>JBAMCL010000201.1:0-202264 GCA_037075165.1 Hirtodrosophila histrioides
TTAAATTCGTCCCTGTAGTTCCCAAGATATTGAGTATTTTGTATTTTGGGCACGATTCCTTTCGCCCACGGACTGAAAATTTCCAAATCGATGGTCCTTAGATGACCCCATAATCCTTGAATGCCAATCGATAGAGTAGGTCCTTGCGATCCTAACGCACAAGGTCCTTTTAAAATCTGCAAGGATATGGCTGAATGGGAGCTACTAGAAAACCGTTCCATATGTGTGCAGAAATTCAAAATATTTGTTGCGTACTTTTGGGCTGCTGATCTTAAGCCAGAATATCTTGCGGCATCCTTTTAGCTATAGCTCGGCCAAATCCTTAAGGATTTTGAAATCCTATACATTTATGTACTCGTAGGAATCTGGACTATCGATTGGCATTCAAGAATTTTCAGGATTTCACCGAAAAAAACACTTCATTTTTTTGCAAGGGGTAGGTCAGCAAAAATTATCAAAAATCACAAGAACGCCTGTAACTCGGTCATTTCTAGGACGATTTTGATGTCCTTTGGCAAAAAGATAGGACTTAGCCTGTCAAACCCGGATATATAACCGAAAGGTCAAATATCCTTACAGGAGCTGAGAAATAAGGACTTTTCTGTTTGCAGAAAATTGGCGATATCTCGGCCGAATTCTTTCGTATCCTGACGAGTCCTGTGTCAGACAACTTGGCATTATCAGGGCTACCAACTGGCCAAAGGACATTAAATTCGTCCTTGTAGTTCCCAAGATATTGAGTATTTTGTATTTTGGGCACGATTCCTTTCGCCCTCGGATTGAAAATTTCCAAGTCAATGGTCCTTAAATGACCCCATAATCCTTGAATGCCAATCGATAGAGTAGGTCCTTACGATCCTAACGCACAAGGTCCTTTTAAAATCTGCAAGGATATGGCTGAATGGGAGCTACTAGAAAACCGTTCCAATGTGTGTGCAGAAATTCAAAATATTTGTTGCGTACTTTTGGGCTGCTGATCTTAAGCTAGAAAATCTTGCGGCATCCTTTTAGCAATAGCTCGGCCAAATCCTTAAGGATTTCGAAAACCCAGACATTTATGTACTCGTAGGAATCAGGACTAACGATTGGCATTCAAGAATTTCCAGGATTTCACCGAAAAAAACACTTCAATTTTTTTGCAAGGGGGTAGGTCAGCAAAAATGATCAAAAATCACAAGATCGCCTGTAACTCGGTCATTTCTAGGACGATTTTGATTTCCTTTGGCAAAAAGATAGGACTTATCCTGTTAAACCCGGATATATAACCCAAAGGTCAAATATCCTTTCAGGAGCTGAGAAATAAGGACTTTTCTGTATACCGATAATTGGCGATATCTCTGCCGAATCCTTTCGTATCCTGACGAGTCCTGTGTCAGACAACTTGGCATTATCAGGGCTACCAACTGGCCAAAGGACATTAAATTCGTCCTTGTAGTTCCCAAGATATTGAGTATTTTGTATTTTGGGCACGATTCCTTTCGCCCACGGACTGAAAATTTCCAAGTCGATGGTCCTTAGATCACCCCATAATCCTTGAATGCCAATCGATAGAGTAGGTCCTTACGATCCTAACGCACAAGATCCTTTTAAAATCTGCAAGGATATGGCTGAATGGGAGCTACTAGAAAACCGTTCCAATTGTGCAGAAATTCAAAATATTTGTTGCGTACTTTTGGGCTGCTGATCTTAAGCTAGAGAACCTTGCGGCATACTATTTAGCTATAGCTCGGCCAAATCCTTAAGGATTTCGAAAACCCAGACATTTCTGTACTCGTAGGAATCAGGACTAACGATTGGCATTCAAGAATTTTCAGGATTTCACCGAAAATAACACTTCATTTTTTTGCAAGGGGGTAGGTCAGAAAAATGATCAAAAATCACAAGATCGCCTGTAACTCGGTCATTTCAAGGACGATTTTGATGTCCTTTGGCAAAAAGATAGGACTTAGCCTGTTAAACCCGGATATATAACCCAAAGATCAAATATCCTTTTAGGAGCTGAGAAATAAGGACTTTTCTGTATACCGATAATTGGCGATATCTCGGCCGAATCCTTTCGTATCCTGACGAGTCCTGTGTCAGACAACTTGGCATTATCAGGGCTACCAACTGGCCAAAGGACATCAAATTCGTCCTTGTAGTTCCCAAGATATTGAGTATTTTGTATTTTGGGCATGATTCCTTTCGCCCTCGGACTGAGAATTTACAAGTCGATGGTCCTTAGATGACCCCATAATCCTTGAATGCCAATCGATAGAGTAGGTCCTTGCGATCCTAACGCACAAGGTCCTTTTAAAATCTGCAAGGATATGGCTGAATGGGAGCTACTAGAAAACCGTTCCATATGTGTGTGCAGAAATTCAAAATATTTGTTGCGTACTTTTGGGCTGCTGATCTTAAGCCAGAATATCTTGCGGCATACTTTTAGCAATAGCTCGGCCAAATCCTTAAGGATTTTGAAATCCTATACATTTATGTACTCGTAGGAATCTGGACTATCGATTGGCATTCAAGAATTTTCAGGATTTCACCGAAAAAAACACTTCATTTTTTTGCAAGGGGTAGGTCAGCAAAATGTATCAAAAATCACAAGAACGCCTGTAACTCGGTCATTTCTAGGACGATTTTGATGTCCTTTGGCAAAAAGATAGGACTTAGCCTGTCAAACCCGGATATATAACCGAAAGGTCAAATATCCTTACAGGAGCTGAGAAATAAGGACTTTTCTGTTTGCAGAAAATTGGCGATATCTCGGCCGAATTCTTTCGTATCCTGACGAGTCCTGTGTCAGACAACTTGGCATTATCAGGGCTACCAACTGGCCAAAGGACATTAAATTCGTCCTTGTAGTTCCCAAGATATTGAGTATTTTGTATTTTGGGCACGATTCCTTTCGCCCACGGACTGAAAATTTCCAAGTCGATGGTCCTTAGATGACCCCATAATCCTTGAATGCCAATCGATAGAGAAGGTCCTTACAATCCTAACGCACAAGGTCCTTTTAAAATCTGCAAGGATATGGCTGAATGGGAGCTACTAGAAAACCGTTCCAATTGTGCAGTAATTCAAAATATTTGTCTCGTACTTTTGGGCTGCTGATCTTAAGATAGAATATCTTGCGGCATACTTTTAGCTATAGCTCGGCCAAATCCTTAAGAATCTTGAAATCCTATACACTCATGTACTCGTAGGAATCTGGACTATCGATTGGCATTCAAGAATTTCCAGGATTTCACCGAAAAAAACACTTCATTTTTTTAGCAAGGGGGTAGGTCAGCAAAAATGATCAAAAATCACAAGAACGCTTGTAACTCGGTCATTTCTAGGACGATTTTGATGTCCTTTGGCAAAAAGATAGGACTTAGCCTGTCAAACCCGGATATATAACCGAAAGGTCAAATATCCTTACAGGAGCTGAGAAATTAGGACTTTTCTGTATGCAGAAAATTAGCGATATCTCTGCCGAATCCTTGCGTATCCTGACGAGTCCTGTGTCAGACAACTTGGTATTATCAGGGCTACCAACTGGCCAAAGGACATTAAATTCGTCCTTGTAGTTCCCAAGATATTGAGTATTTTGTATTTTGGGCACGATTCCTTTCGCCCACGGACTGACAATTTCCAAGTCGATGGTCCTTAGATGACCCCATAATCCTTGAATGCCAATCGATAGAGAAGGTCCTTACAATCCTAACGCACAAGGTCCTTTTAAAATCTGCAAGGATATGGCTGAATGGGAGCTACTAGAAAACCGTTCCAATGTGTGCAGTAATTCAAAATATTTGTCTCGTACTTTTGGGCTGCTGATCTTAAGATAGAATATCTTGCGGCATACTTTTAGCAATAGCTCGGCCAAATCCTTAAGGATTTTGAAAACCCATACATTTATGTACTCGTTGGAATCAGGACTATCGATTGGCATTCAAGAATTTTCAGGATTTCACCGAAAAAAACACTTCATTTTTTTTTGCAAGGGGGTAGGTCAGAGAAATGATCAAAAATCACAAGATTGCCTGTAACTCGGTCATTTCAAGGACGATTTTGATGTCTTTTTGCAAAAAGATATGACTTGGCCTGTCAAACCCGGATATATAACCCAAAGGTCAACTATCCTGAGAAATAAGGACTTTTCTGTATACCGATAATTGGGGACATCTCTGCCGAATCCTTTCGTATCCTGATGAGTCCTGTGTCAGACAACTTGGCATTATCAGGGCTACCAACTGGCCAAAGAACATTAAATTCGTCCTTGTAGCTCCCAAGATATTGAGTATTTTGTATATTGGGCACGATTCTTTTGCCCTCGGACTGAAAATTTCCAAGTCAATGGTCCTTAGATGACCCCATAATCCTTGAATGCCAATCGATAGAGTAGGTCCTTACGATCCTAACGCACAAGGTCCTTTTAAAATCTGCAAGGATATGGCTGAATGGGAGCTACTAGAAAACCGTTCCAATTGTGCAGTAATTCAAAATATTTGTCTCGTACTTTTGGGCTGCTGATCTTAAGATAGAATATCTGGCGGCATACTTTTAGCTATAGCTCGGCCAAATCCTTAAGGATTTTGAAAACCCATAAATTTATGTACTCGTTGGAATCAGGACTATCGATTGGCATTCAAGAATTTTCAGGATTTCACCGAAAAAAACACTTCATTTTTTTTTGCAAGGGGGTAGGTCAGAAAAATGATCAAAAATCACAAGATTGCCTGTAACTCGGTCATTTCAAGGACGATTTTGATGTCCTTTTGCAAAAAGATATGACTTAGCCTGTCAAACCCGGATATATAACCCAAAGGTCAACTATCCTTACAGGAGCTGAAATAAGGACTTTTCTGTATACCGATAATTGGCGACATCTCTGCCGAATCCTTTCGTATCCTGATGAGTCCTGTGTCAGACAACTTGGCATTATCAGGGCTACCAACTGGCCAAAGAACATTAAATTCGTCCTTGTAGCTCCCAAGATATTGAGTATTTTGTATTTTGGGCTCGATTCCTTTTGCCCTCGGACTGAAAATTTCCAAGTCAATGGTCCTTAGATGACCCCATAATCCTTGAATGAAAATCGATAGAGTAGGTCCTTACGATCCTAACGCACAAGGTCCTTTTAAAATCTGCAAGGATATGGCTGAATGGGAGCTACTAGAAAACCGTTCCAATTGTGCAGTAATTCAAAATATTTGTCTCGTACTTTTGGGCTGCTGATCTTAAGATAGAATATCTTGCGGCATACTTTTAGCTATAGCTCGGCCAAATCCTTAAGGATTTTGAAAACCCATAAATTTATGTACTCGTTGGAATCAGGACTATCGATTGGCATTCAAGAATTTTCAGGATTTCACCGAAAAAAACACTTCATTTTTTTTGCAAGGGGGTAGGTCAGAAAAATGATCAAAAATCACAAGATTGCCTGTAACTCGGTCATTTCAAGGACGATTTTGATGTCCTTTTGCAAAAAGATATGACTTAGCCTGTCAAACCCGGATATATAACCCAAAGGTCAAATATCCTTAAGGACTGAGAAATAAGGACTTTTCTGTATACCGATAATTGGCGATATCTCTGCCGAATCCTTTCGTATCCTGATGAGTCCTGTGTCAGACAACTTGGCATTATCAGGGCTACCAACTGGCCAAAGAACATTAAATTCGTCCTTGTAGCTCCCAAGATATTGAGTATTTTGTATTTTGGGCTCGATTCCTTTTGCCCTCGGACTGAAAATTTCCAAGTCAATGGTCCTTAGATGACCCCATAATCCTTGAATGCCAATCGATAGAGTAGGTCCTTACGATCCTAACGCACAAGGTCCTTTTAAAATCTGCAAGGATATGGCTGAATGGGAGCTACTAGAAAACCGTTCCAATTGTGCAGTAATTCAAAATATTTGTCTCGTACTTTTGGGCTGCTGATCTTAAGATAGAATATCTTGCGGCATACTTTTAGCTATAGCTCGGCCAAATCCTTAAGGATTTTGAAAACCCATAAATTTATGTACTCGTTGGAATCAGGACTATCGATTGGCATTCAAAAATTTTCAGGACCTCTCCGAAAAAAACACTTCACTTTTTTGCAAGAGGGTAGGTCAGAAAATTGATCAAAAGTCACAAAATCGCCTGTAACTCGGTCATTTCAAGGACGATTTTAATGCCCTTTGGCAAAAAGATAGGACTTATCCTGTTAAATCCGGACATATTACCCAAAGGTCCAATATCCTTACAGGAGCTGAGAAATAAGGACTTTTCTGTATACAGAAAATTAGCGATATCTCTGCCGAATCCTTGCGTATCCTAACGAGTCCTGTGTCAGACAACTTGGCATTATCAGGGCTACCAACTGGCCAAAGGACATCAAATTCGTCCTTGTAGTTCCCAAGATATTGAGTATTTTGTATTTTGGGCACGATTCCTTTCGCCCTCGGATTGAAAATTTCCAAGTCAATGGTCCTTAAATGACGCCATAATCCTTGAATGCCAATCGATAGAGTAGGTCCTTACGATCCTTTTAAAATCTGCAATGATATGGCTGAATGGGAGCTACAAGAAAACCGTTCCATATGTGTGTGCAGAAATTCAAAATATTTGTTGCGTACTTTTGGGCTGCTGATCTTAAGCTAGAATATCTTGCGGCATTCTTTTAGCTATAGCACTTCCAAATCCTTAAGGATTCTGAAAACCCATAAATTTATGTACTCGTTGGAATCAGGACTATCGATTGGCATTCAAGAATTTCCAGGATTTCACCGAAAAAAACACTTCATTTTTTTAGCAAGGGGGTAGGTCAGCAAAAATGATCAAAAATCACAAGAACGCTTGTAACTCGGTCATTTCTAGGACGATTTTGATGTCTTTTTGCAAAAAGATATGACTTGGCCTGTCAAACCCGGATATATAACCCAAAGGTCAAATATCCTTACAGGAGCTGAGAAATTAGGACTTTTCTGTATGCAGAAAATTAGCGATATCTCTGCCGAATCCTTGCGTATCCTAACGAGTCCTGTGTCAGACAACTTGGCATTATCAGGGCAACCAACTGGCCAAAGGACATCAAATTCGTCCTTGTAGTTCCCAAGATATTGAGTATTTTGTATTTTGGGCACGATTCCTTTCGCCCTCGGATTGAAAATTTCCAAGTCAATGGTCCTTAGATGACCCCATAATCCTTGAATGAAAATCGATAGAGTAGGTCCTTACGATCCTAACGCACAAGGTCCTTTTAAAATCTGCAAGGATGTGGCTGAATGGGAGCTACTATAAAACCGTTCCAATTTTGCAGAAATTCAAAATATTTGTTGCGTATTTTAGGGCTGCTCATCACAAGCTAGAGAACCTTGCGGCATATTATTTGCTATAGCTCGGCCAAGTCCTTAAGGATGTCGAAAACCCATACATTTCTGTACTCGTAGGAATCAGAACTTTCGATTGGCATTCAAGAATTTTCAGGATTTCACCGAAAAAAACACTTCATTTTTTTTGAAAGGGGGTAGGTCAGAAAAATGATCAAAAATCACAAGATTGCCTGTAACTCGGTCATTTCAAGGACGATTTTGATGTCCTTTGGCAAAAAGATATGACTTGGCCTGTCAAACCCGGATATATAACCCAAAGGTCAACTATCCTGAGAAATAAGGACTTTTCTGTATACCGATAATTGGCGACATCTCTGCCGAATCCTTTCGTATCCTGATGAGTCCTGTGTCAGACAACTTGACATTATCAGGGCTACCAACTGGCCAAAGAACATTAAATTCGTCCTTGTAGTTTCCAAGATATTGAGTATTTTGTATATTGGGCACGATTCCTTTCGCCCACGTACTGAAAATTTCCAAGTCAATGGTCCTTAGATGACCCCATAATCCTTGAATGCCAATCGATAGAGTAGGTCCTTGCGATCCTAACGCACAAGGTCCTTTTAAAATCTGCAAGGATATGGCTGAATGGGAGCTACTAGAAAACCGTTCCATATGTGTGTGCAGAAATTCAAAATATTTGTTGCGTACTTTTGGGCTGCTGATCTTAAGCTAGAATATCTTGCGGCATACTTTTAGCTATAGCTCGGCCAAATCCTTAAGGATTTTGAAAACCCATACATTTATGTACTCGTTGGAATCAGGACTATCGATTGGCATTCAAGAATTTTCAGGATTTCACCGAAAAAAACACTTCATTTTTTTTTGCAAGGGGGTAGGTCAGAAAAATGATCAAAAATCACAAGATCGCCTGTAACTCGGTCATTTCAAGGACGATTTTGATGTCCTTTTGCAAAAAGATAGGACTTAGCCTGTTAAACCCGGATATATAACCCAAAGGTCAAATATCCTTACAGGAGCTGAGAAATAAGGACTTTTCTGTATACCGATAATTGGCGATATCTCTGCCGAATCCTTTCGTATCCTGATGAGTCCTGTGTCAGACAACTTGGCATTATCAGGGCTACCAACTGGCCAAAGGACATTAAATTCGTCCTTGTAGCTCCCAAGATATTGAGTATTTTGTATTTTGGGCACGATTCCTTTCGCCCACGGACTGAAAATTTACAAGTCAATGGTCCTTAGATGACCCCATAATCCTTGAATGCCAATCGATAGAGTAGGTCCTTACGATCCTAACGCACAAGGTCCTTTTAAAATCTGCAAGGATATGGCTGAATGGGAGCTACTAGAAAACCGTTCCATATTTGTGCAGAAATTCAAAATATTTGTTGCGTACTTTTGGGCTGCTGATCTTAAGCTAGAATATCTTGCGGCATACTTTTAGCTATAGCTCGGCCAAATCCTTAAGAATCTTGAAATCCTATACATTCATGTACTCGTAGGAATCTGGACTATCGATTGGCATTCAAGAATTTCCAGGATTTCACCGAAAAAAACACTTCATTTTTTTAGCAAGGGGGTAGGTCAGCAAAAATGATCAAAAATCACAAGAACGCCTGTAACTCGGTCATTTCTAGGACGATTTTGATGTCCTTTGGCAAAAAGATAGGACTTAGCCTGTCAAACCCGGATATATAACCGAAAGGTCAAATATCCTTACAGGAGCTGAGAAATTAGGACTTTTCTGTATGCAGAAAATTAGCGATATCTCTGCCGAATCCTTGCGTATCCTAACGAGTCCTGTGTCAGACAACTTGGTATTATCAGGGCTACCAACTGGCCAAAGGACATTAAATTCGTCCTTGTAGTTCCCAAGATATTGAGTATTTTGTATTTTGGGCACGATTCCTTTCGCCCACGGACTGAACATTTCCAAATCGATGGTCCTTAGATGACCCCATAATCCTTGAATGCCAATCGATAGAGTAGGTCCTTACAATCCTAACGCACAAGGTCCTTTTAAAATCTGCAAGGATATGGCTGAATGGGAGCTACTAGAAAACCGTTCCAATTGTGCAGTAATTCAAAATATTTGTCTCGTACTTTTGGGCTGCTGATCTTAAGATAGAATATCTTGCGGCATACTTTTAGCTATAGCTCGGCCAAATCCTTAAGGATTTTGAAAACCCATAAATTTATGTACTCGTTGGAATCAGGACTATCGATTGGCATTCAAGAATTTTCAGGATTTCACCGAAAAAAACACTTCATTTTTTTTTGCAAGGGGGTAGGTCAGAAAAATGATCAAAAATCACAAGATTGCCTGTAACTCGGTCATTTCAAGGACGATTTTGATGTCCTTTTGCAAAAAGATATGACTTAGCCTGTCAAACCCGGATATATAACCCAAAGGTCAACTATCCTTACAGGAGCTGAGAAATAAGGACTTTTCTGTATACCGATAATTGGCGACATCTCTGCCGAATCCTTTCGTATCCTGATGAGTCCTGTGTCAGACAACTTGGCATTATCAGGGCTACCAACTGGCCAAAGGACATTAAATTCGTCCCTGTAGTTCCCAAGATATTGAGTATTTTGTATTTTGGGCACGATTCCTTTCGCCCACGGACTGAAAATTTCCAAGTCAATGGTCCTTAGATGACCCCATAATCCTTGAATGCCAATCGATAGAGTAGGTCCTTGCGATCCTAACGCACAAGGTCCTTTTAAAATCTGCAAGGATATGGCTGAATGGGAGCTACTAGAAAACCGTTCCAATTGTGCAGAAATTCAAAATATTTGTCTCGTACTTTTGGGCTGCTGATCTTAAGCTAGAATATCTTGCGGCATACTTTTAGCTATAGCTCGGCCAAATCCTTAAGGATTTTGAAATCCTATACATTTATGTACTCGTAGGAATCTGGACTATCGATTGGCATTCAAGAATTTTCAGGATTTCACCGAAAAAAACACTTCATTTTTTTCAGCAAAAATGATCAAAAATCACAAGATTGCCTGTAACTCGGTCATTTCTAGGACGATTTTGATGTCCTTTGGCAAAAAGATAGGACTTAGCCTGTTAAACCCGGATATATAACCGAAAGGTCAAATATCCTTACAGGAGCTGAGAAATAAGGACTTTTCTGTATGCAGAAAATTGGCGATATCTCGGCCGAATTCTTTCGTATCCTGACGAGTCCTGTGTCAGAAAACTTGGCATTATCAGGGCTACCAACTGGCCAAAGGACATTAAATTCGTCCTTGTAGTTCCCAAGATATTGAGTATTTTGTATTTTGGGCACGATTCCTTTCGCCCACGGACTGAAAATGTCCAAGTCGATGGTCCTTAGATGACCCCATAATCCTTGAATGCCAATCGATAGAGTAGGTCCTTACAATCCTAACGCACAAGGTCCTTTTAAAATCTGCAAGGATATGGCTGAATGGGAGCTACTAGAAAACCGTTCCAATTGTGCAGTAATTCAAAATATTTGTCTCGTACTTTTGGGCTGCTGATCTTAAGATAGAATATCTTGCGGCATACTTTTAGCTATAGCTCGGCCAAATCCTTAAGGATTTTGAAAACCCATAAATTTATGTACTCGTTGGAATCAGGACTTTCGATTGGCATTCAAGAATTTTCAGGATTTCACCGAAAAAAACACTTCATTTTTTTTGAAAGGGGGTAGGTCAGAAAAATGATCAAAAATCACAAGATTGCCTGTAACTCGGTCATTTCAAGGACGATTTTGATGTCCTTTTGCAAAAAGATATGACTTAGCCTGTCAAACCCGGATATATAACCCAAAGGTCAACTATCCTTACAGGAGCTGAGAAATAAGGACTTTTATGTATACCGATAATTGGCGAAATCTCTGCCGAATCCTTTCGTATCCTGATGAGTCCTGTGTCAGACAACTTGGCATTATCAGGGCAACCAACTGGCAAAAGGACATCAAATTCGTCCTTGTAGCTCCCAAGATATTGAGTATTTTGTATTTTGAGCACGATTCCTTTCGCCCTCGGACTGAAAATTCACAAGTCAATGGTCCTTAAATGACCCCATAATCCTTGAATGCCAATCGATAGAGTAGGTCCTTACGATCCTAACGCACAAGGTCCTTTTAAAATCTGCAATGATATGGCTGAATGGGAGCTACTAGAAAACCGTTCCAATTGTGCAGAAATTCAAAATATTTGTTGCGTACTTTAGGGCTGCTGATCTTAAGCTAGAATATCTTGCGGCATACTTTTAGCTATAGCTCGGCCAAATCCTTAAGGATTTTGAAATCCTATACATTTATGTACTCGTAGGAATCTGGACTATCGATTGGCATTCAAGAATTTTCAGGATTTCACCGAAAAAAACACTTCATTTTTTTCAGCAAAAATGATCAAAAATCACAAGATTGCCTGTAACTCGGTCATTTCTAGGACGATTTTGATGTCCTTTGGCAAAAAGATAGGACTTAGCCTGTTAAACCCGGATATATAACCGAAAGGTCAAATATCCTTACAGGAGCTGAGAAATAAGGACTTTTCTGTATGCAGAAAATTGGCGATATCTCGGCCGAATCCTTTCGTATCCTGACGAGTCCTGTGTCAGACAACTTGGCATTATCAGGGCTACCAACTGGCCAAAGGACATTAAATTCGTCCTTGTAGTTCCCAAGATATTGAGTATTTTGTATTTTGGGCACGATTCCTTTCGCCCACGGACTGAAAATTTCCAAGTCGATGGTCCTTAGATGACCCCATAATCCTTGAATGCCAATCGATAGAGTAGGTCCTTACAATCCTAACGCACAAGGTCCTTTTAAAATCTGCAAGGATATGGCTGAATGGGAGCTACTAGAAAACCGTTCCAATTGTGCAGTAATTCAAAATATTTGTTGCGTACTTTTGGGCTGCTGATCTTAAGATAGAATATCTTGCGGCATACTTTTAGCTATAGCTCGGCCAAATCCTTAAGGATTTTGAAAACCCATAAATTTATGTACTCGTTGGAATCAGGACTTTCGATTGGCATTCAAGAATTTTCAGGATTTCACCGAAAAAAACACTTCATTTTTTTTGAAAGGGGGTAGGTCAGAAAAATGATCAAAAATCACAAGATTGCCTGTAACTCGGTCATTTCAAGGACGATTTTGATGTCCTTTTGCAAAAAGATATGACTTAGCCTGTCAAACCCGGATATATAACCCAAAGGTCAACTATCCTTACAGGAGCTGAGAAATAAGGACTTTTATGTATACCGATAATTGGCGAAATCTCTGCCGAATCCTTTCGTATCCTGATGAGTCCTGTGTCAGACAACTTGGCATTATCAGGGCAACCAACTGGCAAAAGGACATCAAATTCGTCCTTGTAGCTCCCAAGATATTGAGTATTTTGTATTTTGAGCACGATTCCTTTCGCCCTCGGACTGAAAATTCACAAGTCAATGGTCCTTAAATGACGCCATAATCCTTGAATGCCAATCGATAGAGTAGGTCCTTACGATCCTAACGCACAAGGTCCTTTTAAAATCTGCAATGATATGGCTGAATGGGAGCTACTAGAAAACCGTTCCATATGTGTGTGCAGAAATTCAAAATATTTGTTGCGTACTTTTGGGCTGCTGATCTTAAGCTAGAATATCTTGCGGCATTCTTTTAGCTATAGCTCGGCCAAATCCTTAAGGATCTTGAAATCCTATACACTCATGTACTCGTAGGAATCTGGACTATCGATTGGCATTCAAGAATTTCCAGGATTTCACCGAAAAAAACACTTCATTTTTTTAGCAAGGGGGTAGGTCAGCAAAAATGATCAAAAATCACAAGAACGCTTATAACTCGGTCATTTCTAGGACGATTTTGATGTCCTTTGGCAAAAAGATAGGACTTAGCCTGTCAAACCCGGATATATAACCGAAAGGTCAAATATCCTTACAGGAGCTGAGAAATTAGGACTTTTCTGTATGCAGAAAATTAGCGATATCTCTGCCGAATCCTTGCGTATCCTGACGAGTCCTGTGTCAGACAACTTGGTATTATCAGGGCTACCAACTGGCCAAAGGACATTAAATTCGTCCTTGTAGTTCCCAAGATATTGAGTATTTTGTATTTTGGGCACGATTCCTTTCGCCCACGGACTGAAAATTTCCAAATCGATGGTCCTTAGATGACCCCATAATCCTTGAATGCCAATCGATAGAGTAGGTCCTTACAATCCTAACGCACAAGGTCCTTTTAAAATCTGCAAGGATATGGCTGAATGGGAGCTACTAGAAAACCGTTCCAATTGTGCAGTAATTCAAAATATTTGTCTCGTACTTTTGGGCTGCTGATCTTAAGATAGAATATCTTGCGGCATACTTTTAGCTATAGCTCGGCCAAATCCTTAAGGATTTTGAAAACCCATAAATTTATGTACTCGTTGGAATCAGGACTATCGATTGGCATTCAAGAATTTTCAGGATTTCACCGAAAAAAATACTTCATTTTTTTTGCAAGGGGGTAGGTCAGAAAAATGATCAAAAATCACAAGATTGCCTGTAACTCGGTCATTTCAAGGACGATTTTGATGTCTTTTTGCAGAAAGATATGACTTGGCCTGTCAAACCCGGATATATAACCCAAAGGTCAACTATCCTGAGAAATAAGGACTTTTCTGTATACCGATAATTGGCGACATCTCTGCCGAATCCTTTCGTATCCTGATGAGTCCTGTGTCAGACCACTTGGCATTATCAGGGCTACCAACTGGCCAAAGAACATTAAATTCGTCCTTGTAGCTCCCAAGATATTGAGTATTTTGTATTTTGGGCTCGATTCCTTTTGCCCTCGGACTGAAAATTTCCAAGTCAATGGTCCTTAATTGACGCCATAATCCTTGAATGCCAATCGATAGAGTAGGTCCTTACGATCCTAACGCACAAGGTCCTTTTAAAATCTGCAATGATATGGCTGAATGGGAGCTACTAGAAAACCGTTCCAATTGTGCAGTAATTCAAAATATTTGTCTCGTACTTTTGGGCTGCTGATCTTAAGCTAGAATATCTTGCGGCATACTTTTAGCTATAGCTCGGCCAAATCCTTAAGGATCTCGAAATCCTATTCATTTCTGTACTCGTAGGAATCAGGACTATCGATTGGCATTCAAGAATTTTCAGGATTTCACCGAAAAAAACACTTCATTTTTTTTGAAAGGGGGTAGGTCGGAAAAATGATCAAAAATCACAAGATTGCCTGTAACTCGGTCATTTCAAGGACGATTTTGATGTCCTTTTGCAAAAAGATATGACTTAGCCTGTCAAACCCGGATATATAACCCAAAGGTCAACTATCCTTACAGGAGCTGAGAAATAAGGACTTTTCTGTATACAGAAAATTAGCGATATCTCGGCCGAATCCTTGCGTATCCTAACGAGTCCTGTGTCAGACAACTTGGCATTATCAGGGCAACCAACTGGCCAAAGGACATCAAATTCGTCCTTGTAGTTCCCAAGATATTGAGTATTTTGTATTTTGAGCACGATTCCTTTCGCCCTCGGACTGAAAATTTCCAAGTCAATGGTCCTTAAATGACGCCATAATCCTTGAATGCCAATCGATAGAGTAGGTCCTTACGATCCTAACGCACAAGGTCCTTTTAAAATCTGCAATGATATGGCTGAATGGGAGCTAGTAGAAAACCGTTCCAATTGTGCAGAAATTCAAAATATTTGTTGCGTACTTTTGGGCTGCTGATCACAAGCTAAAGAACCTTGCGGCATATTATTTACTATAGCTCGGCCAAGTCCTTAAGGATTTCGAAAACCCATACATTTCTGTACTCGTAGGAATCAGAACTTTCGATTGGCATTAAAGAATTTTCAGGATTTCACCGAAAAAAACACTTCATTTTTTTTGCAAGGGGGTAGGTCAGCAAAAATGATCAAAAATGACAAGATTGCCTGTAACTCGGTCATTTCAAGGACGATTTTGATGTCCTTTTGCAAAAAGATATGACTTAGCCTGTCAAACCCGGATATATAACCCAAAGGTCAACTATCCTTACAGGAGCTGAGAATTAAGGACTTTTCTGTATACCGATAATTGGCGAAATCTCTGCCGAATCCTTTCGTATCCTGATGAGTCCTGTATCAGACAACTTGGCATTATCAGGGCTACCAACTGGCCAAAGGACATTAAATTCGTCCTTGTAGTTCCCAAGATATTGAGTATTTTGTATTTTGGGCACGATTCCTTTCGCCCACGGACTGAAAATTTACAAGTCGATGGTCCTTAGATGATTCCATAATCCTTGAATGCCAATCGATAGAGTAGGTCCTTACGATCCTAACGCACAAGGTCCTTTTAAAATCTGCAAGGATATGGCTGAATGGGAGCTACTAGAAAACCGTTCCAATTGTGCAGAAATTCAAAATATTTGTTGCGTACTTTTGGGCTGCTCATCACAAGCTAGAGAACCTTGCGGCATATTATTTAGCTATAGCTCGGCCAAATCCTTAAGGATTTCGAAATCCTATTCATTTCTGTACTCGTAGGAATCTGGACTATCGATTGGCATTCAAGAATTTTCAGGACTTCACCGAAAAAAACACTTCATTTTTTTGTAAGGGGGTAGGTCAGCAAAAATGATCAAAATTCACAAGATCGCCTGTAACTTGGTCATTTCAAGGACGATTTTGATGTCCTTTGGCAAAAAGATATGACTTATCCTGTTAAACCCGGATATATAACCCAAAGGTCAAATATCCTTACAGGAGCTGAGAAAAAAGGATTTTTCTGTATGCAGAAAATTAGCGATATCTCTGCCGAATCCTTGCGTATCCTGACGAGTCCTGTGTCAGACAACTTGGCATTATCAGGGCTACCAACTGGCCAAACGACATTAAATTCGTCCTTGTAGCTCCCAAGATATTGAGTATTTTGTATTGTGGGCACGATTCCTTTCGCCCTCGGACTGAAAATTTTCAAGTCGATGGTCCTTAGATGACCCAATAATCCTTGAATGCCAATTGATAGAGTAGGTCCTTACGATCCTAACGCACAAGGTCCTTTTAAAATCTGCAAGGATATGGCTGAATGAAAGCTAGTAGAAAACCGTTCCAATTGTGCAGAAATTCAAAATATTTGTTGCGTACTTTTGGGCTGCTGATCACAAGCTAAAGAACCTTGCGGCATATTACAAAATCAGTCTGCGCAGTACGTTCAGCGACTAGAAAATCACGTGAACCCCCTCGCACGGCGTCTTCTAAACCGCCGCACCATTCTGGGACGGCCTTGTAGAAGGAGATTAAAGCGACATCACCCAATAGACCTCGCAAGAAGACAATTATGCTAATCTTGTAAATATGTTTATACATCTTTTGTAAATACTTATCATTACCTAGCCTTTGACTAAGTTGTTTTTAGAATTTATCGCATAAGTTTAATTTAAGTTGTTGGAAATAATAACAGAATATTTAAATAAAAAAACATTTAAAAAAAAAAAAAAAAAAAATTGCGGCATATTATTTACTATAGCTCGGCCAAGTCCTTAAGGATTTCGAAAACCCATACATTTCTGTACTCGTAGGAATCAGAACTTTCGATTGGCATTCAAGAATTTTCAGGATTTCACCGAAAAAAACACTTCATTTTTTTTGCAAGGGGATAGGTCAGCAAAAATGATCAAAAATCACAAGATTGCCTGTAACTCGGTCATTTCAAGGACGATTTTGATGTCCTTTTGCAAAAAGATATGACTTAGCCTGTCAAACCCGGATATATAACCCAAAGGTCAACTATCCTTACAGGAGCTGAGAAATAAGGACTTTTCTGTATACCGATAATTGGCGAAATCTCTGCCGAATCCTTTCGTATCCTGACGAGTCCTGTGTCAGACAACTTGGCATTATCAGGGCAACCAACTGGCCAAAGGACATCAAATTCGTCCTTGTAGTTCCCAAGATATTGAGTATTTTGTATTTTGAGCACGATTCCTTTCGCCCTCGGACTGAAAATTTCCAAGTCAATGGTCCTTAAATGACGCCATAATCCTTGAATGCCAATCGATAGAGTAGGTCCTTACGATCCTAACGCACAAGGTCCTTTTAAAATCTGCAAGGATATGGCTGAATGGGAGCTACTAGAAAACCGTTCCATAGTGTGTGCAGAAATTCAAAATATTTGTTGCGTACTTTTGGGCTGCTGATCTTAAGCCACAGAACCTTGCGGCATATTATTTACAATAGCTCGGCCAAATCCTTAAGGATTTCGAAAACCCATACATTTCTGTACTCGTAGGAATCAGGACTATCGATTGGCATTCAAGAATTTTCAGGACTTCACCGATAAAAATACTTCATTTTTTTGCAAGGGGGTAGGTCAGCAAAAATGATCAAAAATCACAAGATCGCCTGTAACTCGGTCATTTCAAGGACGATTTTGATGTCCTTTGGCAAAAAGATAGGACTTATCCTGTTAAACCCGGATATATAACCCAAAGGTCAAATATCCTTACAGGAGCTGAGAAATAAGGACTTTTCTGTATACAGAAAATTGGCGATATCTCGGCCGAATCCTTTCGTATCCTGACGAGTCCTGTGTCAGACAACTTGGCATTATCAGGGCTACCAACTGGCCAAAGGACATCAAATTCGTCCTTGTAGTTCCCAAGATATTGAGTATTTTGTATTGTGGGCACGATTCCTTTCGCCCACGGACTGAAAATTTCCAAGTCGATTTTCTTTAGATGACCCCATAATCCTTGAATGCCAATCGATAGAGTATGTCCTTACAATCCTAACGCACAAGGTCCTTTTAAAATCTGCAAGGATATGGCTGAATGGGAGCTACTAGAAAACCGTTCCAATGTGTGCAGAAATTCAAAATATTTGTTGCTTACTTTTGGGCTGCTGATCTTAAGCCACAGAACCTTGCGGCATATTTTTTGCAATAGCTCGGCCAAATCCTTAAGAATTTCGAAAACCCAGACATTTCTGTACTCGTAGGAATCAGAACTAACGATTGGCATTCAAGAATTTTCAGGATTTCACCGATAAAAACACTTCATTTTTTTGTAAGGGGGTAGGTCAGAAATATGATCTAAAATCACAAGATCGCCTGTAACTGGTATTTAAGGACGATTTTGATGTCCTTTGGCAAAAAGATTGGACTTATCCTGTTAAACCCGTATATATAACCCAAAGGTCAAATATCCCTACAGGAGCTGAGAAATAAGGACTCTTCCTTTCCGTTCGTATCCTGACGAGTCCTGTGTCAGAAAACTTGGCATTATCAGGGCTACCAACTGGCCAAAGGACATTAAATTCGTCCTTGTAGTTCCCAAGATATTGAGTATTTTGTATTTTGGGCACGATTCCTTTCGCCCACGGACTGAAAATTTACAAGTCGATGGTCCTTAGATGACCCCATAATCCTTGAATGCCAATCGATAGAGTAGGTCCTTACGATCCTAACGCACAAGGTCCTTTTAAAATCTGCAAGGATATGGCTGAATGGGCGCTACTAGAAAACCTTTCCAATTGTGCAGAAATTCAAAATATTTGTTGCGTACTTTTGGGCTGCTGATCTTAAGCTACAAAATCTTGCGGCATACTTTTAGCAATAGCTCGGCCAAATCCTTAAGGATCTTGAAAACCCAGACATTTATGTACTCGTAGGAATCGGGACTATCGATTGGCATTCAAGAATTTTCAGGATTTCACCGAAAAAAACACTTACTTTTTTTAGCAAGGGGGTAGGTCAGAAATATGATCAAAAATCACAAGATCGCCTGCAACTCGGTCATTTCAAGGACGATTTTGATGCCCTTTGGCAAAAAGATAGGACTTATCCTGTTAAACCCGGATATATAACCGAAAGGTCAAATATCCTTACAGGAGCTGAGAAATTAGGACTTTTCTGTATGCAGAAAATTAGCGATATCTCTGCCGAATCCTTGCGTATCCTGACGAGTCCTGTGTCAGACAACTTGGCATTATCAGGGCTACCAACTGGCCAAAGGACATTAAATTCGTCCTTGTAGCTCCCAAGATATTGAGTATTTTGTATTGTGGGCACGATTCCTTTCGCCCTCGGACTGAAAATTTTCATGTCGATGGTCCTTAGATGACCCCATAATCCTTGAATGCCAATCGATAGAGTAGGTCCTTACGATCCTAACGCACAAGATCCTTTTAAAATCTGCAAGGATATGGCTGAATGGGAGCTACTAGAAAACCGTTCCAATGTGTGTGCAGAAATTCAAAATATTTGTTGCGTACTTTTTGGCTGCTGATCATAAACTAAAGAACCTTGCGGCATATTATTTGGTATAGCTCGGCCAAATCCTTAAGAATTTCGAAAACCCATACATTTCTGTTGTCGTAGGAATCAGAACTTTCGATTGGCATTCAAGAATTTTCAGGACTTCTCCGAAAAAACACTTCATTTTTTCGTAAGGGGGTAGGTCAGAAAAATGATCAAAAATCACAAGATCGCCTGCAACTCGGTCATTTCAAGGACGATTTTGATGTCCTTCGGCAAAAAGATAGGACTTAGCCTGTCAAACCCGGATATATAACCCAAAGGTCAAATATCCTTGCAGGAGCTGAGAAATAACGACTTTTCTGTATACAGATAATTGGCGATATCTCGGCCGTATCCTTTCGTATCCTAACGAGTCCTGTGTCAGACAGCTTGGCATTATCAGGGCTACCAACTGGCCAAAGGACATTAAATTCGTCCTTGTAGTTCCCAAGATATTGAGTATTTTGTATTGTGGGCACGATTCCTTTCGCCCACGGACTGAAAATTTCCAAGTCGATTTTCTTTAGATGACCCCATAATCCTTGAATGCCAATCGATAGAGTATGTCCTTACAATCCTAACGCACAAGGTCCTTTTAAAATCTGCAAGGATATGGCTGAATGGGAGCTACTAGAAAACCGTTCCAATGTGTGCAGAAATTCAAAATATTTGTTGCGTACTTTTTGGCTGCTGATCTTAAGCCACAGAACCTTGCGGCATCTTTTTTGGAATAGCTCGGCCAAATCCTTAAGAATTTCGAAAACCCAGACATTTCTGTACTCGTAGGAATCAGGACTATCGATTGGCATTCAAGGATTTTCAGGATTTCACCGAAAAAAACACTTCGTTTTTTTGCAAGGGGGTAGGTCAGAAATAGGATCAAAAATCACAAGATCGCCTGTAACTCGGTCATTTCAAGGACGATTTTGATGTCCTTTGGCAAAAAGATTGGACTTATCCTGTTAAACCCGTATATATAACCCAAAGGTCAAATATCCCTACAGGAGCTAAGAAATAAGGACTCTTCTGTATACAAAAATTAATCTCCCGTTTCCGTTCGTATCCTGACGAGTCCTGTGTCAGACAACTTGGCATTATCAGGGCTACCAACTGGCCAAAGGACATCAAATTCGTCCTTGTAGTTCCCAAGATATTGAGTATTTTGTATTTTGGGCACGATTCCTTTCGCCCTCGGACTGAAAATTTACAAGTCGATGGTCCTTAGATGACCCCATAATCCTTGAATGCCAATCGATAGAGTAGGTCCTTACGATCCTAACGCACAAGGTCCTTTTAAAATCTGCAAGGATATGGCTGAATGGGAGCTACTAGAAAACCATTCCATATGTGTGTGCTTTTTTTTTTTTTTTTAATTGTTTTTTTTTTATTTAATTATTCTGTTATTATTTCCAACAACTTAAATTAAACTTATGCGATAAATTCTAAAAACAACTTAGTCAAAGGCTAGGTAATGATAAGTATTTACAAAAGATGTATAAACATATTTACAAGATTAGCATAATTGTCTTCTTGCGAGGTCTATTGGGTGATGTCGCTTTAATCTCCTTCTACAAGGCCGTCCCAGTATGGTGCGGCGGTTTAGAAGACGCCGTGCGAGGGGGTTCACGTGATTTTCTAGTCGCTGAACGTACTGCGCAGACTGATTTTGCAGGACATCTCCAATTTTAGGCACTCCCAGATCTTTTTCGATGTTTGCAGTCCTCACGTACCAGGGAGCAGCACAAATCATTCGTAGGGTTTTCGCTTGAAGTATGCGGATTTTTTCCAGGTGGGTTTTCGCAGTTATTCCATATACTTGGAAGCCATATCGCCAGGAAGGAGCAATGCAGGTCTTGTACAATTTGACTTTGTTGTCCAGAGACAGCTTTTTACTAGCCAGGAGCCATCTCATTTTGCTAATTCTGGTCCTTAAAGTCGCTATTATGCTGGACACATGCTTGGCAAACGTTAGACGTTTGTCCAAGTGGACTCCCAAGTACTTGTAGCTGCTAAGATGCTTTAACTGCTGACCCTGCAAGTTGACGCCAGGACAGAGACTCACACGCAGAGCATAGGTCACATTAGCGCACTTGCTAGTGTTGATGCCAATATTCCAGTGTTTTGCCCATACTTCGAAGTTCTGAAGGTACTGCTGCAGAATGTCAGCGGCTTCAGAAATGCATCTGCTTCTGGCCAGGATCGCGGTGTCATCTGCATAGGTAGCGATAAGAATGTCATTGCTATCTTCGGTGGGAATAGTTGATCCAGTGGGCATATCGTGTGTGAACAGGGTGTACAGAGTGGGCCCTAAGACACTGCCTTGAGGTACTCCAGCTTGAATATTCCTTACACTGGACTCCGCACCGTCCAACACCACGGTGAACGAACGGTCTGCAAGATAGCTGCGCACTATCCATAGTAGTTGAGGAGGCAAAAGTGGCTTGATCTTTGCAAGAAGTCCATTGTGCCATACCCTATCGAATGCCTGTGCAATATCTAAATACGCAGCAACCACATACTCCTTGGCCTCAAAGCCTTCAAGAATGAAGTTTACAACCCTATTCAGCTGCTCAGGTGTTCCATGCGATTTACGGAAACCAAACTGAAAGGGAGGAATTTTGTCCTTGATGGTATCCAGCTGAAGTAGGCGCGTCAAAAGGCATCGTTCAAACAGTTTGGCTATCGTCGGCAAAAGACTGATTGGTCTATATGAATCTAGTGAAGATGGGCTTTTGCCTGACTTATGAATCATGCAGATCCTTGCTTTTTTCCAGGTTTTCGGGACATGCCCCAGTCTCAGTACAGCGTTGAATAACAGTACGAGAAACATTACCGCTTTAAGAGGCATAGCCTTGAGTGAGAGGTTATCCAGACCATCCTCTCCTGGAGCTTTTCTAGCTTTCAGCTGTTTAATGTGGCCCTTAACTTCTTCAACTGTTATGGGTGTGACCGGAGGACATAACTGCTCAGGACTCTCAAGCGTCAGTTGGACTTGTCTTTGACAACTGGTAGGGCTGGTGTTAAAAGGTTGAAATCTGGCCTCTAAATCCTCTGCAAAAGCCTCTGCTCTTTCTTTTGGTGATCTGGCCCAAGATCCGTCAGACTTTCTAATCGGGAATTTCGGGACTACCTGTTGCTTATATTTATTAGCCAAAGTCCATAGTGAGTGCTTGGGGCTAGAGTCAGCAGAAACATTAGAAAGTAGGCGATCATTTTCCATTTGTTTGTGTAATACCAGCAATTTTTTCACCCTATTTGATACTCTCTGGTATACCCTGTATACTGCTTGATCACGAGTGCGACAATGCTGCCTCCTTAGCCTCCTTTTGATAAGCAGTAGCATCTCAATAGTTCGAGGGAGCCTGCTTTGAGGGTTTTGTAATAGCGTTTGATAGGTTGGAGCAGCGCAGAGGGCAGCTGCATGGACCTTATTTAAAAATATCGCATGCGCATCTTCGATGTCTTCTGGCAGCAGGATTTCTAGGTTAAGATCCAGAGTTTTCTCCAATTCCTGGCGAAAAGCTTCTAAATTCGCTCCCTTGGGAAGTAATCGACCCATTTTCATCGTGGTAATCGGAGCAGAGTCATAAGTAGCTACTATTGGTAGATGATCCGAGGAAAGCTGATATTCTGTCCTTATCTTGAGATGTTCTGGGCGCAGTCCATTGTAAACAAAGAAGTCGATGTGGCTGGGCGTGCGGCTTATATCTGCAGGATAGTGAGTTGCTTGACCAGTTGCCAGAATTTGAACAGAGGATCTATGTACGGCGTCCTGCAGGCAGATGCCCCTAGCGTCGCCTCTAAAACTTCCCCAAAGTCTACTTTTAGCATTAAAATCGCCACCGATAATGAATTTACTTCCCAGATTGCTGAATATTTGACTGAAATCTGCTTCTGACCATGGGATCTTTGGTGGAAGGTAAAGTGAGGAGATTCCCAACTCACCCGAGATTGTGTCAACTTTGATGGAGGCCATTTGTAGTTGTGGCGTCTTCACAGGGTCACAAGGGCAATGAGAAATTTCCTGTTTTACTAGGATCGCTGCTCCTCCTCTTAGTCTATTACTGGGATGATCTGCTTTGTGAATGGTGTAGCCGGGAAGGTAGATATGGATATTTTCCTGTAGCCAGGACTCAGTGACAAGCATAACATCTATATTATGTTCGGTTAAAAACAACTTTAGCTCCTCAACATGCCCAGAGATTCCCCGAGCATTCCATAATCCAAGGCTAAGTGTATGTGGCATCATTTTTTAGCATTTAAAAGACTGAGGCACATTTGCTTAAGAAATTGGTTCGTCTCCTGAATCTCCTTAAACATGACTTGTAGCACATCAACTTTGGCTGTGAGAGCTTCAATGGCCGCCTCTAGTCTCGAGTTATTGGAGTCTGGCATTTGCTGCCAAGAACCTTTTTGGGGCGAGTTGATAAAAGTACCTGTTGCTGAAGTGTTTTTGCTCTGATCTGCGCTGGTGTTCCGGGACGAATAGTTTTGTGGGGCTCTATGAAGGCGAAGCGCTTCAGCATAGGATACGTTGCCTTGCACCAAGGCTGCAGGTACAAATTCTTGCCTATTCGAGGATTTGCTGGTATGTTTTCTAACATTAATTTTTGGACTCCGTTCATCTGCTTTAGCTTTATATATGCGACAATCTCTAGACCAGGCTGCATGTATTCCGCCACAATTTATACATAGGAATTCTTGCTCTGCAGTTACCTTGCATTGCGCTGTTGGATGGTCTTGGGAACATTTTCCGCAGATGAACGGTCTCCAGCAATAATTTTTAGTGTGCCCGAAACCTTGGCATCTGTGACAGAGGATGGCTGCAAGATTTTTTTTGGGTAACTCTACTAGAACTCTTTGGTGTCCAATGACGTTAATTTTAAGTGCATCCCTGTTACTAGGATCCCGGGCCAGTTCGACGAAGAAGAAATTGTTGGGAATTTGTACTTCCACATCTTTTCCTAGTTCTTTTCGAGTCATCTTGCGGGCGGGAGGGTTGTACAAACGAACGACATTGTGTCCATGCTGGGTGAAGGCTTCTTTGATTTTATTTTCAGGGGTTGAGCTTGCCAGATTGCGAACTATAACTTTGAAGGCCTTATCTTCCTTAAGTTGATATGAATAATGATGCGCATTACTTTCCTTTAGAAACTTCACTAGGCGACGATACGCGTCGGAGTCCTCAACTTGTACTCTAGCTACACCCCTCTTGCTAAAATGGTAAGTGTACTTGCTTGTGCCAAGGACTTTGTCGAGTTCAGCCTCCATCAGGATCACGTTGCTTACATCCTCAATGTTAATAGGGGGCGGCCTTTGCGATCGTTTTCTTGCGTTTTCGGCGGATTGCTCGATCTCCATTTGGTCAGCTAGGTCCTCTGCATGTGAGATTTCATCTTCAGTTGGATCACAAACATCGAGTATTCCAAATTTGTTGTAAGAAGTAGATGGCACATTATCGGAAGAATTGTCAAGCTGAGAAAGAGACTTAGTCACCCGTCCTTTTTTCTTATTTGGGTTAGGTGAAAGAGTCAGTTTGCGTTTGGACTTAGCGGTTTGCCAGCTCGGTAGCATCACAGTGGGATTATTATTCGCCGAATTTGGTACAGCCACATTAATTTGGCTTGTACTGACTGAGGTAGTGCACACACTACCAGTCAGAGTGGTTGTGAAGCCGAAGGGAGACGTGAGACGAGAGTTGGACGTTGTCAAAGTGGAAGTAGTACTGCTTGTTGTTGTGTAGTGTGCATGATTTGTCACAAGTGCTGCACTTTTTGAGAGCTGTGCTCGTAATTCAGCACGTAGTTCCGAAGGAGTTGTACCAGCTGTTTTTCTCATCACTTCATAGTCCGTTAGCGGGGACTTCGACTGTGAGGGATTTGAAATTATGTCTTCCATGTCTTGCAATTAGCTATAACTTTACTTTAGTAAAATTATGCAATTGCTTAAAAAAAAAGCACAAAATCTAAATAGTGTGTTTACCAATTGTTCAATTGCCGTTATATCGAGTTCAACGTACTGCGGATATGCAGACGTAAACAAAGTTTTATTGCCACTCGCGCGAGCCGTGAGAACGGGGGCAAGGGGCGAGCGTCTTGCCCAGTGGGCAAGCACAGAAGTTCCGTTATCAACTGTTAATTATGTTTTTGTTGTTGTTGCCGTCGCCGACACCGCTCGCGACGATGTCCAAAACAGTTATGTATATGCACAATGCAACAATGCAGCAATGCAACAACAAGTTGGTAACTGCACTTTTATTTTAATTTGTCCGCAACTTGACTGTCTTTGACGAAAGCTGGAGTGAGACTGAATGGGAGTTACTAGAAAACCGTTCCATTTTGTGCAGAAATTCTAAATATTTGTTGCTTACTTTTGGGCTGCTGATCTCAAGATAGAATATCTTGCGGCATACTTTTAGCTATAACTCGGCCAAATCCTTAAGGATCTTGAAAACCCATACATTTCTGTACTCGTAGGAATCAGGACTATCGATTGGCATTCAAGAATTTTCAGGATTTCACCGAAAAAAACACTTCATTTTTTTAGCATGGGGGTAGGTCAGCAAAAATGATCAAAAATCACAAGATCGCCTGTAACTCGGTCATTTCAAGGACGATTTTGATGTCCTTTGGCAAAAAGATAGGACTTATCCTGTCAAACCCGGATATATAACCCAAAGATCAAATATCCTTACAGGAGCTGAGAAATAACGACTTTTCTGTATACCGAAAATTAGCGATATCTCGGCCGAATCCTTGCGTATCCTGACGAGTCCTGTGTCAGACAACTTGGCATTATCAGGGCTACCAACTGGCCAAAGGACATCAAATTCGTCCTTGTAGTTCCCAAGATATTAAGTATTTTGTATTTTGAGCACGATTCCTTTCGCCCTCGGACTGAAAATTTACAAGTCAATGGTCCTTAGATGACCCCATAATCCTTGAATGCCAATCGATAGAGTAGGTCCTTACGATCCTAACGCACAAGGTCCTTTTAAAATCTGCAAGGATATGGCTGAATGGGAGCTACTAGAAAACCGTTCCATATGTGTGTGCAGAAATTCAAAATATTTGTTGCGTACTTTTGGGCTGCTGATCTATAAGCTACAAAACCTTGCGGCATATTATTTAGCTATAGCTCGGCCAAATCCTTAAGGATTTCGAAAACCCATACATTTCTGTACTCGTAGGAATCAGAACTATCGATTGGCATTCAAGGATTTTCAGGATTTCACCGAAAAAAACACTTCATTTTTTTGCAAGGGGGTAGGTCAGAAAAAGGATCTAAAATCACAAGATCGCCTGTAACTCGGTCATTTCAAGGACGATTTTGATGTCCTTTGGCAAAAAGATAGGACTTATCCTGTCAAACCCGGATATATAACCCAAAGGTCAAATATCCTTGCAGGAGCTGAGAAATAACGATTTTTCTGTATACACGATAATTGGCGATATCTCGGCCGAATCCTTTCGTATCCTAACGAGTCCTGTGTCAGACAACTTGGCATTATCAGGGCTACCAACTGGCCAAAGGACATTAAATTCGTCCTTGTAGTTCCCAAGATATTGAGTATTTTGTATTTTGGGCACGATTCCTTTCGCCCTCGTACTGAAAATTTTCAAGTCAATGGTCCTTAGATGACCCCATAATCCTTGAATGCCAATCGATAGAGTAGGTCCTTACGATCCTAACGCACAAGGTCCTTTTAAAATCTGCAAGGATATGGCTGAATGGGAGCTACTAGAAAACCGTTCCATATGTGTGTGCAGTAATTCAAAATATTTGTTGCGTACTTTTTGGCTGCTGATCACAAGCTACAAGAACCTTGCGGCATATTATTAGGTATAGCTCGGCCAAATCCTTAAGGATTTCGAAAACCCATACATTTCTGTACTCGTAGGAATCAGAACTTTCGATTGGCATTCAAGAATTTTCAGGACCTCTCCGAAAAAAACACTTCATTTTTTTGCAAGGGGGTAGGTCAGAAAAATGATCAAAAATCACAAGATCGCCTGTAACTCGGTCATTTCAAGGACGTTTTTGATGTCCTTTGGCAAAAAGATTGGACTTAGCTTGTCAAACCCGGATATATAACCCAAAGGTCAAATATCCCTACAGGAGCTGAGAAATAAGGACTTTTCTTATACAGAAAATTAGCGATATCTCGGCCGATCCGTTCGTATCCTGACGAGTCCTGTGTCAGACAACTTGGCATTATCAGGGCTACCAACTGGCCAAAGGACATTAAATTCGTCCTTGTAGTTCCCAAGATATTGAGTATTTTGTATTTTGGGCACGATTCCTTTCGCCCGCGGACTGAAAATTTACAAGTCGATGGTCCTTAGATGACCCCTTTATCCTTGAATGCCAATCGATAGAGTAGGTCCTTACGATCCTAACGCACAAGGTCCTTTTAAAATCTGCAAGGATATGGCTGAATGGGAGCTACTAGAAAACCTTTCCAATTGTGCAGAAATTCAAAATATTTGTTGCGTACTTTTGGGCTGCTGATCACAAGCTAGAGAACCTTGCGGCATATTATTTACTATAGCTCGGCCAAATCCTTAAGGATCTCGAAATCCTATTCATTTCTGTACTCGTAGGAATCAGGACTATCGATTGGCATTCAAGAATTTTCAGGATTTCACCGAAAAAAACACTTCATTTTTTTGCAAGGGGGTAGGTCAGCAAAAATGATCAAAAATCACAAGATCGCCTGTAACTCGGTCATTTCAAGGACGATTTTGATGTCCTTTTGCAAAAAGATAGGACTTAACCTGTCAAACCCGGATATATAGCCCAAAGATCAAATATCCTTACAGGAGCTGAGAAACAAGGACTTTTCTGTATACAGAAAATTAGCGATATCTCTGCCGAATCCTTGCGTATCCTGACGAGTCCTGTGTCAGACAACTTGGCATTATCAGGGCTACCAACTGGCCAAAGGACATTAAATTCGTCCTTGTAGTTCCCAAGATATTGAGTATTTTGTATATTGGGCACGATTCCTTTCGCCCACGGACTGAAAATTTCCAAGTCAATGGTCCTAAGATGACCCCATAATCCTTGAATGCCAATCGATAGAGTAGGTCCTTACGATCCTAACGCACAAGGTCCTTTTAAAATCTGCAATGATATGGCTGAATGGGAGCTAGTAGAAAACCGTTCCAATTGTGCAGAAATTCTAAATATTTGTTGCGTACTTTTGGGCTGCTGATCTTAAGCTAGAATATCTTGCGGCATACTTTTAGCTATAGCTCGGCCAAATCCTTAAGGATCTCGAAATCCTATTCATTTCTGTACTCGTAGGAATCAGGACTATCGATTGGCATTCAAGAATTTTCAGGACTTCACCGAAAAAAACACTTAATTTTTTTGCAAGGGGTTAGGTCAGCAAAAATGATCAAAAATCACAAGATCGCCTGTAACTCGGTCATTTCAAGGACGATTTTGATGTCCTTTTGCAAAAAGATAGGACTTAACCTGTCAAACCCGGGTATATAGCCCAAAGATCAAATATCCTTACAGGAGCTGAGAAATAAGGACTTTTCTGTATACAGAAAATTAGCGATATCTCTGCCGAATCCTTGCGTATCCTGACGAGTCCTGTGTCAGACAACTTGGCATTATCAGGGCTACCAACTGGCCAAAGGACATTAAATTCGTCCTTGTAGTTCCCAAGATATTGAGTATTTTGTATATTGGGCACGATTCCTTTCGCCCACGGACTGAAAATTTCCAAGTCGATGGTCCTTAGATGACCCATAATCCTTGAATGCCAATCGATAGAGTAGGTCCTTACGATCCTAACGCACAAGGTCCTTTTAAAATCTGCAAGGATATGGCTGAATGGGAGCTAGTAGAAAACCGTTCCAATTGTGCAGAAATTCAAAATATTTGTTGTGTACTTTTGGGCTGCTGATCACAAGCTAAAGAACCTTGCGGCATATTATTTGGTATAGCTTGGCCAAATTCTTAAGGATTTCGAAAACCCATACATTTCTGTACTCGTAGGAATCAGAACTTTCGATTGGCATTCAAGAATTTTCCGGACCTCTCCGAAAAAACACTTCATTTTTTTGTAAGGGGGTAGGTCAGAAAAATGATCAAAAATCACAAGATCGCCTATAACTCGGTCATTTCAAGGACGATTTTGATGTCCTCTGGCAAAAAGATAGGTTTTAGCCTGTCAAACCCGGATATATAACCCAAAGGTCAAATATCCTTGCAGGAGCTGAGAAATAACGACTTTTCTGTATACCGATAATTAGCGATATCTCGGCCGAATCCTTTCGTATCCTGACGAGTCCTGTGTCAGACAACTTGGCATTATCAGGGCTACCAACTGGCCAAAGGACATTAAATTCGTCCTTGTAGTTCCCAAGATATTGAGTATTTTGTATATTGGGCACGATTCCTTTCGCCCACGGACTGAAAATTTCCAAGTCAATGGTCCTTAGATGACCCCATAATCCTTGAATGCCAATCGATAGAGTAGGTCCTTACGATCCTAACGTACAAGGTCCTTTTAAAATCTGCAAGGATATGGCTGAATGGGAGCTAGTAGAAAACCGTTCCAATTGTGCAGAAATTCTAAATATTTGTTGCGTACTTTTGGGCTGCTGATCTTAAGCTAGAATATCTTGCGGCATACTTTTAGCTATAGCTCGGCCAAATCCTTAAGGATCTCGAAATCCTATTCATTTCTGTACTCGTAGGAATCAGGACTATCGATTGGCATTCAAGAATTTTCAGGATTTCACCGAAAAAAACACTTAATATTTTTGCAAGGGGTTAGGTCAGCAAAAATGATCAAAAATCACAAGATCGCCTGTAACTCGGTTATTTCAAGGACGATTTTGATGTCCTTTTGCAAAAAGATAGGACTTAACCTGTCAAATCCGGATATATAGCCCAAAGATCAAATATCCTTACAGGAGCTGAGAAATAAGGACTTTTCTGTATACAGAAAATTAGCGATATCTCTGCCGAATCCTTGCGTATCCTGACGAGTCCTGTGTCAGACAACTTGGCATTATCAGGGCTACCAACTGGCCAAAGGACATTAAATTCGTCCTTGTTGTTCCCAAGATATTGAGTATTTTGTATATTGGGCACGATTCCTTTCGCCCACGGACTGAAAATTTCCAAGTCGATGGTCCTTAGATGACCCATAATCCTTGAATGCCAATCGATAGAGTAGGTCCTTACGATCCTAACGCACAAGGTCCTTTTAAAATCTGCAAGAATATGGCTGAATGGGAGCTAGTAGAAAACCGTTCCAATTGTGCAGAAATTCAAAATATTTGTTGCGTACTTTTGGGCTGCTGATCTTAAGCTAGAATATCTTGCGGCATATTATTTACTATAGCTCGGCCAAGTCCTTAAGGATTTCGAAAACCCATACATTTCTGTACTCGTAGGAATCAGAACTTTCGATTGGCATTCAAGAATTTTCAGCATTTCACCGAAAAAAACACTTCATTTTTTTTGCAAGGGGGTAGGTCAGCAAAAATGATCAAAAATCACAAGATTGCCTGTAACTCGGTCATTTCAAGGACGATTTTGATGTCCTTTTGCAAAAATATATGACTTAGCCTGTCAAACCCGGATATATAACCGAAAGGTCAAATATCCTTACAGGAGCTGAGAAATTAGGACTTTTCTGTATGCAGAAAATTAGCGATATCTCTGCCGAATCCTTGCGTATCCTGACGAGTCCTGTGTCAGACAACTTGGCATTATCAGGGCTACCAACTGGCCAAAGGACATTAAATTCGTCCTTGTAGCTCCCAAGATATTGAGTATTTTGTATTGTGGGCACGATTCCTTTCGCCCTCGGACTGAAAATTTTCAAGTCGATGGTCCTTAGATGACCCCATAATCCTTGAATGCCAATCGATAGAGTAGGTCCTTACGATCCTAACGCACAAGATCCTTTTAAAATCTGCAAGGATATGGCTGAATGGGAGCTACTAGAAAACCGTTCCAATTGTGCAGAAATTCAAAATATTTGTTGCGTACTTTTTGGCTGCTGATCATAAACTAAAGAACCTTGCGGCATATTATTTGGAATAGCTCGGCCAAATCCTTAAGAATTTCGAAAACCCATACATTTCTGTTGTCGTAGGAATCAGAACTTTCGATTGGCATTCAAGAATTTTCAGGACTTCTCCGAAAAAACACTTCATTTTTTCGTAAGGGGGTAGGTCAGAAAAATGATCAAAAATCACAAGATCGCCTGCAACTCGGTCATTTCATGGACGATTTTGATGTCCTTCGGCAAAAAGATAGGACTTAGCCTGTCAAACCCGGATATATAACCCAAAGGTCAAATATCCTTGCAGGAGCTGAGAAATAACGACTTTTCTGTATACCGATAATTGGCGATATCTCGGCCGAATCCTTTCGTATCCTAACGAGTCCTGTGTCAGACAGCTTGGCATTATCAGGGCTACCAACTGGCCAAAGGACATTAAATTCGTCCTTGTAGCTCCCAAGATATTGAGTATTTTGTATTGTGGGCACGATTCCTTTCGCCCTCGGACTGAAAATTTTCAAGTCGATGGTCCTTAGATGACCCCATAATCCTTGAATGCCAATCGATAGAGTAGGTCCTTACGATCCTAACGCACAAGATCCTTTTAAAATCTGCAAGGATATGGCTGAATGGGAGCTACTAGAAAACCGTTCCAATTGTGCAGAAATTCAAAATATTTGTTGCGTACTTTTTGGCTGCTGATCATAAACTAAAGAACCTTGCGGCATATTATTTGGAATAGCTCGGCCAAATCCTTAAGAATTTCGAAAACCCATACATTTCTGTTGTCGTAGGAATCAGAACTTTCGATTGGCATTCAAGAATTTTCAGGACTTCTCCGAAAAAACACTTCATTTTTTCGTAAGGGGGTAGGTCAGAAAAATGATCAAAAATCACAAGATCGCCTGCAACTCGGTCATTTCATGGACGATTTTGATGTCCTTCGGCAAAAAGATAGGACTTAGCCTGTCAAACCCGGATATATAACCCAAAGGTCAAATATCCTTGCAGGAGCTGAGAAATAACGACTTTTCTGTATACCGATAATTGGCGATATCTCGGCCGAATCCTTTCGTATCCTAACGAGTCCTGTGTCAGACAGCTTGGCATTATCAGGGCTACCAACTGGCCAAAGGACATTAAATTCGTCCTTGTAGCTCCCAAGATATTGAGTATTTTGTATTGTGGGCACGATTCCTTTCGCCCACGGACTGAAAATTTCCAAGTCGATTTTCTTTAGATGACCCCATAATCCTTGAATGCCAATCGATAGAGTATGTCCTTACAATCCTAACGCACAAGGTCCTTTTAAAATCTGCAAGGATATGGCTGAATGGGAGCTACTAGAAAACCGTTCCAATTGTGCAGAAATTCAAAATATTTGTTGCGTACTTTTTGGCTGCTGATCACAAGCTAAAGAACCTTGCGGCATATTATTTGGTATAGCTCGGCCAAATCCTTAAGAATTTCGAAAACCCATACATTTCTGTACTCGTAGGAATCAGAACTTTCGATTGGCATTCAAGAATTTTCAGGACCTCTCCGAAAAAAACACTTCGTTTTTTTGTAAGGGGGTAGGTCAGAAATATGATAAAAAATCACAAGATCGCCTGTAGGCGATTTTGATGTCCTTTGGCAAAAAGATTGGACTTAGCCTGTCAAACCCGTATATATAACCCAAAGGTCAAATATCCCTACAGGAGCTAAGAAATAAGGACTCTTCCTTTCCGTTCGTATCCTGACGAGTCCTGTGTCAGAAAACTTGGCATTATCAGGGCTACCAACTGGCCAAAGGACATTAAATTCGTCCTTGTAGTTCCCAAGATATTGAGTATTTTGTATTTTGGGCACGATTCCTTTCGCCCGCGGACTGAAAATTTACAAGTCGATGGTCCTTAGATGACCCCTTTATCCTTGAATGCCAATCGATAGAGTAGGTCCTTACGATCCTAACGCACAAGGTCCTTTTAAAATCTGCAAGGATATGGCTGAATGGGAGCTACTAGAAAACCGTTCCAATTGTGCAGAAATTCTAAATATTTGTTGCGTACTTTAGGGCTGCTGATCTTAAGATAGAATATCTTGCGGCATACTTTTAGCTATAACTCGGCCAAATCCTTAAGGATCTTGAAATCCTATACATTTATGTACTCGTAGGAATCTGGACTATCGATTGGCATTCAAGAATTTTCAGGATTTCACCGAAAAAAACACTTCATTTTTTTAGCAAGGGGGTAGGTCAGCAAAAATGATCAAAAATCACAAGATCGCCTGTAACTCGGTCATTTCAAGGACGATTTTGATGTCCTTTGGCAAAAAGATATGACTTAGCCTGTCAAACCCGGATATATAGCCCAAAGATCAAATATCCTTACAGGAGCTGAGAAAAAAGGTTTTTTCTGTATGCAGAAAATTAGCGATATCTCTGCCGAATCCTTGCGTATCCTGACGAGTCCTGTGTCAGACAACTTGGCATTATCAGGGCTACCAACCGGCCAAAGGACATTAAATTCGTCCTTGTAGTTCCCAAGATATTGAGTATTTTGTATTGTGGGCACGATTCCTTTCGCCCACGTACTGACAATTTCCAAGTCAATGGTCCTTAGATGACCCCATAATCCTTGAATGCCAATCGATAGAGTATGTCCTTACGATCCTAACGCACAAGGTCCTTTTAAAATCTGCAAGGATATGGCTGAATGGGAGCTACTAGAAAACCGTTCCAATTGTGCAGAAATTCAAAATATTTGTTGCGTACTTTTTGGCTGCTGATCACAAGCTAAAGAACCTTGCGGCGTATTATTTACTATAGCTCGGCCAAATCCTTAAGGAATTCGAAAACCCATACATTTCTGTACTCGTAGGAATCAGAACTTTCGATTGGCATTCAAGAATTTTCAGGACTTCTCCGAAAAAAACACTTCATATTTTTGTAAGGGGGTAGGTCAGAAAAATGATCAAAAATCACAAGATTGCCTGTAACTCGGTCATTTCAAGGACGATTTTGATGTCCTTTGGCAAAAAGATAGGACTTAGCCTGTCAAACCCGGATATATAACCCAAAGGTCAAATATCCTTGCAGGAGCTGAGAAATAACGATTTTTCTGTATACCGATAATTGGCGATATCTCGGCCGAATCCTTTCGTATCCTAACGAGTCCTGTGTCAGACAACTTGGCATTATCAGGGCTACCAACTGGCCAAAAGACATTAAATTCGTCCTTGTAGTTCCCAAGATATTGAGTATTTTGTATTGTGGGCACGATTCCTTTCGCCCACGTACTGAAAATTTCCAAGTCAATGGTCCTTAGATGACCCCATAATCCTTGAATGCCAATCGATAGAGTATGTCCTTACGATCCTAACGCACAAGGTCCTTTTAAAATCTGCAAGGATATGGCTGAATGGGAGCTACTAGAAAACCGTTCCAATTGTGCAGTAATTCAAAATATTTGTTGCGTACTTTTTGGCTGCTGATCACAAGCTAAAGAACCTTGCGGCATATTATTTGGTATAGCTCGGCCAAATCCTTAAGGATTTCGAAAACCCATACATTTCTGTACTCGTAGGAATCAGAACTTTCGATTGGCATTCAAGAATTTTCAGGACCTCTCCGAAAAAAACACTTCATTTTTTTGTAAGGGGGTAGGTCAGAAAAATGATCAAAAATCACAAGATCGCCTGTAGGCGATTTTGATGTGCTTTGGCAAAAAGATTGGACTTAGCCTGTCAAACCCGGATATATAACCCAAAGGTCAAATATCCCTACAGGAGCTGAGAAATAAGGACTCTTCCTTTCCTTTCGTATCCTGACGAGTCCTGTGTCAGAAAACTTGGCACTATCAGGGCTACCAACTGGCCAAAGGACATTAAATTCGTCCTTGTAGTTCCCAAGATATTGAGTATTTTGTATTTTGGGCACGATTCCTTTCGCCCGCGGACTGAAAATTTCCAAGTCAATGGTCCTTAGATGACCCCTTTATCCTTGAATGCCAATCGATAGAGTATGTCCTTACGATCCTAACGCACAAGGTCCTTTTAAAATCTGCAAGGATATGGCTGAATGGGAGCTACTAGAAAACCGTTCCAATTGTGCAGTAATTCAAAATATTTGTTGCGTACTTTTTGGCTGCTGATCACAAGCTAAAGAACCTTGCGGCATATTATTTGGTATAGCTCGGCCAAATCCTTAAGGATTTCGAAAACCCATACATTTCTGTACTCGTAGGAATCAGAACTTTCGATTGGCATTCAAGAATTTTCAGGACCTCTCCGAAAAAAACACTTCATTTTTTTGTAAGGGGGTAGGTCAGAAAAATGATCAAAAATCACAAGATCGCCTGTAGGCGATTTTGATGTGCTTTGGCAAAAAGATTGGACTTAGCCTGTCAAACCCGGATATATAACCCAAAGGTCAAATATCCCTACAGGAGCTGAGAAATAAGGACTCTTCCTTTCCTTTCGTATCCTGACGAGTCCTGTGTCAGAAAACTTGGCACTATCAGGGCTACCAACTGGCCAAAGGACATTAAATTCGTCCTTGTAGTTCCCAAGATATTGAGTATTTTGTATTTTGGGCACGATTCCTTTCGCCCGCGGACTGAAAATTTACAAGTCGATGGTCCTTAGATGACCCCTTTATCCTTGAATGCCAATCGATAGAGTAGGTCCTTACGATCCTAACGCACAAGGTCCTTTTAAAATCTGCAAGGATATGGCTGAATGGGAGCTACTAGAAAACCGTTCCAATTGTGCAGAAATTCAAAATATTTGTTGCGTACTTTTGGGCTGCTGATCACAAGCTAGAGAACCTTGCGGCATATTATTTACTATAGCTCGGCCAAATCCTTAAGGAATTCGAAAACCCATACATTTCTGTACTCGTAGGAATCAGAACTTTCGATTGACATTCAAGAATTTTTAGGACCTCTCCGAAAAAAACATTTCATTTGTTTGTAAGGGGGTAGGTCAGAAAAATGATCAAAATTCACAAGATCGCCTGTAGGCGATTTTGATGTTCTTTGGCAAAAAGATAGGACTTAGCCCGTCAAACCCGGATATATAACCCAAAGGTCAAATATCCCTACAGGAGCTGAGAAATAAGGACTCTTCCTTTCCGTTCGTATCCTGACGAGTCCTGTGTCAGACAACTTGGCATTATCAGGGCTACCAACTGGCCAAAGGACATTAAATTCGTCCTTGTAGCTCCCAAGATATTGAGTATTTTGTATTGTGGGCACGATTCCTTTCGCCCACGGACTGAAAATTTCCAAGTCGATGGTCCTTAGATGACCCCATAATCCTTGAATGCCAATCGATAGAGTAGGTCCTTACGATCCTAACGCACAAGGTCCTTTTAAAATCTGCAAGGATATGGCTGAGTGGGAGCTAGTAGAAAACCGTTCCAATTGTGCAGAAATTCTAAATATTTGTTGCGTACTCTTGGGCTTCTGATCTTAAGCTGGAATATCTTGCGGCATACTTTTAGCTATAGCTCGGCCAAATCCTTAAGGATCTCGAAATCCTATTCATTGCTGTACTCGTAGGAATCAGGACTATCGATTGGCATTTAAGAATTTTCAGGATTTCACCGAAAAAAACACTTCATTTTTTTGCAAGGGGGTAGGTCAGCAAAAATGATCAAAAATCACAAGATCGCCTGTAACTCGGTCATTTCAAGGACGATTTTGATGTCCTTTTGCAAAAAGATAGGACTTAACCTGTCAAACCCGGATATATAGCCCAAAGATCAAATATCCTTACAGGAGCTGAGAAACAAGGACTTTTCTGTATACAGAAAATTAGCGATATCTCTGCCGAATCCTTGCGTATCCTGACGAGTCCTGTGTCAGACAACTTGGCATTATCAGGGCTACCAACTGGCCAAAGGACATTAAATTCGTCCTTGTAGTTCCCAAGATATTGAGTATTTTGTATATTGGGCACGATTCCTTTCGCCCACGGACTGAAAATTTCCAAGTCAATGGTCCTAAGATGACCCCATAATCCTTGAATGCCAATCGATAGAGTAGGTCCTTACGATCCTAACGCACAAGGTCCTTTTAAAATCTGCAATGATATGGCTGAATGGGAGCTAGTAGAAAACCGTTCCAATTGTGCAGAAATTCTAAATATTTGTTGCGTACTTTTGGGCTGCTGATCTTAAGCTAGAATATCTTGCGGCATACTTTTAGCTATAGCTCGGCCAAATCCTTAAGGATCTCGAAATCCTATTCATTTCTGTACTCGTAGGAATCAGGACTATCGATTGGCATTCAAGAATTTTCAGGACTTCACCGAAAAAAACACTTAATTTTTTTGCAAGGGGTTAGGTCAGCAAAAATGATCAAAAATCACAAGATCGCCTGTAACTCGGTCATTTCAAGGACGATTTTGATGTCCTTTTGCAAAAAGATAGGACTTAACCTGTCAAACCCGGGTATATAGCCCAAAGATCAAATATCCTTACAGGAGCTGAGAAATAAGGACTTTTCTGTATACAGAAAATTAGCGATATCTCTGCCGAATCCTTGCGTATCCTGACGAGTCCTGTGTCAGACAACTTGGCATTATCAGGGCTACCAACTGGCCAAAGGACATTAAATTCGTCCTTGTAGTTCCCAAGATATTGAGTATTTTGTATATTGGGCACGATTCCTTTCGCCCACGGACTGAAAATTTCCAAGTCGATGGTCCTTAGATGACCCATAATCCTTGAATGCCAATCGATAGAGTAGGTCCTTACGATCCTAACGCACAAGGTCCTTTTAAAATCTGCAAGGATATGGCTGAATGGGAGCTAGTAGAAAACCGTTCCAATTGTGCAGAAATTCAAAATATTTGTTGTGTACTTTTGGGCTGCTGATCACAAGCTAAAGAACCTTGCGGCATATTATTTGGTATAGCTTGGCCAAATTCTTAAGGATTTCGAAAACCCATACATTTCTGTACTCGTAGGAATCAGAACTTTCGATTGGCATTCAAGAATTTTCCGGACCTCTCCGAAAAAACACTTCATTTTTTTGTAAGGTGGTAGGTCAGAAAAATGATCAAAAATCACAAGATCGCCTATAACTCGGTCATTTCAAGGACGATTTTGATGTCCTCTGGCAAAAAGATAGGTTTTAGCCTGTCAAACCCGGATATATAACCCAAAGGTCAAATATCCTTGCAGGAGCTGAGAAATAACGACTTTTCTGTATACCGATAATTGGCGATATCTCGGCCGAATCCTTTCGTATCCTGACGAGTCCTGTGTCAGACAACTTGGCATTATCAGGGCTACCAACTGGCCAAAGGACATTAAATTCGTCCTTGTAGTTCCCAAGATATTGAGTATTTTGTATATTGGGCACGATTCCTTTCGCCCACGGACTGAAAATTTCCAAGTCAATGGTCCTTAGATGACCCCATAATCCTTGAATGCCAATCGATAGAGTAGGTCCTTACGATCCTAACGTACAAGGTCCTTTTAAAATCTGCAAGGATATGGCTGAATGGGAGCTAGTAGAAAACCGTTCCAATTGTGCAGAAATTCTAAATATTTGTTGCGTACTTTTGGGCTGCTGATCTTAAGCTAGAATATCTTGCGGCATATTATTTACTATAGCTCGGCCAAGTCCTTAAGGATTTCGAAAACCCATACATTTCTGTACTCGTAGGAATCAGAACTTTCGATTGGCATTCAAGAATTTTCCGGACCTCTCCGAAAAAACACTTCATTTTTTTGCAAGGGGGTAGGTCAGCAAAAATGATCAAAAATCACAAGATCGCCTGTAACTCGGTCATTTCTATGACGATTTTGATGTCCTTTGGCAAAAAGATTGGACTTAGCCTGTCAAACCCGGATATATAACCCAAAGGTCAAATATCCTTACAGGAGCTGAGAAATAAGGACTTTTCTGTATACCGATAATTGGCGATATCTCGGCCGAATCCTTTCGTATCCTGACGAGTCCTGTGTCAGACAACTTGGCATTATCAGGGCTATCAACTGGCCAAAGGACATTAAATTCGTCCTTGTAGTTCCCAAGATATTGAGTATTTTGTATATTGGGCACGATTCCTTTCGCCCACCGACTGAAAATTCACAAGTCGATGGTCCTTAGATGACCCCATAATCCTTGAATGCCAATCGATAGAGTAGGTCCTTACGATCCTAACTCACAAGATCGTTTTAAAATCTGCAAGGATATGGCTGAATGGGAGCTAGTAGAAAACCGTTCCAATTGTGCAGAAATTCAAAATATTTGTTGCGTACTTTTGGGCTGCTGATCTTAAGCTAGAATATCTTGCGGCATACTTTTAGCTATAGCTCGGCCAAATCCTTAAGGATCTCGAAATCCTATTCATTTCTGTACTCGTAGGAATCAGGACTATCGATTGGCATTCAAGAATTTTCAGGATTTCACCGAAAAAAAACACTTCATATTTTTGCAAGGGGATAGGTCAGCAAAAATGATCAAAAATCACAAGATCGCCTGTAACTCGGTCATTTCAAGGACGATTTTGATGTCCTTTGGCAAAAAGATAGGACTTAGAATGTCAAACCCGGATATATAACCCAAAGGTCAAATATCCTTGCAGGAGCTGAGAAAAAAGGACTTTTCTGTATACCGATAATTGGCGATATCTCGGCCGAATCCTTTCGTATCCTGACGAGTCCTGTGTCAGACAACTTGGCATTATCAGGGATACCAACTGGCCAAAGGACATTAAATTCGTCCTTGTAGTTCCCAAGATATTGAGTATTTTGTATATTGGGCACGATTCCTTTCGCCCACCGAATGAAAATTTCCAAGTCGATGGTCCTTAGATGACCCCATAATCCTTGAATGCCAATCGATAGAGTAGGTCCTTGCGATCCTAACGCACAAGATCGTTTTAAAATCTGCAAGGATATGGCTGAATGGGAGCTACTAGAAAACCTTTCCAATTGTGCAGAAATTCAAAATATTTATTGCGTACTTTAGGACTGCTGATCTTAAGCTAGAATATCTTGCGGCATACTTTTAGCTATAGCTCGGCCAAATCCTTAAGGATCTTGAAATCCTATACATTTATGTACTCGTAGGAATCTGGACTATCGATTGGCATTCAAGAATTTTCAGGATTTCACCGAAAAAAACACTTCATTTTTTTAGCATGGGGGTAGGTCAGCAAACATGATCAAAAATCACAAGATTGCCTGTAACTCGGTCATTTCAAGGACGATTTTGATGTCCTTTTGCAAAAAGATATGACTTAGCCTGTCAAACCCAGATATATATCCCAAATTTAAATATCCTTACAGGAGCTGAGAAATAAGGACTTTTCTGTATGCAGAAAATTAGCGATATCTCTGCCGAATCCTTGCGTATCCTGACGAGTCCTGTGTCAGACAACTTGGCATTATCAGGGCTACCAACTGGCCAAAGGACATTAAATTCGTCCTTGTTGTTCCCAAGATATTGAGTATTTTGTATATTGGGCACGATTCCTTTCGCCCACGGACTGAAAATTTCCAAGTCGATGGTCCTTAGATGACCCCATAATCCTTGAATGCCAATCGATAGAGTAGGTCCTTACGATCCTAACGCACAAGGTCCCTTTAAAATCTGCAAGGATGTGGCTGAATGGGAGCTAGTAGAAAACCGTTCCAATTGTGCAGAAATTCAAAATATTTGTTGCGTACTTTTGGGCTGCTGATCTTAAGCTAGAATATCTTGCGGCATACTTTTAGCTATAGCTCGGCCAAATTCTTAAGGATTTCGAAAACCCATACATTTCTGTACTCGTAGGAATCAGAACTTTCGATTGGCATTCAAGAATTTTCCGGACCTCTCCGAAAAAACACTTCATTTTTTTGTAAGGGGGTAGGTCAGAAAAATGATCAAAAATCACAAGATCGCCTATAACTCGGTCATTTCTAGGACGATTTTGATGTCCTTTGGCAAAAAGATTGGACTTAGCCTGTCAAACCCGGATATATAACCCAAAGGTCAAATATCCTTACAGGAGCTGAGAAATAAGGACTTTTCTGTATACCGATAATTGGCGATATCTCGGCCGAATCCTTTCGTATCCTAACGAGTCCTGTGTCAGACAACTTGGCATTATCAGGGCTATCAACTGGCCAAAGGACATTAAATTCGTCCTTGTAGTTCCCAAGATATTGAGTATTTTGTATATTGGGCACGATTCCTTTCGCCCACCGACTGAAAATTTCCAAGTCGATGGTCCTTAGATGACCCCATAATCCTTGAATGCCAATCGATAGAGTAGGTCCTTACGATCCTAACGCACAAGATCGTTTTAAAATCTGCAAGGATATGGCTGAATGGGAGCTAGTAGAAAACCGTTCCAATTGTGCAGAAATTCAAAATATTAGTTGCGTACTTTTGGGCTGCTGATCTTAAGCTAGAATATCTTGCGGCATTCTTTTAGCTATAGCTCGGCCAAATCCTTAAGGATCTCGAAATCCTATTAATTTCTGTACTCGTAGGAATCAGGACTATCGATTGGCATTCAAGAATTTTCAGGATTTCACCGAAAAAAACACTTCATTTTTTTGCAAGGGGGTAGGTCAGCAAAAATGATCAAAAATCACAAGATCGCCTGTAACTCGGTCATTTCAAGGACGATTTTGATGTCCTTTTGCAAAAAGATAGGACTTAACCTGTCAAACCCGGATATATAGCCCAAAGATCAAATATCCTTACAGGAGCTGAGAAATAAGGACTTTTCTGTATACAGAAAATTAGCGATATCTCTGCCGAATCCTTGCGTATCCTGACGAGTCCTGTGTCAGACAACTTGGCATTATCAGGGCTACCAACTGGCCAAAGGACATTTAATTCGACGTTGTAGTTCCCAAGATATTGAGTATTTTGTATATTGGGCACGATTCCTTTCGCCCACGGACTGAAAATTTCCAAGTCGATGGTCCTAGATGACCCAATAATCCTTGAATGCCAATCGATAGAGTAGATCCTTACGATCCTAACGCACAAGGTCCTTTTAAAATCTGCAAGGATATGGCTGAATGGGAGCTAGTAGAAAATCGTTCCAATTGTGCAGAAATTCAAAGTATTTGTTGTGTACTTTTGGGCTGCTTATCACAAGCTAAAGAACCTTGCGGCATATTATTTGGTATAGCTTGGCCAAATTCTTAAGGATTTCGAAAACCCATACATTTGTGTACTCGTAGGAATCAGAACTTTCGATTGGCATTCAAGAATTTTCAGGACCTCTCCGAAAAAACACTTCATTTTTTTGTAAGGGGGTAGGTCAGAAATATGATCAAAAATCACAAGATCGCCTGTAGGCGATTTTGATGTCCTTTTGCAAAAAGATAGGACTTAGCCTGTCAAACCCGGATATATAACCCAAAGGTCAAATATCCCTACAGGAGCTGAGAAATAAGGACTCTTCCTTTCCGTTCGTATCCTGACGAGTCCTGCGTCAGAAAACTTGGCATTATCAGGGCTACCAACTGGCCAAAGGACATTAAATTCGTCCTTGTAGTTCCCAAGATATTGAGTATTTTGTATTGTGGGCACGATTCCTTTCGCCCACGGACTGAAAATTTCCAAGTCTATGGTCCTTAGATGACCACCATAATCCTTGAATGCCCATCGATAGAGTAGGTCCTTACGATCCTAACGCACAAGATCCTTTTAAAATCTGCAAGGATATGGCTGAATGGGAGCTAGTAGAAAACCGTTCCAATTGTGCAGAAATTCAAAATATTTGTTGCGTACTTTTGGGCTGCTGATCTTAAGCTAGAATATCTTGCGGCATACTTTTAGCTATAGCTCGGCCAAATCCTTAAGGATCTCGAAATCCTATTCATTTCTGTACTCGTAGGAATCAGGACTATCGATTGGCATTCAAGAATTTTCAGGATTTCACCGAAAAAAACACTTCATTTTTTTGCAAGGGGGTAGGTCAGCAAAAATGATCAAAAATCACAAGATCGCCTGTAACTCGGTCATTTCTAGGACGATTTTGATGTCCTTTGGCAAAAAGATAGGACTTAGCCTGTCAAACCCGTATATATAACCCAAAGGTCAAATATCCTTACAGGAGCTGAGAAATAAGGACTTTTCTGTATACCGATAATTGGCGATATCTCGGCCGAATCCTTTCGTATCCTATCGAGTCCTGTGTCAGACAACTTGGCATTATCAGGGCTATCAACTGGCCAAAGGACATTAAATTCGTCCTTGTAGTTCCCAAGATATTGAGTATTTTGTATTGTGGGCACGATTCCTTTCGCCCACGGACTGAAAATTTCCAAGTCTATGGTCCTTAGATGACCCCATAATCCTTGAATGCCCATCGATAGAGTAGGTCCTTACGATCCTAACGCACAAGATCCTTTTAAAATCTGCAAGGATATGGCTGAATGGGAGCTAGTAGAAAACCGTTCCAATTGTGCAGAAATTCAAAATATTTGTTGCGTACTTTTGGGCTGCTGATCTTAAGCTAGAATATCTTGCGGCATACTTTTAGCTATAGCTCGGCCAAATCCTTAAGGATCTCGAAATCCTATTCATTTCTGTACTCGTAGGAATCAGGACTATCGATTGGCATTCAAGAATTTTCAGGATTTCACCGAAAAAAACACTTCATTTTTTTGCAAGGGGGTAGGTCAGCAAAAATGATCAAAAATCACAAGATCGCCTGTAACTCGGTCATTTCAAGGACGATTTTGATGTCCTTTTGCAAAAAGATAGGACTTAACCTGTCAAACCCGGGTATATAGCCCAAAGATCAAATATCCTTACAGGAGCTGAGAAATAAGGACTTTTCTGTATACAGAAAATTAGCGATATCTCTGCCGAATCCTTGCGTATCCTGACGAGTCCTGTGTCAGACAACTTGGCATTATCAGGGCTACCAACTGGCCAAAGGACATTAAATTCGTCGTTGTAGTTCCCAAGATATTGAGTATTTTGTATATTGGGCACGATTCCTTTCGCCCACGGACTGAAAATTTCCAAGTCGATGGTCCTAGATGACCCAATAATCCTTGAATGCCAATCGATAGAGTAGGTCCTTACGATCCTAACGCACAAGGTCCTTTTAAAATCTGCAAGGATATGGCTGAATGGGAGCTAGTAGAAAACCGTTCCAATTGTGCAGAAATTCAAAGTATTTGTTGTGTACTTTTGGGCTGCTTATCACAAGCTAAAGAACCTTGCGGCATATTATTAACAATAGCTCGGCCAAATCCTTAAGGATTTCGAAAACCCATACATTTCTGTACTCGTAGGAATCAGAACTTTCGATTGGCATTCAAGAATTTTCCGGACCTCTCCGAAAAAAACACTTCATTTTTTTGTAAGGGGGTAGGTCAGAAAAGTGATCAAAAATCACAAGATCGCCTGTAACTCGGTCATTTCTGGGACGATTTTGATGTCCTTTGGCAAAAAGATAGGACTTAGCCTGTCAAACCCGGATATATAATAAGGACTTTTCTGTATACCGATAATTGGCGATATCTCGGCCGAATCCTTTCGTATCCTTTACGAGTCCTGTGTCAGACATCTTGGCATTATCAGGGCTACCAACTGGCCAAAGGACATTAAATTCGTCCTTGTAGTTCCCAAGATATTGAGTATTTTGTGATTTGGGTACGATTCCTTTCGCCCCCGGACTGAAAATTTCCAAGTCGATGGTCCTTAGATGACCCCATAATCCTTGAATGCTAATCGATAGAGTAGGCCCTTACGATCCTAACGCACAAGGTCCTTTTAAAATCTGCAAGGATATGGCTGAATGGGAGCTTCTAGAAAACCGTTCCATATGTGTGTGCAGAAATTCAAAATATTTGTTGCGTTCTTTTGGGCTGCTGATCACAAACTAAAGAACCTTGCGGCATATTATTAACAATAGCTCGGCCAAATCCTTAAGGATTTCGAAAACCCATACATTTCTGTACTCGTAGGAATCAGAACTTTCGATTGGCATTCAAGAATTTTCCGGACCTCTCCGAAAAAAACACTTCATTTTTTTGTAAGGGGGTAGGTCAGAAAAGTGATCAAAAATCACAAGATGGCCTGTAACTCGGTCATTTCTGGGACGATTTTGATGTCCTTTGGCAAAAAGATAGGACTTAGCCTGTCAAACCCGGATATCTAATAATGACTTTTCTGTATACCGATAATTGGCGATATCTCGGCCGAAGCCTTTCGTATCCTTTACGAGTCCTGTGTCAGACATCTTGGCATTATCAGGGCTACCAACTGGCCAAACCATTAAATTAGTAATTGTAGTTCCCAAGATATTGAGTATTTTGTATTTTGGGTACGATTCCTTTCGCCCCCGGACTGAAAATTTCCAAGTCGATGGTCCTTAGATGACCCCATAATCCTTGAATGCCAATCGATAGAGTAGGTCCTTACGATCCTAACGCACAAAGTCCTTTTAAAATCTGCAAGGATATGGCTGAATGGGAGCTTCTAGAAAACCGTTCCATATGTGTGTGCAGAAATTCAAAATATTTGTTGCGTTCTTTTGGGCTGCTGATCTTAAGCTTTTTTTTTTTTTTTTAATAATTTTTTATTATTTAATTATTCTGTTATTAGTTCCAACAACTTAAATTAAACTTATGCGATAAACTCTAAAAACAACTTAGTCAAAGGCTAGGTAATGGTAATTGTTAAATAAGTTATATAAACATGTTCACAATATTAGTATAATTGTCTTCTTGCTAGTTCTATTGGGTGATGTCGCTTTAGTCTTCTGCTGCAAGGCCGTCCCCGTATGGTGCGGCGGTTTAGAAGTCGCCGTGCGAGGGGGTTCACGTGATTTTCTAGTCGCTGAACGTACTGCGCAGACTGATTTTGCAGGACATCTCCAATTTTAGATCCCAGATCTTTTTCGATGTTTGCAGTCCTCACGTACCAGGGAGCAGCACAAATTATTCGTAGGGTTTTCGCTTGAAGTATGCGGATTTTTTCCAGGTGGGTTTTCGCAGTTATTCCATATACTTGGAAGCCATATCGCCAGGAAGGAGCAATGCAGGTCTTGTACAATTTGAGTTTGTTGTCCAGAGACAGCTTTTTACTAGCCAGGAGCCATCTCATTTTGCTAATTCTGGTCCTTAAAGTCGCTATTATGCTGGACACATGCTTGGCAAACGTTAGACGTTTGTCCAAGTGGACTCCCAAGTACTTATAGCTGCTAAGATGCTTCAACTGCTGACCCTGCAAGTAGACGCCAGGACAGAGACTCACACGCAGAGCATAGGTCACATTAGCGCACTTGCTATTGTTGATGCCAATATTCCAGTGTTTTGCCCATACTTCAAAGTTCTGAAGGTACTGCTGCAGAATGTCAGCGGCTTCAGAAATGCATCTGCTTCTGGCCAGGATCGCGGTGTCATCTGCATAGGTAGCGATAAGAATGTCATTGCTATCTTCGGTGGGAATAGTTGATCCAGTGGAGTTATCGTGTGTGAACAGGGTGTACAGAGTGGGCCCTAAGACACTGCCTTGAGGTACTCCAGCTTGAATATTCCTTACACTGGACTCCGCACCGTCCAACACCACGGTGAACGAACGGTCTGCAAGATAGCTGCGCACTATCCATAGTAGTTGAGGAGGCAAAAGTGGCTTGATCTTTGCAAGAAGTCCATTGTGCCATACCTTATCGAATGCCTGTGCAATATCTAAGTACGCAGCAACCACATACTCCTTGGCCTCAAAGCCTTCAAGAATAAAGTTTACAACCCTATTCAGCTGCTCAGGTGTTCCATGTGATTTACGAAAACCAAACTGAAAGGGAGGAATTTTGTCCTTGATGGTATCCAGCTGAAGTAGGCGCGTCAAAAGGCATCGTTCAAACAGTTTGGCTATCGTCGGCAAAAGACTGATTGGTCTATATGAATCCAGTGAAGATGGGCTTTTACCTGACTTATGAATCATGCAGATCCTTCCTTTTTTCCAGGTTTTCGGGACATGCCCCAGTCTCAGTACAGCGTCGAATAACAGTACGAGAAACATTACCGCTTTAAGAGGCATAGCCTTCAGTGAGAGGTTATCCAGACCATCCTCTCCTGGAGCTTTTCTAGCTTTCAGCTGTTTAATGTGGCCCTTAACTTCTTCAACTGTTATGGGTGTGACCGGAGGACATAACTGCTCAGGACTCTCAAGCATCAGTTGGACTTGTCTTTGACAACTGGTAGGGCTGGTGTTAAAAGGTTGAAATCTGGCCTTTAAATCCTCTGCAAAAGCCTCTGCTCTTTCTTTTGGTGATCTGGCCCAAGATCCGTCAGACTTTCTAATCGGGAATTTCGGGACTACCTGCTGCTTATATTTATTAGCCAAAGTCCATAGTGAGTGCTTGGGGCTCGAGTCAGCAGAAACATTAGAAAGTAGGCGATCATTTTCCATTTGTTTGTGTAATACCAGCAGTTTTTTCACCCTATTTGATACTCTCTGGTATACCCTGTATACTGCTTGATCACGAGTGCGACAATGCTGCCTCCTTAGCCTCCTTTTGATAAGCAGTAGCATCTCAATAGTTCGAAGGAGACTGCTTTGAGAGTTTTGTAATTGCGTTTGATAGGTTGGAGCAGCGCAGAGGGCAGCTGCATGGACCTTATTTAAAAATATCGCATGCGCATCTTCGATGTCTTCTGGCAGCAGGATTTCTAGGTTAAGATCCAGAGTTTTCTCCAATTCCTGGCGAAAAGCTTCTAAATTCGCTCCCTTGGGAAGTAATCGACCCATTTTCATCGTGGTAATCGGAGCAGAGTCATAAGTAGCTACTATTGGTAGATGATCCGAGGAAAGCTGATATTCTGTCCTTATCTTGAGATGTTCTGGGCGCAGTCCATTGTAAACAAAAATGTCGATGTGGCTGGGCGTACGGCTTATATCTGCAGGACAGTGAGTTGCTTGACCAGTTGCCAGAATTTGAACAGAGGATCTATGTACGGCGTCCTGCAGGCAGATGCCCCTAGCGTCGCCTCTAAAACTTCCCCAAAGTCTACTTTTAGCATTAAAATCGCCACCGATAATGAATTTACTTCCCAGATTGCTGAATATTTGACTGAAATCTGCTCCTGACCATGGGATCTTTGGTGGAAGGTAAAGTGAGGAGATTCCCAACTCACCCGAGATTGTGTCAACTTTGATGGAGGCCATTTGTAGTTGTGCCGTCTTCACAGGGTCACAAGGGCAATGTTTTACTAGGATCGCTGCTCCTCCTCTTAGTCTATTACTGGGATGATCTGCTTTGTGAATGGTGTAGCCGGGAAGGTAGATATGGATATTTTCCTGTAGCCAGGACTCAGTGACCAGCATAACATCTATATTATGTTCGGTTAAAAACAACTTTAGCTCCTCAACATGCCCAGAGATTCCCCGAGCATTCCATAATCCAAGGCTAAGTGTATGTGGCATCATTTTTTAGCATTTAAAAGACTGAGGCACATTTGCTTAAGAAATTGGTTCGTCTCCTGAATCTCCTTAAACATGACTTGTAGCACATCAACTTTGGCAGTGAGAGCTTCAATGGCCGCCTCTAGTCTCGAGTTATTGGAGTCTGGCATTTGCTGCCAAGAACCTTTTTGGGGCGAGTTGATAAAAGTACCTGTTGCTGAAGTGTTTTTGGTCTGATCTGCGCTGGTGTTCCGGGACGAATAGTTTTGTGGGGCTCTATGAAGGCGAAGCGCTTCAGCATAGGATACGTTGCCTTGCACCAAGGCTGCAGGTACAAATTCTTGCGTATCCGAGGATTTGCTGGTATGTTTTCTAACATTAATTTTTGGACTCCGTTCATCTGCTTTAGCTTTATATATGCGACAATCTCTAGACCAGGCTGCATGTATTCCGCCACAATTTATACAAAGGAATTCTTGCTTTGCAGTTACCTTGCATTGCGCTGTTGGATGGTCTTGGGAACATTTTCCGCAGATGAACGGTCTCCAGCAATAATTTTTAGTGTGCCCGAAACCTTGGCATCTGTGACAGAGGATGGCTGCAAGATTTTTTTTGGGTAACTCTACTAGAACTCTTTGGTGTCCAATGACGTTAATTTTAAGTGCATCCCTGTTACTAGGATCCCGGGCCAGTTCGACGAAGAAGAAATTGTTGGGAATTTTTACTTCCACATCTTTTCCTAGTTCTTTTCGAGTCATCTTGCGGGCGGGAGGGTTGTATAAACGAACGACATTGTGTCCATGCTGGGTGAAGGCTTCTTTGATTTTATTTTCAGGGGTTGAGCTTGCCAGATTGCGAACTATAACTTTAAAGGCCTTATCTTCCTTAAGTTGATATGAATAATGATGCGCATTACTTTCCTTTAGAAACTTCACTAGGCGACGATACGCGTCTGAGTCCTCAACTTGTACTCTAGCTACACCCCTCTTGTTAAAATGGTAAGTGTACTTGCTTGTGCCAAGGACTTTGTCGAGTTCAGCCTCCATCAGGATCACGTTGCTTACATCCTCAATGTTAATAGGGGGCGGCCTTTGCGATCGTTTTCTTTCGATTTCGGCGGATTGCTCGGTCTCCATTTGGTCAGCTAGGTCCTCTTCATATGAGATTTCATCTTCAGTTGGATCACAAACATCGAGTATTCCAAATTTGTTGTAAGAAGTAGATGGCACATTATCGGAAGAATTGTCAAGCTGAGAAAGAGACTTAGTCACCCGTCCTTTTTTCTTATTTGGGTTAGGTGAAAGAGTCAATTTGCGTTTGGACTTAGCGGCTTGCCAGCTCGGTAGCATCACAGTGGGATTATTATTCGCCGAATTTGGTACAGTCACATTAATTTGGCTTGTACTGACTGAGGTAGTGCACACACTACCAGTCAGAGTGGTTGTGAAGCCGAAGGGAGACGTGTGACGACAGTTGGACGTTGTCAAAGTGGAAGTAGTACTGCTTGTTGTTGTGTAGTGTGCATGATTTGTCATAAGTGCTGCACTTTTTGAGAGCTGTGCTCGTAATTCAGCAGGTAGTTCCGAAGGAGTTGTTCCAGCTGTTTTTCTCATCACTTTATAGTCCGTTAGCGTGGACTTCGACTGTGAGGGATTTGAAGTTATGTCATCCATGTCTTGCAATTAGCTATAACTTTACGTTAGTAAAATTATGCAATTGCTTAAAAAAAAGCACAAAATCTAGATAGTGTGTTTGCCAATTGTTCAATTGCCGTTATATCGAGTTCAATGTACTGCGGATATGCAGACGTAAACAAAGTTTTATTGCCACTCGCGCGAGCCGTGAGAACAGTGGCAAGGGGCGAGCGTCTTGCCCAGTGGGCAAGCACAGAACTTCCGTTATCAACTGTTAATTATGTTGTTGTTGTTGTTGCCGTCGCCGACACCGCTCGCGACGATGTCCAAAACAGTTATGTATATGCACAATGCAACAATGCAGCAATGCAACAACAAGTTGGTAACTGCACTTTTATTTTAATTTGTCCGCAACTTGACTGTCTTTGACGAAAGCTGGAGTGAGACTGCTGATCTTAAGCCACAAAATCTTGCGGCATCCTTTTGGCAATAGCTCGGCCAAATCCTTAAGGATTTCAAAAACGTCCTTGTAGTTCCCAAGATGTTGAGTATTTTGTATTTTTAGCACGATTCCTTTCGCCCTCGGACTGAAAATTTACAAGTCGATGGTCCTTAGATGACCCCATAATCCTTGAATGCCAATCGATAGAGTAGGTCCTTACGATCCTAACGCACAAGGTCCTTTTAAAATCTGCAAGGATATGGCTGAATGGGAGCTAGTAGAAAACCGTTCCAATTGTGCAGAAATTCAAAATATTTGTTGCGTACTTTTGGGCTGCTGATCACAAGCTAGAGAACCTTGCGGCATATTATTTGCTATAGCTCGGCCAAATCCTTAAGGATTTCGAAAACCCATACATTTCTGTACTCGTAGGAATCAGAACTTTCGATTGGCATTCAAGAATTTTCAGGATTTCACCGAAAAAAACACTTCATTTTTTTGCAAGGGGGTAGGTCAGAAAAATGATCAAAAATCACAAGATCGCCTGTAACTCGGTCATTTCAAGGACGATTTTGATGTCTTCTGGCAAAAAGATAGGACTTAGCCTGTCAAACCCGGATATATAACCCAAAGGTCAAATATCCTTACAGGAGCTGAGAAATAAGGACTTTTCTGTATACCGATAAATGGCGATATCTCGGCCGAATCCTTTCGTATCTTGACGAGTCCTGTGTCAGACAACTTGGCATTATCAGGGCTACCAACTGGCCAAAGGACATTAAATTCGTCCTTGTAGTTCCCAAGATATTGAGTATTTTGTATTTTGGGCACGATTCCCTTCGCCCACGGACTGAAAATTTACAAGTCGATGGTCCTTGAATGACCCCATAATCCTTGAATGCCAATCGATAGAGTATGTCCTTACGATCCTAACGCACAAGATCCTTTCAAAATCTGCAAGGATATGGCTGAATTTGAGCTAGTAGAAAACCATTCCAATTGTGCTTTTTTTTTTTTTTTTTTTTTTTAATTGTTTATTATTTAATTATTCTGTTATTAGTTCCAACAACTTAAATTAAACTTATGCGATAAATTCTAAAAACAACTTAGTCAAAGGCTAGGTAATGATAATTATTAAATAAGGTTTATAAACATATTTACAATATTAGTATAATTGTCTTCTTGCTAGGTCTATTGGGTGATGTCGCTTTAGTCTTCAGCTGCAAGGCCGTCCCCGTATGGTGCGGCGGTTTAGAAGACGCCGTGCGAGGGGGTTCACGTGATTTTCTAGTCGCTGAACGTACTGCGCAGACTGATTTTGCAGGACATCTCCAATTTTAGATCCCAGATCTTTTTCGATGTTTGCAGTCCTCACGTACCAGGGAGCAGCACAAATTATTCGTAGGGTTTTCGCTTGAAGTATGCGGATTTTTTCCAGGTGGGTTTTCGCAGATATTCCATATACTTGGAAGCCATATCGCCAGGAAGGAGCAATGCAGGTCTTGTACAATTTGACTTTGTTGTCCAGAGACAGCTTTTTACTAGCCAGGAGCCATCTCATTTTGCTAATTCTGGTCCTTAAAGACGCTATTATGCTGGACACATGCTTGGTAAACGTTAGACGTTTGTCCAAGTGGACTCCCAAGTACTTATAGCTGCTAAGATGCTTCAACTGCTGACCCTGCAAGTAGACGCCAGGACAGAGACTCACACGCAGAGCATAGGTCACATTAGCGCACTTGCTATTGTTGATGCCAATATTCCAGTGTTTTGCCCATACTTCAAAGTTCTGAAGGTACTGCTGCAGAGTGTCAGCGGCTTCAGAAATGCATCTGCTTCTGGCCAGGATCACGGTGTCATCTGCATAGGTAGCGATAAGAATGTCATTGCTATCTTCGGTGGGAATAGTTGATCCAGTGGGCATATCGTGTGTGAACAGGGTGTTCAGAGTGGGCCCTAAGACACTGCCTTGAGGTACTCCAGCTTGAATATTCCTTACACTGGACTCCGCACCGTCCAACACCACGGTGAACGAACGGTCTGCAAGATAGCTGCGCACTATCCATAGTAGTTGAGGAGGCAAAAGTGGCTTGATCTTTGCAAGAAGTCCATTGTGCCATACCCTATCGAATGCCTAATATCTAAATACGCAGCAACCACATACTCCTTGGCCTCAAAGCCTTCAAGAATGAAGTTTACAACCCTATTTAGCTGCTCAGGTGTTCCATGCGATTTACGGAAACCAAACTGAAAGGGAGGAATTTTGTCCTTGATGGTATCCAGCTGAAGTAGGCGCGTCAAAAGGCATCGTTCAAACAGTTTGGCTATCGTCGGCAAAAGACTGATTGGTCTATATGAATCCAGTGAAGATGGGCTTTTACCTGACTTATGAATCATGCAGATCCTTCCTTTTTTCCAGGTTTTCGGGACATGCCCCAGTCTCAGTACAGCGTCGAATAACAGTACGAGAAACATTACCGCTTTAAGAGGCATAGCCTTCAGTGAGAGGTTATCCAGACCATCCTCTCCTGGAGCTTTTCTAGCTTTCAGCTGTTTAATGTGGCCCTTAACTTCTTCAACTGTTATGGGTGTGACCGGAGGACATAACTGCTCAGGACTCTCAAGCGTCAGTTGGACTTGTCTTTGACAACTGGTAGGGCTGGTGTTAAAAGGTTGAAATCTGGCCTTTAAATCCTCTGCAAAAGCCTCTGCTCTTTCTTTTGGTGATCTGGCCCAAGATCCGTCAGACTTTCTAATCGGGAATTTCGGGACTACCTGCTGCTTATATTTATTAGCCAAAGTCCATAGTGAGTGCTTGGGGCTCGAGTCAGCAGAAACATTAGAAAGTAGGCGATCATTTTCCATTTGTTTGTGTAATACCAGCAGTTTTTTCACCCTATTTGATACTCTCTGGTATACCCTGTATACTGCTTGATCACGAGTGCGACAATGCTGCCTCCTTAGCCTCCTTTTGATAAGCAGTAGCATCTCAATAGTTCGAAGGAGACTGCTTTGAGAGTTTTGTAATTGCGTTTGATAGGTTGGAGCAGCGCAGAGGGCAGCTGCATGGACCTTATTTAAAAATATCGCATGCGCATCTTCGATGTCTTCTGGCAGCAGGATTTCTAGGTTAAGATCCAGAGTTTTCTCCAATTCCTGGCGAAAAGCTTCTAAATTCGCTCCCTTGGGAAGTAATCGAGCCATTTTCATCGTGGTAATCGGAGCAGAGTCATAAGTAGCTACTATTGGTAGATGATCCGAGGAAAGCTGATATTCTGTCCTTATCTTGAGATGTTCTGGGCGCAGTCCATTGTAAACAAAAATGTCGATGTGGCTGGGCGTACGGCTTATATCTGCAGGACAGTGAGTTGCTTGACCAGTTGCCAGAATTTGAACAGAGGATCTATGTACGGCGTCCTGCAGGCAGATGCCCCTAGCGTCGCCTCTAAAACTTCTCCAAAGTCTACTTTTAGCATTAAAATCGCCACCGATAATGAATTTACTTCCCAGATTGCTGAATATTTGACTGAAATCTGCTCCTGACCATGGGATCTTTGGTGGAAGGTAAAGTGAGGAGATTCCCAACTCACCCGAGATTGTGTCAACTTTGATGGAGGCCATTTGTAGTTGTGCCGTCTTCACAGGGTCACAAGGGCAATGAGAAATTTCCTGTTTTACTAGGATCGCTGCTCCTCCTCTTAGTCTATTACTGGGATGATCTGCTTTGTGAATGGTGTAGCCGGGAAGGTAGATATGGATATTTTCCTGTAGCCAGGACTCAGTGACCAGCATAACATCTATATTATGTTCGGTTAAAAACAACTTTAGCTCCTCAACATGCCCAGAGATTCCCCGAGCATTCCATAATCCAAGGCTAAGTGTATGTGGCATCATTTTTTAGCATTTAAAAGACTGAGGCACATTTGCTTAAGAAATTGGTTCGTCTCCTGAATCTCCTTAAACATGACTTGTAGCACATCAACTTTGGCAGTGAGAGCTTCAATGGCCGCCTCTAGTCTCGAGTTATTGGAGTCTGGCATTTGCTGCCAAGAACCTTTTTGGGGCGAGTTGATAAAAGTACCTGTTGCTGAAGTGTTTTTGGTCTGATCTGCGCTGGTGTTCCGGGACGAATAGTTTTGTGGGGCTCTATGAAGGCGAAGCGCTTCAGCATAGGATACGTTGCCTTGCACCAAGGCTGCAGGTACAAATTCTTGCGTATCCGAGGATTTGCTGGTATGTTTTCTAACATTAATTTTTGGACTCCGTTCATCTGCTTTAGCTTTATATATGCGACAATCTCTAGACCAGGCTGCATGTATTCCGCCACAATTTATACAAAGGAATTCTTGCTTTGCAGTTACCTTGCATTGCGCTGTTGGATGGTCTTGGGAACATTTTCCGCAGATGAACGGTCTCCAGCAATAATTTTTAGTGTGCCCGAAACCTTGGCATCTGTGACAGAGGATGGCTGCAAGATTTTTTTGGGTAACTCTACTAGAACTCTTTGGTGTCCAATGACGTTAATTTTAAGTGCATCCCTGTTACTAGGATCCCGGGCCAGTTCGACGAAGAAGAAATTGTTGGGAATTTTTACTTCCACATCTTTTCCTAGTTCTTTTCGAGTCATCTTGCGGGCGGGAGGGTTGTATAAACGAACGACATTGTGTCCATGCTGGGTGAAGGCTTCTTTGATTTTATTTTCAGGGGTTGAGCTTGCCAGATTGCGAACTATAACTTTAAAGGCCTTATCTTCCCTAAGTTGATATGAATAATGATGCGCATTACTTTCCTTTAGAAACTTCACTAGGCGACGATACGCGTCTGAGTCCTCAACTTGTACTCTAGCTACACCCCTCTTGTTAAAATGGTAAGTGTACTTGCTTGTGCCAAGGACTTTGTCGAGTTCAGCCTCCATCAGGATCACGTTGCTTACATCCTCAATGTTAATAGGGGGCGGCCTTTGCGATCGTTTTCTTTCGATTTCGGCGGATTGCTCGGTCTCCATTTGGTCAGCTAGGTCCTCTTCATATGAGATTTCATCTTCAGTTGGATCACAAACATCGAGTATTCCAAATTTGTTGTAAGAAGTAGATGGCACATTATCGGAAGAATTGTCAAGCTGAGAAAGAGACTTAGTCACCCGTCCTTTTTTCTTATTTGGGTTAGGTGAAAGAGTCAATTTGCGTTTGGACTTAGCGGTTTGCCAGCTCGGTAGCATCACAGTGGGATTATTATTCGCCGAATTTGGTACAGTCACATTAATTTGGCTTGTACTGACTGAGGTAGTGCACACACTACCAGTCAGAGTGGTTGTGAAGCCGAAGGGAGACGTGTGACGACAGTTGGACGTTGTCAAAGTGGAAGTAGTACTGCTTGTTGTTGTGTAGTGTGCATGATTTGTCACAAGTGCTGCACTTTTTGAGAGCTGTGCTCGTAATTCAGCAGGTAGTTCCGAAGGAGTTGTTCCAGCTGTTTTTCTCATCACTTTATAGTCCGTTAGCGTGGACTTCGACTGTGAGGGATTTGAAGTTATGTCATCCATGTCTTGCAATTAGCTATAACTTTACGTTAGTAAAATTATGCAATTGCTTAAAAAAAAGCACAAAATCTAGATAGTGTGTTTGCCAATTGTTCAATTGCCGTTATATCGAGTTCAATGTACTGCGGATATGCAGACGTAAACAAAGTTTTATTGCCACTCGCGCGAGCCGTGAGAACGGTGGCAAGGGGCGAGCGTCTTGCCCAGTGGGCAAGCACAGAACTTCCGTTATCAACTGTTAATTATGTTGTTGTTGTTGTTGCCGTCGCCGACACCGCTCGCGACGATGTCCAAAACAGTAATGTATATGCACAATGCAACAATGCAGCAATGCAACAACAAGTTGGTAACTGCACTTTTATTTTAATTTGTCCGCAACTTGACTGTCTTTGACGAAAGCTGGAGTGAGACTGTTCCAATTGTGCAGAAATTCAAAATATTTGTTGCGTACATTTGGGCTGCTGATCACAAGCTAGAGAACCTTGCGGCATATTATTTGCTATAGCTCGGCCAAATCCTTAAGGATTTCGAAAACCCAAACATTTGTGTACTCGTAGGAATCCGAACTTTCGATTGGCATTTAAGAATTTTCAGGACTTCTCCGAAAAAAACACTTCATTTTTTTGTAAGGGGGTAGGTCAGAAAAATGATCAAAAATCACAAGATCGCCTGTAATTCGGTCCTTTCTGGGACGATTTTGATGTCCTTTGGCAAAAAGATAGTGTTAAGACCTACCGTAATACCTAAATATACCACAACACTTTTGACCTAAATGTAACATTAATATTTGCATAATACATAAGAAATACACACACCAAATATATAAAAACGTCCAATTGACACTTTAACAATGTTTAGGCTAGCAAGACAACAACCACAAAGTTGTTGACTGCGCACATGCACTTATTGCTTACTGCATGCGAATGATCGCATACAGTATAATGCTTACTACACTGACCTAAATTAAGTAATAATCAATAAGCACTTTTATACCAATGTTATTCATATAAATAGACCATAAGTTTGCTCAATAAAACAGTCTCAGACAGAACCCCACCCGTGGTAACTCTTTTGTGACTCATTCTCCGCTGCCTACCTAGTTCAAGTGCTAGGTACGGCAAACAAACCAGAATTCAGTTTATGTGCTGCAATTCATACACATACTGATCCTCGTGATCAACAGATAGGACTTAGCCTGTCAAACCCGGATATATAACCCAAAGGTCAAATATCCTTACAGGGGCTGAGAAATAAGGACTTTTCTGTATACCGATAATTGGCGATATCTCGGCCGAATCATTTCGTATCCTAACGAGTCCTGTGTCAGACAACTTGGCATTATCAAGACTACCAACTGGCCAAAGGACATTAAATTCGTCCTTGTAGTTCCCAAGATATTGAGTATTTTGTATATTGGGCACGATTCCTTTTGCCCACGGACTGAAAATTTCCAAGTCAATGGTCCTTGGATGACCCCATAATCCTTGAATGCCAATCGATAGAGTAGGTCCTTACGATCCTAACGCACAAGGTCCTTTTAAAATCTGCAAGGATATGGCTGAATGGGAGCTAGTAGAAAACCGTTCCAATTGTGCAGAAATTCAAAATATTTGTTGCGTACTTTTGGGCTGCTGATCACAAGCTAAAGAACCTTGCGGCATATTATTTGGTATAGCTCGGCCAAATCCTTAAGGATTTCGAAATACCAAACATTTGTGTACTCGTAGGAATCAGAACTTTCGATTGGCATTTAAGAATTTTCAGGACATCTCCGAAAAAAACACTTCATTTTTTTGTAAGGGGGTAGGTCAGAAAAATGATCAAAAATCACAAGATCGCCTGTAAATCGGTCATTTCTGGGACGATTTTGATGTCCTTTTGCAAAAATATGGGACTTAGCCTGTCAAGCCCGGATATATAACCCAAAGGTAAATATCCATACAGGAGCTGAGAAATAAGGTTTTTTCTGTATGCAGAAAATTAGCGATATTTTTGCCGAATCCTTGCGTATCCTGACGAGCCCTGTGTCAGACAACTTGGCATTATCAAGACTACCAACTGGCCAAAGGACATTAAATTCGTCCTTGTAGTTCCCAAGATATTGAGTATTTTATAATTTGGGCACGATTCCTTTCGCCCACGTACTGAAAATTTACAAGTCGATGGTCCCGTGATGACCCCTTAATCCTTGAATGCCAATCGATAGAGTAGGTCCTAACGATCCTAACGCACAAGGTCCTTTTGAAATCTGCAAGGATATGGCTGAATGGGAGCTACTAGAAAACCATTCCAATTGTGCAGAAATTCAAAATATTTGTTGCGTGCTTTTGGGCTGCTGATCTTAAGCTAGAATATCTTGAGGCATACTTTAAGCTATAGCTCGGCCAAATCCTTTAGGATCTCGAAATGCTATTCATTTCTGTACTCGTAGGAATCAGGACTATCAATTGGCATTCAAGAATTTTCAGGACCTCTCCGAAAAAAACACTTCATTTTTTTGTAAGGGGGTATTCGGACGTTGATGTACTAAACGGGCAGTACATTCAAGTGGCCCAAACGACACCAAGCACGGGCTTGTTAACGCGCGGACCCAGACAAAATGCAAACCCACCTCCCGCCCAACCGACCGAGGGGCGCGCCGCATAACGTGCGTTAACGAAGATCGCGAAACATATAAATACGAACAGACTAAATAAAAGTTCTACATAAATTAAACAATATACAAAAAACTATAGATTACACAGATAACATAAAATTGAAGTTCTAAGTAAGGAAATAGAACTAGCATTACATATTAAATGATAAAGATTGTTATAATTAGAACATATGATACGAAAAGGGTTATGGATAGCATAGTTAGTGTTACAAACTTGAAGACAAAGGGGAAGAAAGTTTCTGGAATTTCTGATCGGAAGTGCAAAACTAATCTGGCTAATTAATTCAGAAGAATCAATTTCTCCTTTAATTAGTTTGTGTAAAAAATTACACCAAGCATGCTTCTACGATCAGAAAGAGAAGGAAGATTTATTAGTAAAAGTCTACTACGATAAGAAGGCAAGTGAGTATTAGGATTCCAGTTAAGACCCCGGAGTGCAAAGAGAAGAAATTGTTTTTGAACCGATTCTATTCTATCCTGATGAATCCTGTACTGGGGACACCAAATACAAGACCCATATTCAAGAATAGGTCGAACAAGCGAAGTATATAGAGTTTTAGTAACGTAAGGATCGTTAAATTCTTTAGACCAACGCTTAATGAAACTCAGGACACCAAAGGCATGATTAACGGTGGAAAAGATATGTTTGTCAAACTTAAGCTTGGAATCTAAAAGGATACCCAAATCATCAACCGACTCAATTCGAACAAGCGGCTTACCGTTAAGAATAAATCTGTTGAAAAAAGGCATTCGCCTGTAAAAGGACATTACATTACACTTACCACAATTAAGATTTAATAAATTTACCCGACACCAGGCTTGAAAACTGTCAAAATCAGTTTGCAACCTTTGACCAGATAAGAAATCAGTAGATGACAGACAAAGTTTAACATCATCGGCATACATCAGCACCCGAGAGTAATTTACGACAGAAGGAAGGTCATTGATGAAAAGAGTAAATAATAAGGGGCCAAGATGACTTCCTTGTGGTACTCCGGAAGTAACTTGAACAGGCTTAGAGACAAAGCCTTTGAAATAAACCTTTTGGGTTCTAAGAGTTAAATAGTTAGAAATCCAAAGAATTAAGTTATTTGGAAATCCTAGAAGATGAAGCTTGTGAAGTAAAAGAGAATGATTAACAGAATCAAAAGCCTTACTGAAATCAGTATAAATAACATCTGTTTGCATTTTAGATTGAAATCCCTTAAAAACAAGAGAAGTGAATTCCAATAGGTTAGTGGTAGTAGATCTATACTTCACAAACCCATGCTGGCAGGGTGAAATTATAGATCTACATAAATATTGAAGTTGAGAAGTTATTAATTTCTCAAAAATCTTAGGAATAGCAGACAACTTAGAAATACCTCTATAGTTCTCAACATTAGACTTGTTTCCTTTTTTATGGAGAGGAATAATAAATGATTCTTTCCAAATATTGGGGAAAGAGCACAACTCCACGAACAATTTAAAAAGAAAATATAATGGCTTAAATATACCTTCAGCACAGTACTTGAGCACACAGCCTGGTACTCCATCAGGTCCCGGAGAAAATACGGGGTTAATAGACTTCAAATCACGTAGTAGCGAGCTTTCAGTGATTAAAGGCCCAAAAATGCAATTGAAGTTAATTACCTGATAAGGATAAGGCGAAAGCAATTGATAAGGTTGTGAACTGTAAGTCGTTTGAAAAAATTCGGCAAAAAGATCGGCGATAGCCTGATCTGAGTCAGCTGTCTTTTTTTCAAAAAATACAGTTGATGGAAATGTTGATGACCTACGCTTCGCATTAACGAAGTTATAAAACCTTTTAGGATCCCGCTGAAACTGTAACCTACAGCCCCTGAGGTAGTTGTTATAACAGTATAAATTAAGTGCAGAGAAGTTAGATCGGGCAATCAAATAGCGAGAGAAATCCGAGGAAGAGCCAAATTCCTTGAACTTTTTGTACAATCTCGAGTTTCTATTTTTTAAGTTTATCAATTCACGTGTAAACCACACAGGTTTGTTAGACCTACGAGGGTTACAAAACGAGACACAAGAATCAAATAATGAATTTAAGGTAGAATAAAAGTAATTGATTGCAAAATCCATGTCTCTACACATGTACAGCTGGCACCAGTCAGTCTGGGATAGGAGCTGAGCAAGTTTAGTAAAATCGGTTTTCCGAAATTGACGAACTCGCTCAGCCGGTTCTCTACCAGGGCTTGGCACACTGGCTGGTAAGTCAATCAACACCTCCAAAGTTGGGTGATAAGGATCTTCAGGAGTGGATATAGGTTCAGTACGGGAGACAGAATAGAATGAGGAATCCAAGACAAAAACAAGATCAAGCATTTTATGTGAAGAATTTGGGATATCATTGATTTGACACAATGACATCCCAAATAAACTTTCAATAAAATCATGCTGAGATGTGGGAGTAAACACGCTAGAATCGGGACTTGAAATCCAGGTAGTTCCGGCGATATTAAAGTCACCAAGAACTACAAGAAAATCACGATCAGAAACCATAGATGAGACAGATTGTATAGCAGAGGCATGCAAAAAATATATCTAAATATCGGAAGAAGGTGGAATATAAGAACAAGTAATATAAAAGCAAATACTGGACATACACAATTTTACAGCAACAAATTCAATATCTATACAATTATCGATTATTACAAGCTCCGATGATAAATCAAAAGCGTCAACAGCAATAAGAACACCACCACCACGACGAGGGGTGCGATCTTTTCTATAAATGGAGAATTTGTTAGACAGGATTTCAGAATTAAGGATGTCGGGCCTTAGCCATGTTTCAGAAAAGGCAACGACATGGAAAGGAAAAGTTAGGCTATTTAGATAAAGTTTACTAAGTTTACTACAAAGACCTCTTACATTCTGATAGCCAAGTGAGAGGGAGGATGTTAGTTTTTTGAGCTATCAGATATTACAAGAGGTGGGTTGAACTACCACCGGAAGAAGGAAGTGAAATCGGAGGCCGATTTTTCTTTTTTACGGTATATTCTTTAATAACTAAGTGGTCGGGCCAGAATTCTTTGCAACAAATATTGTTGAAATATTCAGCCGGAACACTTATTTTAAATGACGAAATTTCCCGAGAATACGTAAATTTGAATTTTTCCACCGTAATGTGGGCTTTAGATTTGGCCTATATAAAGGCCTTCACATCATCAGATGTAGTATCAGGGGCAAGCCTGGAAACAAAGATTTGTTTCCGTGGTGGAATTCCTATAAGGGTCTTCTTAGTTGTTATGTAAAGGAAGAGGGAACATTTTTTAAAATTTTTGGTTTTTTTGTAACCAAAGCAGTTGCATCCACTGGAGCCACAGCATTGGTTGCTAGACCAGTTGATTCGACCGGTATATTATCACTAGGCTGTTGATCCGGATCAACAGTGATAATAGCCAGCGAATCAGAATGCACTACGGGGTCAGAAGGAACAACATCCATGGGTACGATGCTATTCTCGTCACTTCTGATTATTGAATTATGAGGAGAGGGGGACGATAAATTTATTAATTCTAACTGTTTATTAGTTGCGGATGTAGTGGAAGCATGTGTGGGGAGTTGCAGTTCATTGGGGCCAATAGACAGCCTAAAATTAGCCTTCTTCCGTTTCGGAGACTCATTCAAAAGTTTCATACTTTTGAACTCGTTCTCCAAGTCGGAAAAACCATCGAACAGTTTTTTGAACCGCCCGAGTATGTCACCAAAGCCTTTTTTAGTCTGCCTCATGAAACCCATGATGTCCCGTTCAACATCCCTACAGGATACACATGTCCACTTGAGGCCAGATTTTGACTCAATCTGGTCCACAATTCTGCCGTTTAGGCCAGCACATTTTTCGTGTGACACATTATCACACAGCCAGCAGCAAACAAAGCCCATCTTAGAGTTTGCTCTAACCTGGCAATTTTTATTGTAACAGACAAACATTCTTGCAAAAAGGAATTTAAATTTAAAAAAAAAGAATATATAAAAAAAGATAAACAGAAAATAAAATATAAAGCAAAAGAACCAAAAAAGATTGTAAAAAGAACGGAAAGGCACCCTAGGGTTAAACAACTACCGCTGATTTGTACATACAAAACGCAATAACAACACAAAGCGCGGGCGCGACGACCGAAACTCACAAACGGAATTCTAACAGAAAAGACCGCGACCAACACAAACAACACAACTAATGCAAGCGCGGGAGAGAGATAAAAAAAGAGAATGAAGTGAGTACGCACAAAAACAAATTATATGCAGACAGCAATGCAAACAGAATGCAAACAAAACAGAATGCTTGGCTGCAGTTTGTTGTTGTGTATAGGCACAAAAAATTTTAAATTTGCAAACAAAGCACAAATAGTTACAATTAAAGTCCAACACAGGTGTTTAACACAACCGAATGAAAACACACGTCACAAATATAAAACTTGCAATTTAATAATTGTAAGAACGGGGAAAGAAATATTAATTGCGAGGCGCAAGAAAAAAACACGTCCGTTTGCGAAAGCAAAAAAAAAAAAAATCACAAGATCGCCTGTAACTCCGTCATTTCTGGAACGATTTTGATGTCCTTTGGCAAAAAGATAGGACTTATCCTGTTAAACCCGGATATACAACCCAAAGGTCAAATATCCTTGCAGGAGCTCAGAAACAAGGACTTTTCTGTAAATCGATAATTGGCGATATCTCGGCCGAATCCTTGCGTATCCTGACGAGTCCTGTGTCAGACAACTTGGCATTATCAGGGCTACCAACTGGCCAAAGGACATTAAATTCGTCCTTGTTGTTCCCAAGATATTGAGTATTTTGTATTTGGGCACGATTCCTTTCGCCCTCGGACTGAAAATTTCCAAGTCGATGGTCCTTAGATGACCCATAATCCTTGAATGCCAATCGATAGAGTAGGTCCTTACGATCCTAACGCACAAGGTCCTTTTAAAATCTGCAAGGATTGGCTGAATGGGAGCTAGTAGAAAACCGTTCCAATTGTGCAGAAATTCAAAATTTTGTTGCGTACTTTTGGGCTGCTGATCACAAGCTAGAGAACCTTGCGGCATATTATTTGCTATAGCTCGGCCAAATCCTTAAGGATTTCGGAAACCCATACATTTCTGTACTCGTAGGAATCAGAACTATCGATTGGCATTCAAGAATTTTCAGGATTTCACCGCAAAAAACACTTCATTTTTTTTTGCAAGGGGGTAGGTCAGAAAAATCCGAAGCAATCCAGGAATGGCTGCATTCAATGGAGCGATGGTCTGCCAGTGGAAATTGCCATAATTGCGCGAAATCGGCCTGTGTGACCTTCACTCTTCGGCGACGCGGGACTCTACCCAGCCTCTCCTACGACGGTGACGCCATAAATAACGTCAGCTCCCACTTCTACTTGGGTGTCCATCTGGACAGCAAATTAATATGGAGAGCCCATATTACGGCAGTCAAAGCCAAGTGCCTGCAAAAACTTCAGAAGCTTGACTGGCTCCTGCGTTCAAGCAAGCTACAGCTGTCAACCAAGGCTCTGCTAATCAAAGCGATTATTACGCCTACGTGGACCTACGCCATCCAGGTATGGGGCACTGCCTCTAGGAGCCAGCTTGACAGGCTACGGGTCGTCCAAACGCGCGCAGCTCGGCGTGCATCCGGGCTTCCCTGGTACGTCACCAACTGTGCAATCCAGAGAGATTTGGGACTTGTACTGGTCGGGGACCAAATCAACCACCACAGCAGCCGGTACGCCGACAAGCTCGCGGCGCACCCAAACTCGCTGCCGAATAATCTTGCCGACCCTATACCCCTCCGACGCCTGAAGAGAATTCATCCCACCGATCTCCCCACCCGCACGATCTCTTAACCTGTAAATTCATTAATTTTTGTAAATATAGTAAGTAAGGCATCCCTCTGTAACTATATTACCCTTTCCTTCATACGTTAGGTTAAGTTCAGAATTTAAAAAAAAAAAAAAAAGGTCAGAAACATGATCAAAAATCACAAGATCGCCTGTAACTCGGTCATTTCAAGGACGATTTTGATGTCCATTGGCAAAACGATATGACTTAGCCTTACAGGATGTTGACCGAAGGTAAAGGACTTTTCTGTATAGAGAAAATTAGCGATATCTCTGCCGAATCCTTGCGTATCCTGACGAGTCCTGTGTCAGACAACTTGGCATTATCAGGGCTACCAACTGGCCAAAGGACATTAAATTCGTCCTTGTAGTTCCCAAGATATTGAGTATTTTGTATTTTGGGCACGATTCCTTTCGCCCACGGACTGAAAATTTCCAAGTCGATGGTCCTTAGATGACCCCATAATCCTTAAATGCTAATCGATAGAGTAGGTCCTTACGATCCAAACCCACAAGATCCTTTTAAAATCTGCAAGGATATGGCTGAATGGGAGCTACTAGAAAACCGCTCCAATTGTGCAGAAATTCAAAATATTTGTTGCGTACTTTTGGACTGCTGCTCGGCCAAATCCTTAAGGATTTCGAAAACCCATACATTACTGTACTCGTAGGAATCAGAACTTTCGATTGGCATTTAAGGATTCCCACGATTTCACCGAAATAAACACTTCACTTTTTGGCAAGGGGGTAGGTCAGAAAAATGGATCAAAATTCCCAAAATCGCCTGTAAATCGGTCATTTCAAGGACGATTTTGATATCCTTTGACAAAAAGATTGGACTTATCCTGTTAATTCATTCGTTATCATTCGTTACGCTTCGCTTTCGCAAACGGACGTGTTTTTTTCTTGCGCCTCGCAATTAATATTTCTTTCCCCGTTCTTACAATTATTAAATTGCAAGTTTTATATTTGTGACGTGTGTTTTCATTCGGTTGTGTTAAACACCTGTGTTGGACTTTAATTGTAACTATTTGTGCTTTGTTTGCAAATTTAAAATTTTTTGTGCCTATACACAACAACAAACTGCAGCCAAGCATTCTGTTTGATTTTGCAGTTGCATTGCTGTCTGCATATAATTTGTTTTTGTGCGTACTCACTTCATTCTCTTTTTTTATCTCTCTCCCGCGCTTGCATTAGTTGTGTTGTTTGTGTTGGTCGCGGTCTTTTCTGTTAGAATTCCGTTTGTGAGTTTCGGTCGTCGCGCCCGCGCTTTGTGTTGTTATTGCGTTGTAAGTACAAATCAGCGGTAGTTGTTTAACCCTAGGGTGCCTTTCCGTTCTTTTTACAATCTTTTTTGGTTCTTTTGCTTTATATTTTATTTTTTGTTTATCTTTTTTTATATTCTATTTTCTTAAATTTAAATTCCTTTTTGCAAGAATGTTTGTCTGTTACAATAAAAATTGCCAGGTTAGAGCAAACTCTAAGATGGGCTTTGTTTGCTGCTGGCTGTGTGATAACGTGTCACACGAAAAATGTGCTGGCCTAAACGGCAGAATTGTGGACCAGGTTGAGTCAAAATCTGGCCTCAAGTGGACATGTGTATCCTGTAGGGATGTTGAACGGGACATCATGGGTTTCATGAGGCAGACTAAAAAAGGCTTTGGTGACATATTCGGGCGGTTCAAAAAACTGTTCGATGGTTTTTCCGACTTGGAGAACGAATTCAAAAGTATGAAACTTTTGAATGAGTCCCCAAAACGGAAGAAGGCTAATTTTAGGCTGTCTATTGGCCCCAATGAACTGCAACTCCCCACACATGCTTCCACTACATCCGCAACTAATAAACAGTTAGAATTAATAAATTTATCGTCCCCCTCTCCTCATAATTCAATAATCAGAAGTGACGAGAATAGCATCATACCCATGGATGTTGTTCCTTCTGACCCCGTAGAGCATTCTGATTCAACAGCCTAGTGATAATATACCGGTCGAATCAACTGGTCTAGCAACCAATGCTGTGGCTCCAGTGGATGCAACTGCTTTGGTTACTAAGAAGACCCTTATAGGAATTCCACCACGGAAACAAATCTTTGTTTCCAGGCTTGCCCCTGATACTACATCTGATGATGTGAAGGCCTTTATATAGGCCAAATCTAAAGCCCACATTACGGTGGAAAAATTCAAATTTACGTATTCTCGGGAAATTTCGTCATTTAAAATAAGTGTTCCGGCTGAATATTTCAACAATATTTGTTGCAAAGAATTCTGGCCCGACCACTTAGTTATTAAAGAATATACCGTAAAAAAGAAAAATCGGCCTCCGATTTCACTTCCTTCTTCCGGTGGTAGTTCAACCCACCTCTTGTAATATCTGATAGCTCAAAAAACTAACATCCTCCCTCTCACTTGGCTATCAGAATGTAAGAGGTCTTTGTAGTAAACTTAGTAAACTTTATCTAAATAGCCTAACTTTTCCTTTCCATGTCGTTGCCTTTTCTGAAACATGGCTAAGGCCCGACATCCTTAATTCTGAAATCCTGTCTAACAAATTCTCCATTTATAGAAAAGATCGCACCCCTCGTCGTGGTGGTGGTGTTCTTATTGCTGTTGACGCTGATTTATCATCGGAGCTTGTAATAATCGATAATTGTATAGATATTGAATTTGTTGCTGTAAAATTGTGTATGTCCAGTATTTGCTTTTATATTACTTGTTCTTATATTCCACCTTCTTCCGATATTTAGATATATTCTTTGCATGCCTCTGCTATACAATCTGTCTCATCTATGGTTTCTGATCGTGATTTTCTTGTAGTTCTTGGTGACTTTAATATCGCCGGAACTACCTGGATTTCAAGTCCCGATTCTAGCGTGTTTACTCCCACATCTCAGCATGATTTTATTGAAAGTTTATTTGGGATGTCATTGTGTCAAATCAATGATATCCCAAATTCTTCACATAAAATGCTTGATCTTGTTTTTGTCTTGGATTCCTCATTCTATTCTGTCTCCCGTACTGAACCTATATCCACTCCTGAAGATCCTTATCACCCAACTTTGGAGGTGTTGATTGACTTACCAGCCAGTGTGCCAAGCCCTGGTAGAGAACCGGCTGAGCGAGTTCGTCAATTTCGGAAAACCGATTTTACTAAACTTGCTCAGCTCCTATCCCAGACTGACTGGTGCCAGCTGTACATGTGTAGAGACATGGATTTTGCAATCAATTACTTTTATTCTACCTTAAATTCATTATTTGATTCTTGTGTCCCGTTTTGTAACCCTCGTAGGTCTAACAAACCTGTGTGGTTTACACGTGAATTGATAAACTTAAAAAATAGAAAGTCGAGATTGTACAAAAAGTTCAAGGAATTTGGCTCTTCCTCGGATTTCTCTCGCTATTTGATTGCCTGATCTAACTTCTCTGCACTTAATTTATACTGTTATAACAACTACCTCAGGAGCTGTAGGTTACAGTTTCAGCGGGATCCTAAAAGGTTTTATAACTTCGTTAATGCGAAGCGTAGGTCATCAACAATTCAATCAACTGTATTTTTTGAAAAAAAGACAGCTGACTCAGATCAGGCTATCGCCGATCTTTTTGCCGAATTTTTTCAAACGACTTACAGTTCACAACCTTATCAATTGCTTTCGCCTTATCCTTATCAGGTAATTAACTCCAATTGCATTTTTGGGCCTTTAATCACTGAAAGCTCGCTTCTACGTGATTTGAAGTCTATTTACCCCGTATTTTCTCCGGGACCTGATGGAGTACCAGGCTGTGTGCTCAAGTACTGTGCTGAAGGTATATTTAAGCCATTATATTTTCTTTTTAAATTGTTCGTGGAGTTGTGCTCTTTCCCCAATATTTGGAAAGAATCATTTATTATTCCTCTCCATAAAAAATGAAACAAGTCTAATGTTGAAAACTATAGAGGTATTTCTAAGTTGTCTGCTATTCCTAAGATTTTTGAGAAATTAATAACTTCTCAACTTCAACATTTATGTAGATCTATAATTTCACCCTGCCAGCATGGCTTTGTGAAATATAGATCTACTACCACTAACCTATTGGAATTCACTTCTCTTGTTATTAAGGGATTTCAATTTAAAATGCAAACAGATGTTATTTATACTGATTTCAGTAAGGCTTTTGATTCTGTTAATCATTCTCTTTTACTTCACATGCTTCATCTTCTAGGATTTCCAAATAACTTAATTCTTTGGATTTCTAACTATTTAACTCTTAGAACCCAAAAGGTTTATTTCAAAGGCTTTGTCTCTAAGTCTGTTCAAGTTACTTCCGGAGTACCACAAGGAAGTCATCTTGGCCCCTTATTATTTACTCTTTTCATCAATGACCTTCCTTCTGTCGTAAATTACTCTCGGGTGCTGATGTATGCCGATGATGTTAAACTTTGTCTGTCATCTACTGATTTCTTATCTGGTCAAAGGTTGCAAACTGATTTTGACAGTTTTCAAGCCTGGTGTCGGGTAAATTTATTAAATCTTAATTGTGGTAAGTGTAATGTAATGTCCTTTTACAGGCGAATGCCTTTTTTTAACAGATTTATTCTTAACGGTAAGCCGCTTGTTCGAATTGAGTCGGTTGATGATTTGGGTATCCTTTTAGATTCCAAGCTTAAGTTTGACAAACATATCTTTTCCACCGTTAATCATGCCTTTGGTGTCCTGGGTTTCATTAAGCGTTGGTCTAAAGAATTTAACGATCCTTACGTTACTAAAACTCTATATACTTCGCTTGTTCGACCTATTCTTGAATATGGGTCTTGTATTTGGTGTCCCCAGTACAAGATTCATCAGGATAGAATAGAATCGGTTCAAAAACAATTTCTTCTCTTTGCACTCCGGGGTCTTAACTGGAATCCTAATACTCACTTGCCTTCTTATCGTAGTAGACTTTTACTAATAAATCTTCCTTCTCTTTCTGATCGTAGAACCATGCTTGGTGTAATTTTTTACACAAACTAATTAAAGGAGAAATTGATTCTTCTGAATTAATTAGCCAGATTAGTTTTGCACTTCCGATCAGAAATTCCAGAAACTTTCTTCCCCTTTGTCTTCAAGTTTGTAACACTAACTATGCTATCCATAACCCTTTTCGTATCATATGTTCTAATTATAACAATCTTTATCATTTAATATGTAATGCTAGTTCTATTTCCTTACTTAGAACTTCAATTTTATGTTATCTGTGTAATCTATAGTTTTTTGTATATTGTTTAATTTATGTAGAACTTTTATTTAGTCTGTTCGTATTTATATGTTTCGCGATCTTCGTTACCGCACGTTATGCGGCGTGCCCCTCGGTCGGTTGGACGGGAGGTGGGTTTGCATTTTGTCTGGGTCCGCGCGTTAACAAGCCCGTGCTTGGTGTCGTTTGGGCCACTTGAATGTACTGCCCGTTTAGTACATCAACGTCCGAATAAGGAGCTGAGAAATAAGGAATTTTCTGTATGCAGAAAATTAGCGATATCTCTGCCGAATCCTTGCGTATCCTGACGAGTCCTGTGTCAGACAACTTGGCATTATCAGGGCTACCAACTGGCCGAAAATTGCAAAATATACCAGATCGACGGTAATTTCAGTGATTAATATAACAGCCAATCGACTGTTATTCAACTATGTAGTATGTTATCAACAGAACCTTAACATGATGAGAACATTACTATAACAGATGGTTAACAGCGTGTTAACTTTACTCTAACAGACGGTTAACAGTGTGAAAACATACATATGATAACATTTTCTTCAATCTGCTACTTTAACAGAAGCTTGATAAATAACATGAACCCATTGTCGTTGAATTCTGATCGATACCTCGCCAAGCTGAATTTTGCTAACCGTAAGGTTTTGCAGTACACGAAAGTTCAAAGATTACTGCAAAGGAAAATAAAAGTCAAATAATAAATAAATTGATTCTTTATTTAAATAAAATAAAAAAAATATACATAAATATGGTTAAACCTGAGTTCGTATTGTATTTAATTAATAAGAAGCACAAGGAATTAGCCCCACTTTAAAGACAGTTCTGCAGCATCCTCATCCAGCTTGACTTATTGAAGTGCCGCAGAGTGGCCGATCTGTTCGGCGTGCTCTCCTGCGGATGGCGATATATGTAGGACTCGTCCTCTATTTGGGAGTACTATGGACTATATTTATGATCAGAATCAAAATAGATTTCGATTAGGCCATGCCCGTCTGACTGTCCGTTTTTCTGTATGTCCGTATGAACGCGTCGATCTCAGCAACTACAAGAGCTGGAGACACCAAATTTGGTAAGTAGGTTCCTGGATACCATACGTAAATCAAGATGATTTCCGATCTCATATATCTCTCCCCGTTCCCCCGCAATTTGATCAAAATGTTTTACAGCCACACTTTTAAAGATATAGCTTTGGAATTTGGCATGAACGATACTTCAGTCATTCTTAATCTACTGTCCAAATTTCAAGTCGGTCGGATGATAAGCACGGAAGTTATTCAACAAACATGATTCAGTACTGCAGCGCGGGGGGGAAGAAGCAGCAAAGCCACGACTTAAAGTGCCTCGCTTGCGCTGTCGCTTGTGTGTGTACGTCTTAATGTATGTGTGTGTGTGTGTGTGTATGTTTAAGTGCACGAAAATGCGATCGGAAATTTTTGACCTGGGTACAGGGAGTTTTGTAGTCGGGTATAGTCGACTATAGCATTCTTACTTGTTTTTAAAGGAGTAATTGGCGTCTGTGGCCTTCAGCTCTATAGGATGATAAAATTATGTTATTACTATTACTATTACTATTACTATTACTATTACTATTACTATTACTATTACTATTACTATTACTATTACTATTACTATTACTATTACTATTACTATTACTATTACTATTACTATTACTATTACTATTACTATTACTATTACTATTACTATTACTATTACTATTACTATTACTATTACTATTACTATTACTATTACTATTACTATTACTATTACTATTACTATTACTATTACTATTACTATTACTATTACTATTACTATTACTATTACTATTACTATTACTATTACTATTACTATTACTATTACTATTACTATTACTATTACTATTACTATTACTATTACTATTACTATTACTATTACTATTACTATTACTATTACTATTACTATTACTATTACTATTACTATTACTATTACTATTACTATTACTATTACTATTACTATTACTATTACTATTACTATTACTATTACTATTACTATTACTATTACTATTACTATTACTATTACTATTACTATTACTATTACTATTACTATTACTATTACTATTACTATTACTATTACTATTACTATTACTATTACTATTACTATTACTATTACTATTACTATTACTATTACTATTACTATTACTATTACTATTACTATTACTATTACTATTACTATTACTATTACTATTACTATTACTATTACTATTACTATTACTATTACTATTACTATTACTATTACTATTACTATTACTATTACTATTACTATTACTATTACTATTACTATTACTATTACTATTACTATTACTATTACTATTACTATTACTATTACTATTACTATTACTATTACTATTACTATTACTATTACTATTACTATTACTATTACTATTACTATTACTATTACTATTACTATTACTATTACTATTACTATTACTATTACTATTACTATTACTATTACTATTACTATTACTATTACTATTACTATTACTATTACTATTACTATTACTATTACTATTACTATTACTATTACTATTACTATTACTATTACTATTACTATTACTATTACTATTACTATTACTATTACTATTACTATTACTATTACTATTACTATTACTATTACTATTACTATTACTATTACTATTACTATTACTATTACTATTACTATTACTATTACTATTACTATTACTATTACTATTACTATTACTATTACTATTACTATTACTATTACTATTACTATTACTATTACTATTACTATTACTATTACTATTACTATTACTATTACTATTACTATTACTATTACTATTACTATTACTATTACTATTACTATTACTATTACTATTACTATTACTATTACTATTACTATTACTATTACTATTACTATTACTATTACTATTACTATTACTATTACTATTACTATTACTATTACTATTACTATTACTATTACTATTACTATTACTATTACTATTACTATTACTATTACTATTACTATTACTATTACTATTACTATTACTATTACTATTACTATTACTATTACTATTACTATTACTATTACTATTACTATTACTATTACTATTACTATTACTATTACTATTACTATTACTATTACTATTACTATTACTATTACTATTACTATTACTATTACTATTACTATTACTATTACTATTACTATTACTATTACTATTACTATTACTATTACTATTACTATTACTATTACTATTACTATTACTATTACTATTACTATTACTATTACTATTACTATTACTATTACTATTACTATTACTATTACTATTACTATTACTATTACTATTACTATTACTATTACTATTACTATTACTATTACTATTACTATTACTATTACTATTACTATTACTATTACTATTACTATTACTATTACTATTACTATTACTATTACTATTACTATTACTATTACTATTACTATTACTATTACTATTACTATTACTATTACTATTACTATTACTATTACTATTACTATTACTATTACTATTACTATTACTATTACTATTACTATTACTATTACTATTACTATTACTATTACTATTACTATTACTATTACTATTACTATTACTATTACTATTACTATTACTATTACTATTACTATTACTATTACTATTACTATTACTATTACTATTACTATTACTATTACTATTACTATTACTATTACTATTACTATTACTATTACTATTACTATTACTATTACTATTACTATTACTATTACTATTACTATTACTATTACTATTACTATTACTATTACTATTACTATTACTATTACTATTACTATTACTATTACTATTACTATTACTATTACTATTACTATTACTATTACTATTACTATTACTATTACTATTACTATTACTATTACTATTACTATTACTATTACTATTACTATTACTATTACTATTACTATTACTATTACTATTACTATTACTATTACTATTACTATTACTATTACTATTACTATTACTATTACTATTACTATTACTATTACTATTACTATTACTATTACTATTACTATTACTATTACTATTACTATTACTATTACTATTACTATTACTATTACTATTACTATTACTATTACTATTACTATTACTATTACTATTACTATTACTATTACTATTACTATTACTATTACTATTACTATTACTATTACTATTACTATTACTATTACTATTACTATTACTATTACTATTACTATTACTATTACTATTACTATTACTATTACTATTACTATTACTATTACTATTACTATTACTATTACTATTACTATTACTATTACTATTACTATTACTATTACTATTACTATTACTATTACTATTACTATTACTATTACTATTACTATTACTATTACTATTACTATTACTATTACTATTACTATTACTATTACTATTACTATTACTATTACTATTACTATTACTATTACTATTACTATTACTATTACTATTACTATTACTATTACTATTACTATTACTATTACTATTACTATTACTATTACTATTACTATTACTATTACTATTACTATTACTATTACTATTACTATTACTATTACTATTACTATTACTATTACTATTACTATTACTATTACTATTACTATTACTATTACTATTACTATTACTATTACTATTACTATTACTATTACTATTTTATATACATTTATTTAATTATATATTTACAGTTGATCGGAATCTTATTAGATTGAGTGGCACAAATTGGTGATTTTTACTCCCTGTACCCATAAAATGGGTAAAAAGGGGGTATTGGTTATGTGCAAAAGTATGTAACAGGCAGAAGGAGACATCTCCGACCCTATAAAGTATATATATTCCTGATCAGCATCAACAGAGATTTCGATTTGGCCATGTCCGTCTGTCTGTCCGTCTGTCCGGATGAACGCGTCGATCTCAGCAACTATAAGAGCTAGAACCATCAAATTTGGAATGTAGGTTCCTGTATACCATACGCAGATCAAGTTTGTTTCCAATCTCTGATATCTTACCCCGTTCCCCAGCAAATTGATCTAAACGTTTTACAGCCACAGATTTAAAGATATAGCTTTGGGACTTGGCATGTACACTATATGGGTCGCTCTTAATCTACTGTGCAAATTTCAAGTCGATCGGATAATAAACACGGAAGTTATTTTACGAACAAGATTCAGTACTGGAGCGAGGGGGGAAGAAGAAGCACAGCCACGACTTAAAATGCCTTGCGTACGCTGCGGCTCGCGTGTGTGCGGCTTTCTGCATGTGTGCGTTTGTTATGGTTAACTGATCGGTTTCAGGTAGATGTCTCGTTATTGTTGCGCTGCATTTTTTTATCATGTGTGTTTATACTATGTTCCCGAAGGGAAAAATAGTATATTGGGTTTGAGCAATGTCCGTCTGTCCGTATGAACGCAATTTTTTTGCCTTTATCTTTGAGCTAGAGCAACCAAATTTGGCACACATGTTGGTGTATATCGTCAGTTTATAAAGTGTCAAGATCAGCCCCCTCCCCCACCCCCTCCCCCAAAATTTGGGGAAAACCTGTATCTTCCACATTTTTAAAGCTAGAGTTACCAAATTTGGCATACATACTAAAGTTGAGATTCCTGACAGATCTGCATCAAAAATTTTTGGACCCCACCACCCCCACCCCCCCAATGGAGCAAAACCTATATCTCCCACACCAGTAGAGCTAGAGTCACCAAATTTGGCAGACAGACTAATGTTGACCTCCTGGATAAAACTGCATCAAAAATTTTTGGACTTAACCACCACCACCCCCCCACCCCAATGGAGCAAAACCTATGTCTCCCACACCAGTAGAGCTAGAGTCACCAAATTTGGCATAGAGACTAATGTTGGCCCCCTAGATAAAACTGCATCAAAAATTTTTGGACCCCCCCACCCCCACGCACCCAAAGGAGCAAAATCGCGTTTCTTTCTGAACTCACAAATAACCATATTATATACATAGGACTGGGAACATAGTATTCTGCAGTCGGGTGCGTCCGCCGTCGGACGCCACCGCCGACTGCAACGTTCTTACTTGTTTTAATGTGTCTTAGGATGTCTTGTATGTTAAAATTTTTTTTGAGTATGAGTGGTTGTTGTACTGCGTTTTTAGCCGTAATGTCAGCTAATTCATTACCCGGTATTCCAACATGCCCGGGAATCTAAAGCAGTTTGAATTAGGGGGAGGTTTTTTGTAGTATGCTTCTTGCGTGTGTGGTGTAGTGTTCGCTGTTGTTTGGGTTGCTTATTGCGTCTAGAGCTGATACGGCATCTGAGCATATACAGTATTTACCGCTTCTGTTTTTCAGGGTCTCAAGTGCCTCTGTGATGGCAATTACTTCGGCGAAGAAGACTGAGTGGGGCAAGATGTAAGAGATTATGGGTTCTGATGCGTTTGTGATAGCTAAGTTGGTGTTTGAGTTTATTTGTGATCCGTCTGTGTAGATGTATGTGTATTTGTTAGAGTCTTGTGTTTTTTTCCTTGTGAATTCTGAGCGGTATATCTGTGGGCTTGTGTTTTTTTGTTAAAGTTTCTTAGTGTTGTATCAATTTGTAGTCGGTGTGTGATCTAGGGTGGTGTTAACTGGGTAGATGGAGTTGTGGGGTGGAAGGGTAGGTTGTGGACTCTGCTGTGTTCGATAATTCTGTCCATTGTTGATTTGCGCTGTGGTCGTGTAGGCGTAGGAGTTTCAAGGATTTTATAAGATTAGCAGTTAGGAGTTCGCGTCTTCTATGGAATCGGCGCGTGTTTCATGTAGAATGTTCTTTATGGGACTTAATTGAAATGCGCCAAGAGCGATCCTGTAGCCTGTGTGTAACGTGGATTTTATTGGTCGCATTGTTGTTTTTGGGCAATGTCCGTAGAAGGGAGGCGCGTACTCTGCTTTTGAGGCGAGGATTGATTTTGTTATGATAAGAAAAGTGGAGGTGTTGCAGATGAATTTTGGGCTTGAGAGGCATTTTATAATGTTGATTGTTTGTTTAAGGGTGAGTTGTTCTGTGTGTGAGTTCCATCTATGTTTGTTGTTGAAGTGGACGCCTAGTATTTTTAATGTAGTTGCATTTTAAATTTGCGTGCTACCGGTACTTAGGGTGCAATTGCAGTTATGTTGTGAGGAGCCTTAGGCGGCTCCCCCACTAAACGACCCCTTTCAACTAAGCCCCTGGACACCGGTGAGTTGTGCGAAATAGGCAGCAACAACACCGTCGCCCAGCAAGCGCTGACAAACCACAACGGGACTTAGTGCCGTTACAGATATGCAGAAAACGGTGCCTGAGTGCGTGGCGACGACGAAAGTACAGTTAACGACAGTTGATAAACACATAAAAGGGGCACAGCAACACGCACGCGAAGTCAGACAGAAAACAAGTCAACAGAGTCAACAGAAAATTTAACGTCGCATCAACAAACAAATCACACCAACTATTCTTGTCCCGAGCAAGGATACATCAGCCAACCAATCAAGTCCTGTGCAAAGTCCTTGTGTAGCAGGAGAGTCAAGTGGTAAATCCTTGCGAATAGCAGGAGAACACTGACAAGTCCTCGCGTAACAAGAGAAACACAGTAGATCTTGACCACAGTTACAAGTCCTTGTGTAGCAGGAAAGTCTAGTGGTAAATCCTTGCGAATAGCAGGAGAACACTGACAAGTCCTCGCGTAACAGGAGAAATACTGTAGATCTTGGCCATAGTTACAAGTCCTTGTGTAGCAGGAAAGTCTAGTGGTAAATCCTTGCGAATAGCAGGAGAACACTGACAAGTCCTTGCGTAACAGGAGAAATACAGTAGATCTTGGTCACAGTTACCAGTCCTTGTGTAGCAGGAGAGTCTAGTGGTAAATCCTTGCGAATAGCAGGAGAACACTGACAAGTCCTTGCGTAACAGGAGAAATACAATAGATCTTGGTCACAGTTACCAGTCCTTGTGTAGCAGGAGAGTCTAGTGGTAAATCCTTGCGAATAGCAGGAGAACACTGACAAGTCCTCACGTAACAGGAGAAATACTGTAGATCTCGGCCATAGTCACAAGTCCTTGTGTAGCAGGAGAGTCTAGTGGTAAATCCTTGCGAATAGCAGGAGAACACTGACAAGTCCTCGCGTAACAGGAGAAATAGGTAGATTTTGGCGCATAATCACCAGTCCCAGCAAGGATCCCTACCGGATCCCACTAGTTCCAGCAAGGATCCCTACCGGATCCCACCAGTCCCAGCAAGGATCCCTACCGGATTCCACCACTACTACCAAGCCAACTATTCGGGTGCGCATCCACTTGCAACTAAGCGGAGCTTTGCCACGCGGAATTATCCCACGAGCCAAAAGCGAGTGGGTGGTTCTTAGCGAACAGGTGACGCTGAACGGCGAGTCGATGCATCACCAGGATACTATACAGCGGCCACCACAGGAGCCACACACTAAAACTAAAAACTACACCTAGTCTTTGATCAATAAATATATATATAATCATCAAAAACCTAGTGTCGTTATTATCGCAAGTGTCCAAATAAAAATTTGTTGATACGGATCCTGACCGACCGAGTTAAGCCCGGCAGGACATTTGATTCGATACAACTGGCGCCCAACGTTTAGGGTCTTGCGATAAAACGATATTCAATAACGCTTCACATAGACAAGCACAAAATGGTACGAGGATGGGTTTATAACCTCAAAAAGGAGGAAATCGTTCGGTATGCCAAAGAATTCGGGATAACCGTGACTGGCACGGTGGACACGATGCGCCGGCAGTTTGGAGAATGGGTCCTGGCAAACGAGTCAAATCTGCAGCATGCCTTGAGGCTCAGTGACTTGGCACGCCTTCACACTCGCCAGTCACCACTAAAAAGCGCAACACAGGAAGAAGAATTTGAGGACCGCAGCAAATTCATAGAGCGCCTGAGCATACCAGCAACGCAGACAGCGGCAAGGCTGTCAGACACACGCCCTCCACCATGGGGAAGCATGAACATGCCCAGGAACGAGTCGCCACACAGGACCACAGCACCAAACAGGACACATACAGAAGAGTATCCACGAGTAGCCAAACAGGTGAGGGAGTGGAGCTTCCGTTTTGACGGCACGACCAAGCCGCTAAAATTTCTGGAGCAGGTTGAATGGTCAGCAGAGACATATGGACTCAACCTGGACTTGATTCCCCGAGCTATGCCTGAACTCCTCCAAGGCATGGCCCTTAAATGGTACATTGCCAATAACCAACATTGGCGGTCATGGACATCTTTTGTGACTAGCTTCCAGGACTTCTTTCTACCACGAGACTATTTCGCACGGTTACAGGAGGAAGTATCCCGGAGAAGACAGGGCATAGCTGAGCCCTTTAAAATATATATGGTCAAGATGCAGACGTCGTCATCCGCCACCAAGGGGAGCGGATGCCCAAGGAAACTGCCCCTCAGCATTAATAGGCACCCTACAGGATGAGGGAGCCTACCTGTCGGCAACAGTGCAAATTGGGACCGGCCACTACAAGGCGACCATAGACACTGGGGCGACAAGCAGTTTTGTCAGCGAAAAACTGGCTATGGAACTGTGCCACCACGGACAACGAAATACCACACAAAAGCAGGTGCGGCTAGCAGATGGCCAAAGCAGCGGGGTTTCAGAGCAGCTGGAGGTCGAGATCAAGCTCGAGGATCAACACATCGATCTGGCTCTCCTCATCCTACCCGGGGTCATCGACGAGTTAGTACTAGGATGGGATTTCCTCGCAGGCATCGGCACCGTTTTGGAGTGCGCCGGGCTCCGAGTCAAAATTCCAGCCCGCCACAGGCAAAATGAAAGGCCATATGAAAGACTTTCGGTAGCAGTGGCCATGACAAAATCACCAAGAACACAAGAGCTCGAAAGAACCGCTACAGAAGAGACAGGCAATAGCGAGATGGAGAGACAGCCGCTACACCCTGATACGGCTATCGACCAATTCCTCCAAGAAGAACTGGCTGCTTTTGGGTAAATGCACATCACCCATTACGGAGCATCAAATAGTTATGCACGACGACCGTCCAATCAAGCAAAGATACTTCCCGAAGAACCCCAAGATGCAAGAAGAGATTAATAAGCAGGTGGACGAACTACTGGCAAGGGGCTGCATCGAAACGTCGAACAGTCCCTACAGCGCGCCAATCGTCATGGTAAGGAAGAAGCCATGAAAGTGGAGACTGTGCCTCGACTGCCGCCAGTTAAATAGCCGTTCAGTCAAAGATACGTATTCCTTACCAAGAGTACACCATATTTTAGACCAGTTAAGGGAGGCTCACTACATTACCAGCTTGGATCTGAAGAACGGATACTGGCAGATTCCAATGGGGGTGGCCAGCAGGCTATTAACAGCGTTCACCGTCCCGGGGAGAGGACTTTTCCAGTGGAAAGTGATGCCGTTTGGGCTTCAATCTGCCCCGGCAACATTTCAACGAGCGTTGGACCGAGTGATAGGCCCGGAAATGATGCCACATGCGTTCGCCTACCTGGACGACATCATCGTCATCGGAAAAATACGAGAAGAGCACATGATTAACCTGCGGGAAGTATTCCGACAGCTTCGGGCGGCCAACTTGAGGATCAACATCGACAAGTGCGATTTCTTCAAGCAGGAGCTAAAATATCTAGGGCATCTGGTGACGGAACACGGTATCCACACAGACCCCGACAAAGTAGCTGCCATCGCCGAACTTAAACCCCCTACTAATGCCAAAGAACTACGTCAATACCTGGGAGTAGCATCATAGTATAGAAGATTTGTACCCGACTTTGCTACGACGGTTCATCCACTCAACGCCCTACTCAAAAAGGGTACCAAGTGGGAGTGGAACGAGGAACAACAAAAAGCGTTTGAGACCGTGAAGGATAAACTCACGAAAGCACCCGTACTAGCACGCCCGAACTTCAACATCCAATTCATCCCGCAGACAGACGCCAGCAACTACGGACTCGGAGACATCCTAACCCAAACGACCGAGAAAGGAGAACAAGTCATCTCATACGCCAGCAGGACACTCAACGGAGCCGAGAAAAACTACTCGGCCACTGAGAAGGAATGCCTGGTGGCCGCGTACGCCCGAACGATAACCCGGGATTGGCGGACCACCCGGTTAATGTGGGTCGGCACTACGCGGTACCGCATCCGGTCCACCTGGGGACAACACCGCGTGCTCGCACAACAATAAACAAAAAAAAAATAATATGAAAAAAAAAAATGAAAAAAAAAAATATATAATAAAAATAAAAAAAATATATATATATATAAAAATAGTCTTAGGGGTAGCGGAGTAGGGAAAACACATCGCTCCCGACGAAAGAGGAGAGTGTGAGGAGCCTTAGGCGGCTCCCCACAACATTACTAAACGACCCCTTTCAACTAAGCGCCTGGACACCGGTGAGTTGAGCGAAATAGGCAGCAACAACACCGTCGCCCAGCAAGCGCTGACAAACCACAACGGGACTTAGTGCCGTTACAGATGTGCAGAAAACGGTGCCTGAGTGCGTGGCGACGACGAAAGTACAGTTAACGACAGTTGATAAACACATAAAAGGGGCACAGCAACACGCACGCGAAGTCAGACAGAAAACAAGTCAACAGAGTCAACAGAAAATTTAACGTCGCATCAACAAACAAATCACATCAACTATTCTTGTCCCGAGCAAGGATACATCAGCCAACCAATCAAGTCCTGTGCAAAGTCCTTGTGTAGCAGGAGAGTCAAGTGGTAAATCCTTGCGAATAGCAGGAGAACACTGACAAGTCCTTGCGTAACAGGAGAAATACAGTTGATCTTGGTCACAGTTACCAGTCCTTGTGTAGCAGGAGAGTCTAGTGCAAAATCCTTGCGAATAGCAGGAGAACACTGACAAGTCCTTGCGTAACAGGAGAAATACAATAGATCTTGGTCACAGTTACAAGTCCTTGTGTAGCAGGAGAGTCTAGTGGTAAATCCTTGCGAATAGCAGGAGAACACTGACAAGTCCTCGCGTAACAGGAGAAATACAGTAGATCTCGGCCATAGTTACAAGTCCTTGTGTAGCAGGTTAGTCTAGTGGTAAATCCTTGCGAATAGCAGGAGAACACTGACAAGTCCTTGCGTAACAGGAGAAATACAGTAGATCTTGGTCACAGTTACCAGTCCTTGTGTAGCAGAAGAGTCTAGTGCTAAATCCTTGCGAATAGCAGGAGAACACTGACAAGTCCTTGCGTAACAGGAGAAATACAATAGATCTTGGTCACAGTTACCAGTCCTTGTGTAGCAGGAGAGTCTAGTGCTAATTCCTTGCGAATAGCAGGAGAACACTGACAAGTCCTCGCGTAACAGGAGAAATACTGTAGATCTCGGCCATAGTCACGAGTCCTTGTGTAGCAGGAGAGTCTAGTGGTAAATCCTTGCGAATAGCAGGAGAACACTGACAAGTCCTCGCGTATCAGGAGAAATAGGTAGATCTTGGCGCATAATCACCAGTCCCAGCAAGGATCCCTACCGGATCCCACTAGTTCCAGCAAGGATCCCTCCCGGATCCCACCAGTTCCAGTAAGGATCCCTACCGGATCCCACCAGTTCCAGCAAGGATCCCTACCGGATCCCACCAGTTCCAGCAAGGTTCCCTACCGGATCCCACCAGTTCCAGCAAGGATCCCTACCGGCTCCCACCAGTTCCAGCAGTTCCAGTTAAATGATATGGGTCGATTGGAATTTAGCGAGGATTTGTCTGTGTTGGGTTTTGAGATTGGAATGATTATGCTGTTCTTGTAGGATTGGGGAATGTAGTTGTTGAGTATGGCGTTCTGTAGGTTTATTATTCTAGTTGTTGTTTTTTGGTCAAGGTTTTTGATCATGGGATAGCTTATTCTGTCCAGTCCAGGTAAGTTACCTTTCAGAATATTTAGTGCTGCAGTAAATTCAATCAATGTTATTTGTTTTTCTATTTCTAGTTCTCTTTTTGCGGGGGTGTATGTGTGGCTGTGGATGTTATGTAGTGAAGCTTGCTTTGCGTCTACGAACGTGGTGGAAGAGGTGTTATCGAGTGATGCTTTTGAGAGGCTTGTAGACAAAAAATTCTGCTATTTCTTATTTGTTGGTGGTGTGCTGGTTCGTGTGTGGATTACGTATGCTGTGGATGTGCTTCTGTGGGTTCAGACCGCAGAGGCGCCGAATGTTGTTCCAGATTGTTTTTGGGGGTGTGTCGGGTCTTATTTGTCCTGTAAATGTTTGGATACTCATATTTTAGGGTTAGTCTGTTTTAGGGTTAGTCTGAATAAGACGTTATTTTTTTAAATTGTACTATGTTTGCTGTAGATATGTCTCTTTTTAGTATGTGCCATCTCCTCATTTTTTCGTCTCGCAATGTTTGTGAGTTTTTGTTCCACCAGGGTACGTTGTGAGGTTGAGACATAGGGTGTGTTTGGGGTATTGACTTGTGTGCATTAGTTGTAATTATTTTGCGTATTGTGGCAGCTTCTTTGTTTATGTTTGTGCTTGTTTGTAGCTGTGATCAGTATTCTTCTGTAAATTTTGAAAATTGCTGCCAAGTTGCTTTGGTGGTAATGAAGGTGGGTTTGGATGAAAATTGTTGTGAGTTTGGTGTGTTAGGGGCGAAAAGGGTTACTATCATGTCGATGGTAACTTTGTTGAGAGATCATGGTGTTGTGTTTTGCTGCTGGTTGTTGGTGCTTTGCTGCTGGTTGTTGGTGGGGTGGCGGTGTCAGTGAGTGTGGTTGTTGGTGGAGTTCCCTTTGTTTGTTATGTTGTTTCATTTGAAGTTGTTGTGGTACTATTTGGTGTAGTTGTGCTGGTGTTTTGATTTGATGCTGTGTTGGATAGTGTTCTGGCGTAGCTGTTCTTTAGTTGGTGAGTGTTTCGCGAGTAGTATTTGGCTAATGCTGTTTTGTGGTAGACGTTGTCTGTTGTTTTTATCGCTACCAGTTCCTGTTGTTTTAAAAATTCTGGGCATTTTCGATCTAGCGGGCTGTGTTTGTAATCGACTTCTGGGTTGTTTACTCAGTTTATACAACTTTTATCGTTGGAGCAGGTCTCGTTTTCTTTTGTGTGTATTTTTCCGGAGCAGTTTTTACAGGTTTTTATCAGGGCTTTGGCAGATCGTAGTAGTGTGGTTAAAGCGTAAGCTATTTCTGCATCTCAGAGGCAGTGGTATATAAGGGCAAACTCGTACTTTTTCGTATCCAATTCGTATTGATTCTGGCAGGGTGTGTGCAAATGTTATAATTATTAGGCCGGTTTCGGTGAAAGATTGGTCTTGTTTTTTTAGAATTTTACGGACTTCGGTTACGTTTTGTGGTTTTAATTCGATTAATATATCTGTTTCTTCGATGTTGCGTAGTTCGTTGTTGTATATTGCTACTTTTATAGGTTGAGAGTCTTGTGTTCAGAGACTGTAACTTCCATATCTGCCATATTTTTTCGTTTGAGTAATTTACAGTGTACCACTAATGTCTTCGTACAGCAGCAATTTTTTACTTTGTTGGCCTTTAAAATCAAATCCAACAATGATACGTAAAAACTTTTTAATGGAGTATGTTTAATTTATTAATTATCTATCGTTTAACATATAAATCTATTTAATAGTACCCATTTTGCTTAATTAATTCAAGTTTTAACCAAAAATGTTACAAAATTGACTCCACAAAAGTCTTCATACAGCAAGGAAAATTAAAAGAAAAAATTCATATTAATTATAATAACTTAAATTAAAAAAATACTTAATATTTTGTGGGATAACCTTTGTTTTTTATAATAGCTTTTAGGCGGTTTTTTATTGAATCAACCAATTTTGTGGTAAACGATTGCTCTGTTTTTGACCACTCCTCTTTTAAAGCTTGGATGAGCATTGGTTTTGAAGTGATATGGTGGCTTCTTATTTTTATTTCGAGCATATCCCACATGTGCTCAATAGGATTGAGATACGGACTTTGCGGCGGCGTTCTTAACAAATGCGGTACCTTGTGCAACAGGTACATACGTGTGTTATGTACAGTATGTTTTGGGTCGTTGTCTTGTTGAAAATAGAAATCGTTGGCAAGACCCAATTTTTCAGCACTTGGGCCCAAATTTCTTTTAAGAATATCAATATACGACTTGTGATCCACCACGCCATTAATTATTTCCAGGTTTCCAACGCCGCTGGCCGCCATACAACCCCATACCATTACACCACCACCTCCATGCTTGACCGTCTTAATTGTGTTTTTTGGATTATAGGCCTCGCCAGGCTTTCTCCACACACGTAGCCTTCCATTTTGACTCGTCAGAAAATATAACCTTGTGCCAAAACTCTGGAGGCACATTTTGGTACTGCCTGGCGAAGTTCAAATGTTTTTTTCTGTTTATCACACTAACCAAGGGCTTTCGCCGAGGCGTGCGCGATTTGTACCCGGCATCTACAATCGCTCTCCGCACTGTCTCTGCACTGACCTCTCTTTGGCTGGACTGTGCAAGCTCTCCCCTTATCTTTTGAGCACTTATAAAAGGATCAGTGGCCACCATTCGCGTGATCTTCAACTTGTCTCCGTGTGAGAGAGCTGCAGGTCGTCCCGATTTGCTTTTGTTTTCCACACGTCCTTCATATTTAAAATGTATAATGACCGATTGAACTGTGGATCGTGGAGTGCCTAATAATTTGGAAATTTCGGCGTATGATTTTCCCTCCTTGCCATGTAAATTAAGGATAATCTTCCTTTTTTCAACAGATAAATACTTTCCAGGCATATTTGGGCTCTCGTAGTTAAAATGATCTAAGACGCAAACAAATTCACCAGAATGAATGAATACTCATTCAACGAAACTGCTGTACACACTTTATGCAAAGTACCGTTACATTTCTAGCGTCTGCAAGCATGTTTTTCTTTGCTGTATGAAGACTTTTGTGGAGTCAATTTTGTAACATTTTTGGTTAAAACTTGAATTAATTAAGCAAAATGGGTACTATTAAATAGATATATATGTTAAACGATAGATAATAAATAAATTAAACATACTCCATTAAAATGTTTTACGTATCATTGTTGGATTTGATTTTATAAGCCAACAAAGTAAAAATTTCTGCTGTACGAAGACATTAGTGGTACACTGTAGTTGCCTGTGTATTGTTTTTCGTTTTAATTAGTAAAAAATCGGCGCGGGTTTTTCTTGCATAATACAACTGACACATTTTCGAAAGATTTTGCATCTTTCCTGTTGATTACAATGTATTTCGGGTTGTCTGGATTTGCGTATTTGCTGTAAATTGATGTTGTTGTAAGTCTGTGTATGAGAGGCGGGTTTTCCATTGTTTTTGTTTTAGGGATCGTGTGTTTTTTGCTTTTGTTGTTTTTGTGGTTTTTTGTATTCTACTTATTATGTGCGCTTATTTGTTTTTGCAAATTAGCTGTTAACAGTTTTTGGTTTCTCTTTATGCACTTACATAGGTGAACGCAGAAGTAACACGTATTGTCTTCAAGAAGGTCAAAGTGAAACTGTGTGACGAAGTTGTTAGCTGTTAATACCCCAGGATGAATATCCTGATTTGGTATTAATACATTATCTTCATTTGTCTGAAGTGTGATTTTTCTCATTACTTCTGACCTTGCTGGTAATAATATTGAATTGTCAATATCATTGTTTAATAGTGGTACATGTATTTGGTATTTAAGTGATTGTGGTTTTAGTATTAATTCATCGTTCTGATAATCTACAATGCAATTGAATTTTCGAATGAAGACAAGTCCCAGAATTCCATCACATCGTACGGGAAATTCATTATGAACTATTTGGAAGTCGTGATTGATTATGAAATAATCGAAAAGTAACTCAATTGTAGCTAGTCCAATTGATTGTAGTGTTCCCTGACCAATTCCTGTTATATTTGTTTTGAAATCTTGTTTGTTTTCCGAACATAAGCTAGTATATTTTAGAATTGATATGTTAGCTCCAGTATCTACTAGTAATGTTAATGGTTTATTATTTTTTTGGTTATGTATTTTTATTATGCTGCTGAGACTTAGATTTACATTAAAAACTTTTATGTTTCGTTTCTTAAGGGTGTTTGATCGTTTTCCGAGTTACCCTGTACTTAATTTTGTGACCTGTTTTCCCTGTTGGAGCCGCCTCTGTATGCGCCTCCTCGAGGATTGCCTCGGTTATTGTTATGATAGTTACCATTGTTATGGTACTTATTGCCTTATTGTAGGCTCGGCCTCTATTATTTCCTCTACCGCGGTTTCCGCCACGTTGAGAGTAATTATGGTAATACAGTAGAGAATTAGATTGTCCAGTTGCTTCGGTGCAGCTGTTGACAAATTTTGATATGGCGTCATTCATGCTGTTGAATGTGCCAGCCTGCATGATAAGTTTTACCACTAATTACGGAATATACATAGATGGGTCAAACAAGCATTTTTCTGAGGCCAGATGCTTTGCTGAGCCCACAACCCCATTCGTGGTTTGCCAGCTCAGCAAAAAAATAAAGACGAACTGCTTACGCTCCTGCTCAGAACGAATATTTAGTCTTGGATCGACACCAGAACGAAGCACGGTTTATGTCGCAGGCGCTCTCATCTCGTTTCTATGTGTGGGTCCAAGTTCACACATGCGCTTGCTCTTAGTATGCGTGAGAAATGCAGAAAGGCAGCAGCGCATGGCAATATGAAATCTGAATTCAGAAATGGAAATGGAAGTGGCCAAGCGCACAACACATGCCCCTGTAATATGCAGCTAACTTGATTTTGCCAGCGGTAGCATTGATGCGGTGGTGGTGGCGGTGGATAGAGTGCTTGTTTGATAACCGGCTTTTAGCAGGTTCGACCCCCAGTTCATCCATTTCTTTTAATAATAGGAAACAATATTTATTTTTTATTTTCTTTTAATTTCTTAATATTTTTATACTATGTTCCCGAAGGGAAAAATAGTATATTGGGTTTGCGAAATGTCCGTCTGTCCGTATGAACGCAATTTTTTTGCCTTTATCTTTGAGCTAGAGCAACCAAATTTGGTACACATGTTGGTGTATATCGTCAATTTATAAAGTGTCAAGATCAGCCCCCCACCACCATCCCTCCCTCAAAATTTGGGGAAAACCTGTATCTTCCACATTTTGAAAGCTAGAGTCACCAAATTTGGCATACACACTAAAGTTGACATTCCTGACAGATCTGCATCACAAATTTTCGGACCCCACCATCCCCACCCCCCCAATGAAGCAAAACCTATATCTCCCACACCAGTAAAGCTAGAGTCACCAAATTTGGCATACAGACTAATGTTGACCCCCTGGATAAAACTGCATTAACAATTTTGTGACCCCCCACCCCCACCCCCCAATGGAGCAAAACCTATATCTCCCACACCAGTAAAGCTAGAGTCACCAAATTTGGCAGACAGACTAATGTTGACCCCCTGGATAAAACTGCATTAACAATTTTGTGACCCCCCACCCCCAGCCCCCCAATGGAGCAAAACCTATATCTCCCACACCAGTAAAGCTAGATTCACCAAATTTGGCATTCAGACTAATGTTGACCACCTGGATAAAACTGCATCAAAAATTTATGGGCACCCCCCACCCCTACGCCCCCAAAGGAGCAAAATCGCGTTTCCTTCCGAACTCACAAATAACCATATTATATAGGACTGGGAACATAGTATTCTGCAGTCGGGTACGTCCGACGGCGGACGCACCCGACTGCAACGTTCTTATTATTTTTAATATTTTTTTTTTATTTTTATGTTAATTATTTTCTAATAAATGACATTGGCCAATTATAATAAATTTATCTTCTTCGGTGGCAACTCACAGTTGACCGAAGGTATGTATATGTACAATTGTATATGTTGTTGTTGCCAATGCAAGTGTTTGGCGCGCGCAAGTTTTCTCTTTTGTTTTGATTAATTCAATTAGTTGTTAGTTGCACACGCTTCCGCCCAAAACTTTTCTTCAAGGTCTCAATGAACTAACATACAACGCGCCATTTCAACTAAGGTGCGATTAAAGCGTTCAGTAACACCATTTTGTTGTGGTGTATGTGGTACTGTAAGTTGTCGCCTTATGCCTTGATTTTGTAAGTATTTGTCGAATTGCTTATTTATGTATTCACCACCATTATCGCTTCTGAGAATTTTTATTTTATGGCCTTTTTGCTTTTCGACATATGACTTATAATGTTTAAATTGTTCAAAAACTTCACTTTTGCTTTTTTTAATTTATCTGGACTTATCGTCAATAATTGTCAAAAAATATTTCGATCCGCCAATCGAATTATCATTAAATGGTCCGCATACGTCTTAATGTATGATCTCAAAAATTTTTTCGGCACGATACTTTGCCTCTGCGAATGGTTTCGAACAGATTTTACTTTTCATACATGACACACACGTAATGTTCACTGAAGGCTGTATTTTCTCCATACCCTGCACAACGTCACTTGCAGATAGTTTTTATAAGCTTTGGTAATTTATGTGGCCAAATGTATTATGCCCTTTTATTACATTATCGCCACACGATAAATATATTGTAGGTGTAAGTTTATATTTCAGTTTATTATTAATGTTCAGTAATGCGTAGTTTGCTTCTATACAGTTTCACGAACGAAGACAAACTGCTCTGCGTTCTGTTACTCTTACAGACCTTACCATCTAACAGCGTACTTATAATGTTAATGCTAATGTTATTTAATAGCTAATAGCAGTGTCAATGTGACCCCCACACAATTTGTATGTGTCTCCATGTTTATATCCTACTACAACTCGGCCATCATGACAGCTGGATCCCCTGATCCCAGCTTACAACCCAGTAATACGGTTCACACGTGAGTAATGGGTGGATTCATGGGTGAATGGTAAGGACCACCCATTACCGGCTGGATTACCGGCAATGCAAATCAGGCATGAATTTAACATGGGCATGTAATTGGCGGTCACCTATAGCTACCCTGTGCATTACCATTCATAGGTGAGTTCACCCATTACCATTCAGGAGTGAGTTCACCCATTACCATTCAGAGGTGAATTCACCCATTACCAGTCAACTATGAATTCACCAGCTAAAAATACTTGAATTATCACCAAAAATAATCTTGATTTAAGTGTTGTTTTCAACAACGAAAATCTTAATTTTCAAATAAAAAATATATAAAATAATAATATGATTGAATATTAGACGGGATTAACTCGATCCCGAAACATACTTAATTACAGAATGTTTATTATTAATCTTGGTATTTTATTTATTAATTATTATTTTTTAGTATGTCATAACGGAATAATTATATATATGTGTTTGTATATATACCAAATGACTTTAAATACCATTTATCCATCCAACCGCCGCCGCCGTGGATCGAACCCGCGCCCTACCGTTTTTTCCAGCTCGAACTCCAAGTCGGTTGTCTAGTCCACTCAGCCAACAAAGCGAATCAAATAGCTTCGACAAAAGTCATATATGTCATATATGAAACATAATAAAAACGCGTGATAGAGAAAAAAAGAAGCGTTACGTATTATTCTTATACTTTTTTTGGTTGCATTACTTTTGCTGTGCCGCTGCATTACCATTCCCCTATGAATTCATACCTGAATGGTAATGCATGAATTCACGTATGAAACTGGCCAAGTTGCTTGCACAGTATCACCCATGAAATCATGAAATACCGTTCACGACTCGTTCATGTGTCTGCATTACTGCGGACACCTGAACTCATAGAATACCATTCAGCTATAAATTCATAAGTGAAGGGTAATGGGTGAATTCACTTATGACACTGGTTAAGTCGCTTGCAAAGTTTCACGTATGAATTCACTAGTGAATAGATGCAATCAACTTGACAAGTTTCATAAGTGATTCATGCATTACCATTCAGCTATGAATTCATAGCTGAAGGGTAATCTATGAGTTCAGGTGTCCGCGGTAATTCAGACACGTGAACGACTCGTGAATGGTATTCAATGAATTCATGGGTGCCACTTTGCAAGCAACTTGGCTAGTTTCATAAAGGAATTCATGCATTACCATTCAGCTATGAATCCATAGGTGAATGGTAATGCAACGTCGCTTGTCGAAGTAATGCGTACGTGAATAGTAAGCCATGAATTCAGCTTGGAAAAATACGTATCCATACCAGCAGAACTAGAGGGTGGGAAGTACATCCATTGTAACATTTACACACATATAAATGTATATCGTATGAACACTATTGGTATTAAATCATTAATTTTTTCTCCTTATCGAGTACCTTATGTTTTGGGCACTCCATACCCCTTGATACGGATTACGACTCATTTGGAAACCTTCTACATCTTTTACTACGAATCTATCATTTCGTAAGACTTTAGCTATTACATACGGACCTTTATTCCTTGGTATTAATTTCCTAGATGCCCCAATTGTACTATCAAAATTTTTTACCATTACAAAATCACCTACTTTGTACTCATTGGGTTTTTTCTTACATTTATCGTAATATTTCTCATTGTATAATTGTGCTCGTTTTTGATTTTCTTTTGACTCTTTTCTAATTTCTTTCAAATTTCTCGTACTACTTGTTTTATTTTCGTCTTCCAGTCTCTCTCTCAGCTCATCTATAATTTCTCCCTTTTGTTCCACTCCAAACAGCATTTTACTCGGACTTTGCTTAATACTTCGATGAACTGTATTGTTAATTGCATTTTCAACTTTTTCCACCACTACATCCCAATGAAGTTCTTTTTCTGGATCTGTCATTTTCGCAACCATTGGCCCAATACTCCTGTTTATTCTCTCGACCTGCCCATTTGCTTGAGGCGAACCTGTTGCTATCTTAATATGTTTAATATTAAAGTCAGTCAAGAATTGCTCAAACTCATTAGATGTATTACAACTACCCCTATCTGATACTATACATTTCGGCCTGCTGTAGGCTCTAAAATAATCCCTTAACGCTTTTAGTACCTCTCTCGTATTTGTTGACTTGGTTGTATATAATCTAACAAATTTGGTAAACAATAAAAATGTGTTTGTTTGCTCTTCCCGCTGCCACTGGTCCGTAATGATCTATATGTATTAATTCAAATGGCTTGTCTCCTTTAGGTATGTTTTTTTAAAAATCCCTCTATTTTTCCGGATTTGGGAGAAAAAGCCACACATCTTAAACAATTTTCAATGTGATTAATACTCTTCTCCTTTATATTCGTAAACCAGTAACCCTTTGTAATACTATCTATCATCTTGTCTCTTCCAATATGCCCCAATTCATTATGATATTTGTGTAATACCTGACCTTCCATATCCTCTGGTACATAAAATAACAGTCTACCATCACTCGATTTTCTGTACAAAATTCCATTCCTCATTTCAAACAATTTATGCTCACTTTTCTCTAGTAACTTCTTAATTTTTTGGATTTCTGGATCTTTGGATTGGCATATGACCAAGTTGTCATCAAAACTATTCGTCTCTTCTATCCTAATGTTCGTACATCTGCTCAACGCATCTACATGTTGCATTCTGCTACCAGCTCTATGAACTATTTCATAATCATAATATTGTAATTCCAGGGCCCATCTGGCAATTCTGGGGTTTAATTCAACTTTGTTTAATGTGAGCGTCAACGAATTACAATCAGTCATAATTTTGAACCGCTTTCTTGCAAATAAACTCTAAATCTGCGCAACGCATAAATTATTGCCAATGCTTCAATTTCAAAACTATGGTATTTTGCCTCAGCTTCCGACGTCCGCTTTGAAAAGTAAAATATCGGATGTGTCTTCCCATCCTTTTTCTTCTGCATCAATACAGCCCCGAAACCACTTGCACTAGCATCACAATGTAACTCAACTTCATCCCTGTAATCATAAATCGCTAACACCGGTGATTGCATCAGTTTTTCTTTCATCAGGTTAAATCAGTTTAGTTCTCGTTCAGCAAATACAAAGTTCCTGTCTTTTTTAATAGATCATACAAAGGCTTGGCTATCATCGAAAAATCCTTGATAAACCTTCTAAAATACGAACATAACCCTAAAAAGCTTTGAACATTCTGTGCTTTGTCTAGAATTGGCAATTCTTTACTGCTTCTATACCCTTATCATTAGCCGAAATGCCTTCACCTGTAATTAAGATACCCTAGATATTTTATACTTGCCTGCATAAACTCACATTTATCTAAACGCAACTCCAATTTATTATGAACTAACCTCAACAACACTTCTTTTAATGTATTTAAATTTTCTTTCATATTTACACTAGCCACCATTATATCGTCCATATACACTATCACTTTATCTTCCTTTATTAAATCAGCAAAAATGTTGTTAACAAATCTTTGAAATACGGCGAGTTTTTTAATCCCATTGGCATTCTTAAAAACTCATACTGTCCTAACGGCGTTACAAATGAAGTATATTTTATTGAGTCCTCATTAACCATAACGTGAAATTATCCAATTTTAAGGTCAAGATTCGAAAACACAGTTTTGTTTACCAATTTGTCTAATAAATCATCTATCAACGGTAACGGATAGTTATCCTTTAGTAACACTTTATTCAATTTCCTAAAATCAACACATAGCAGTAAATCTCCAGTCTTTTTCTTCACCAATACAATGGGTGATGCATACTCTGAATCACTGTGCCGTATGATACCCTCTTCCAAATATTCATCTAACAACTTCTGCAGTTTCTCCTTGTCTGAATAAGAAAGTCGTCTGGGTGAACAACTAAAAGGCTTTGCTTTCTCTACACATATTTTCATCTCGCACTTAACCAATGGCATGCTTGGTCTATTAGCTCTTATATATATTCTTTCAAACATTTTATCGAACCTACATCTCGTGTGGTATCCAACATTTTCGCCACATTTATATTCAATTCCTTCATCATTTACCACATTGATGGCAAACATATTCCGTCAAAACTTTTGTTTTCCCATTCATTTACATTCTCACTTTTCATTAGCCTAATTTTATTACTTGACTGTTTCAACACGCTACATTCCTCATTCGGCAATTTACTCATACCACCATCATAATCTAGTATCTTATCCATAACACTATTTTCCCCACATAAAGATTTATTCATAACAACATACTCACTTAACAACTGATTCACAACACTATTTTCATCATAACTACTACTTGTAGCTACACCGCTTTTACACCCTTTGCTATCCCTTTCCCTCTTACTTTCCCTACTCACTGGTTGCCTTTGATTATCGGTATCATATTCTCTCTCTAACGTATCAATATTTCCAGTCGCAATCGCATTCAAAGTGCATAGATTAAAACCCAATCCACATGCACCCATAAAATCCCTTCCAACTACAACAGTATGACTCATAGACTCTTCTGCGACAACCATTAACTCAAAATATATCTATATTGACTTTTTCAAAACAAAACATAAAATTTTTCCAAAAACTTTAAGTTGGCTACCAATCAGGTTAACGTAAGACTTCCATACCGGATATAACTGCATATTTTTAGGAACTTTTGATTTTTCAATAAATGAGATCGCGCTACCAGAGTCTATGAGACATTCTGCAATAAGTGGATATTTAGTATTATCATTAAAATAAATTTTAAAATTCCTTACAAAACTATGTTGAACGCCTCCTAACTGCTCTGGACATTGCGCAATAAAATGCCCCATCTGGCCACACTTATAGCACGATCCTGTCATGCGTCTCGGTTTGCGGCAGTCTCTAGCGAAATAACCTCTGCCATTACAATTATGACAGCGTAGGTCCACCTCGCCCTCTCGCCTACCAGTGTACCGCTTCACTGCACTGCTTACCACCTCCTCTTTGATCAAACATATATTAGAAAATGCCGTCAACATTTGCTCCGGGCTCGTAAAGCATTGTATACGAGCTTGGTCACGCAAGTTCTTCGACGACACTCCTTCAATAATCTGCTCCAGTGATTCGTCAACATCGATGTTTATTTTTTGGGCCGACTGCATTTTCTCTTCATAATAAGTAACGAATTTTTCCTCGCACTGCCACTTGCGTTCCTCGAACTTGCGTCTCGTCTCATGTCTGATTTTGATGCGTTATCTCCAAAAGCCATAATCAGCTGCGTACAGAGTCTCTCAAATGGCTCCAGTATACGAGAAGAATTTACATATAGCTATTGCTGCGCATTGCCCTTCAGTTTTGTTATAAACAGCATACGTAGGCAGGATGGGTCGAGGTTGTATAGTTGGCCAACTCGATTTAATTGCCGCACCCAATTTTGAGCGTAATGATCTCCATTGAATTCCATTATCGCTTCTGTTGCTAAAGCGAACAATGTAGCTGACGATCCATTGTTTACATTCTCGTTGCCGCCAGTGCTGCCACCAAAAGTGCTACCCATGCCACCGCCACCTCCAGTGTTGCCATCCCTGTTAGCTCCAGCGCTGCCACCGCTATTATCTTCAGCGCTGCCACCGCTATTATCTTCAGCGCTGCCACCGCTATTGAATTCAGCGCTGTCACCCGTGCTAACACCAGCGATGCCACTATTACTGATGCCGACGCCGCCGCCAATTTCAAATTGTTGAAAATTTTTTATAATTTCCTTATTCGCCTCTATCTCCGATCGCAACTGTTGTATTATCGCCAACAGCTCGTGCTGCTCGAAACCGCTCTCATTCCGCTCCAGCCGCTGTTGTTGTTGTTGTGGCGCCTCCGCTTGTCCGCCATTTGCGCGCACAACTATACCTGCACCTTGTTGCTCTTGTTGATCAGCGTCGTTTTCGCGCTGTTGCTGTTGTTGTTGTTGCGCCTCCGCTTGTCCGCCATTTGCGCGCATAATCATAACGGCGCCTTGTTGTTCTCGTCAATCAGCGTCCTTTTCGCGCTGTTGCTGTCCATGATATTCCATCGCTTGAAAATTTTCCGCTGCTTCGTTTTCGGAGTCTTCGTCCGTATCAGACTCAGGAAAACCACTACGACGATGAGGAGCAATTTGATTCAAACGCGCTATAAATTCGGCTTTCGTGCCACTTGTTGACCGCCCTAGTACCGCGAGCCACTTTTTTAGCTGAACCACCGTAAATTGATTGATTTCCACTTCACTTCCACATCACATGGGTATATCCCACTGAATTGTAGGTGTAAGTTTATATTTCAGTTTATTATTAATGTTCAGTAATGCGTAGTTTGCTTATATACAGTTTCACGAACGAAAACAAACTGCTCTGCGTTCTGTTACTCTTACAGACCTTACCTTCTAACAGAGTACTTATAATGTTAATGCTAATGTTATTTAATAGCTAATAGCAGTGTCAGTGTGACCCCACACAATATGTATGTGTCTCCATGTTTATATCCTACTACAATATTGATTCACTTAAATTTTCGAAAAAGTACATTCCAGAATCTTTATTTGCCTCACCTCGATCACCTCATTATTGTATTTTATTTTTATGATAGCATAAGCATTACTAAAATTTATTTGTAGACCGTTTTTTGTGCCTTTGCTTACTGACAAAAAGTTTACTTGTAAATCCGGTACATATAAAACATCTTTTAAATTTAACTCCGATTTATTTGTTTTAATGGCTGGTGAAAATCCTCGAACTGAACCCTCCACGAGGGTGCTGGCCGGGTAATGGACACTGTATTAACCTCGGAGTAAACGGGCTATACTTCGTGTCACTTGCGCGCCTACATCCCCAGGTAGTGCAGTTTCTAGCGAAGGCTAAGGCACAGTACTTCCTATCGGCTTCGCCAAGATAAGGGTACTACGCCCGGAGCCATGGTTCGAGGTACCTGGCGGCAGGTATAAAACGCTAAGGAGGCAACTCGAGTCGGGATGTCGACTCAAACCTCGGTGGGAAGCGTGACTGCTACCACCAGCGGACACGAGGAGGAGCAATCCTATCTGCGTGTCGCCAGCGGTCACACCTCTACCTTGGTTGGAGCAGGCCATGGTAGTTGCAAAGCTACTGCCACCACCACAAACACAACTAATGCTAAGCTGTGGCGAAGCGGTGCCGTAGTCGATACAGACTCGGACTGCGAATCGCACGGCGGTAGCATAACGATGTCCAGGCGGGTGCCAGTACGTCTAGTAAGGTCGGGCCCAAGCGGACAAAGGAGGGTATGAGAGCCAAGGTGCAATATAAAGGGGCTCTCAGAATCAGAGCTCGGCTCAGCGGCAGCGGCAACCTCACCCCCCAGGAGAGGAGCAAGCTGGCGTGGGCTGATCTCAAGATTAGCGAGGGTCGCAAACATTTTGCCCAGAAGCCTACACTACAGGCTTCTAGTGGCAACTACGTGAACAAGGTTGAGGAGCAATTGGTCACTTAACGCCAGCGCTCGACCGAAACGACAAAGGCTGGAGTGCCCGTGAGCAAGCGGCCCCGCCCCACCAACAAAACCACCAGGAAGTCCGCGAGCGACGTAGCAAAACGACATCTTGTCGTGGCGCTCGTCGACAAAAGCGACCCCAATGGCAAGATGTCGCCAGAACGGTGGAGATTAGTGGAAACACGACTGCTCGAGGCGATGCTGAAGAGGATGGAGACTCCGGATGCCGCACCCACCACATTCGATGGTGCAGGTTGGCTCAATGGAGTCAAAATTCTCAGCTGCAGAGACGACCCCACCCTGGAGTGGGCCTCTCAAACAGTCGCCTCAATGGCCGCCCCGTGGAAGGACGCCAAGCTGGAGGTAGTGGACAGAACCAGTATTCCGACCGTACCAAAGGCAAAAGTGCTCCTTCCGAGGGTCATGCCCAAAGAGCAGGCTCTTAAACTACTCAAATGGCAGAATCCTGACGTGCCCACCGAACTGGATGAATCCGCTTGGGCTAAAGCTGGTGAAAGGTGGCGAAATACTACCAGCTGCAGAATCGCTAAAATTATGTGCAAGAAGCGAAATCAGACTCACTAACTTCCTGCTATAGCATCCAAGGAAAGATTGCAGACTAATGATAAGAGTATTAACTGGACATTGCTTAGCAGCAGCTCATGCTAAAAAGCTGGGGATACTAACGGAAGACGGCTGCCGGAAATGTAAGGAACCAGGAGTTGTGGAAACCTTGGAACACCTTATATGCAGCTGCCCAGCACTCGCAACACTAAGACATCGATACACTCCCAATGCGCTGCTGGCGTTTGCCAAGCGCACACGAATCCTACAGGATAAACAAACCTCCTAATGACCTTCAGTATCCGGCGACACTATGGACCTGCTCGGTCTATGTGTGACCACCATGTGGTGGTCAACCGGTTCTACCTAACCTAACCTATTTGTTTTAATGTGCACTGGTCCGATTTATCGATTGGTTTCCTGCCACTAACACTTTTTGTTGTGTTTCTATGTAATGCATAAATAACGCGCGATTAGTACAAATATGTGACGTGGCGCCACTGTCTACGCACCATACGTCACTTCTCATGTTTTTACCAGCAGAAAAAAGAGCAATGTTCGGCGACACACACACAAACGATCGTTCATTTTTATATTTATTTTCTTTATTCGGTGACTTCTCTTCTCCATGTTGCTTCGCTTTGAATTTATTTTGGCGAAAGGCTGCCGCAAAATGTCCACGCGTATCACACACAATGCATTTACCGTTACCACTGTTTCCTTTCTGTTCATTCTCGCGCTTCGCTTTGCTTTTTACTCCCTGTACCCATAAAATGGGTAAAAAGGGGGTATTGGATTTGTGCAAAAGTATGTAACAGGCAGAAGGAGACATCTCCGACCCTATAAAGTATGTATATTCTTGATCAGTATCAAAAGACATTTCAATTTGGCCATGTCCGTCTGTCTGTCTGTCCGGATGAACGCGTCGATCTCAGCAACTATAAGAGCTAGACACCAAATTTGGAATGTAGGTTCCTGTATACTATACGCAAATCAAGTTTGTTTCCAATCTTTGATATCTTACCCCGTTCCCCCGCAAATCGATCAAAACGTTTTACAGCCACAGTTTTAAAGATATAGCTTTGGGATTTGGCATGTACACTTGTTTGGTCACTCTTAATCTTCTGTCCAAATTTCAAGTTGATCGGATAATAAACACGGAAGTTATTCAACGAACAAGATTCAGTACTCTAGCGAGGGGGGAAGAAGAAGCACAGCCACAACTTAAAATGCCTTGCGTACGCTGTGGCTCGCGTGTGTGTGTATATGCTTTGTGTATGTGTGCGTGCATGTGTAAGAGACGAACATATGATTGGAAGTTTTAGACTTGGGTACAGGGAGTTTCGTAGTCGGGTATACTCGACTAGAACATTCTTACTTGTTTCAAATACGCTTGCTGCGTAGTGCTTTCACCGTTAGTTTCGTGTCTGCGATCTGCCTCTTCCAGTAATTTATTGCGCATTATGGTGAAATTCGGCAACTCATCCCGAATTTCCATTGCGATCACAATATTTTCATAAGATTGTAGCAAACTCGATAGCAATATAATCACAATAATTTCTTCACTATTTTTTATGTAACGACACTTTTTGCGCTGGCCCTCTTGGCTCGTGTATGTCTTTAAACTTTTGCCAAGCCTCTGCCGATGTGCTGCAATTTTTAATGTAATTTAATTGGGTCGATTTCACTGAATTGTAGCTAATGCCTTTTCATTGGTCTTTTCCCAAGCGCAGCTATTCTCAGCCGGCTTCACATCAATACCACAAGTAATCTTCCATGCCCTTGAATGTATTAGCACGCTGCCCATTTGGACACACCAAACGTCATAGTTTTTCTCGTCTAATTTATCAATTGAATATAAATTATTCGCCATTGTTCACAATAATATTTGACACCCCAAAAAATTTAATTGCTGGACACACCAAAACTATAATTAGCTGGTCATCGCATTCGCTTTTCATTTGCAACGGACGTGTTTTTTTCTTGCGCCTCGTATTTTTCGATTTTTTGTTCTTCCTCGTGATTTCAAAATATAAATTGTGTTTTTTCTTATCTTGTGTTATACATCGGTTGTGTGGATTATAAGTTGGACTTTAAAAGTTAATTACTTTTATTACTTTCACAAATTTGTTCAAATACAACAACAAACAGCAGCACAAGCAGTCTGGTGGTTGTTTTGTGCATTTGCAGTGCTGATACTTTGTTTTTGAATTTTTACTCATTTCGCGCTCTCAACGTGCACTTTTACTCTCGCGTGCCTGTATCGTTGGTGCTGGTTACGGTTAATCTCTTGTTTTGATTCCGTTGTGATTTCGGTCGCCGCGCCCGCGCTTAGAACTTTTTATACTATGTTCCCGAAGGGAAAAATAGTATATTGGGTTTGCGCAATGTCCGTCTGTCCGTCTGTCCGTCCGTCCGTCTGTCCGTCTGTCCGTATGAACGCAATTTTTTTGCCTTTATCTTTGAGCTAGAGCAACCAAATTTGGCACACATGTTGGTGTATATCGTCAGTTTATAAAGTGTCAAGATCAGCCCCCCACCCCCACCCCCTCCCACAAAATTTGGGGAAAACCTGTATCTTCCACATTTTTAAAGCTAGAGTTACCAAATTTGGCATACACACTAAAGTTGAGATTCCTGACAGATCTGCATCAAAAATTTTTGGACCCCACCACCCCCACCCCCCCAATGGAGCAAAACCTATATCTCCCACACCAGTAGAGCTAGAGTCACCAAATTTGGCAGACAGACTAATGTTGACCCCCTGGATAAAACTGCATCAAAAATTTTTGGACCCCCCCACCCCCACCCCCCCAATGGAGCAAAACCTGTATCTCCCACACCAGTAGAGCTAGAGTCACCAAATTTGGCATAGAGACTAACGTTGACCGCCTGGATAAAACTGCATCAAAAATTTTTGGACCCCCCCACCCCCACGCACCCAAAGGAGCAAAATCACGTTTCTTTCTGAACTCACAAATAACCATATTATATACATAGGACTGGGAACATAGTATTCTGCAGTCGGGTGCGTCCGCCGTCGGACGCCACCGCCGACTGCAACGTTCTTACTTGTTTTAGTTGGTGTTGTTGTGTGTAAGTACAGATCAACGTCAACAAATTTAACCCTAGAGTGCCTTCTTTTCTGTTTTTACGTTTTCTTTTTGTGCAGTGTTTTTATTTTTGTTCTTTTTTTTGTATTTTAATTAAACTTTTTCTTCAAATTCAATAATGGTTGTCTGTTGTAATAAAAATTGCCAGGTTAGAGCTAAGGTTAAAATGGGTTTTGTTTGCTGCTGGCTATGTGACAATGTGTCACATAAAAAAATGTGCTGGCCTTAACGGCCGAATTATAGACCAGATTGAGTCAAAATCTGGTTTAAAGTGGACATGCGTATCGTGTAGGGAGGTGGAAAGGGATATTATGGGATTCATGCGGCATACTAAAAAAGGCTTTGGAGATATTTTCGCGCGGTTTAAAAAACTGTTCGAAGGTTTCTCAGATTTGGAGAAAGATTTTAAAAGTATGAAACTTTTTAATGAGTCTCCAAAACGTAAAAAAGCCAATTTTAGGTTGTCTATTGGCCCAAATGAACTTACACTTCCCACACACATATCCACTACATCCGCTACTGATAGAAATGTTGAACTTATTAATTTATCGTCCCTTCTACTTATATTTCAAACAGAAGTGACGAGAACAGCATCGCGCCCATGGATGTTGTTCCTTCTGACCCCGAAGAGGTTCTTGTTTCGGTGATTGCTGGCACTGTTGATGCAGGTCAACAACCTAGCGCCAATAGTGCCAGTGAATCACTCGAATTATCTGGTCAATCAACCACTGTTACGGCTCCATTGGATGCTCATGCTATGGTTGCTAATACGACGCTTGTAGGAGTTCCACCACGGAAACAAATTTTTGTTTCTAGGCTTGCCCCTGATACTACATCTAACGATGTTAAGGGTTTATACAGGCCAAATCTAAAGCTCATACAACGGTGGAAAAATTCAAATTCTCATATGCTCGGGAAATTTCGTCATTCAAAATAAGTGTTCCGGCCGAAAACTTTAACAATATCTGTGCTAAAGAATTTTGGCCGGATCACTTAATAATTAAAGAATACACTGTAAAAAAGAAAAATCGGCCTCCGGTTTCACTTTTTTCTTCTGGTGGTAGTTCTAATCCACCTCTTGTAGTATCTGATAGTTCAAAAAACTAACATCTTCCCTCTCACTGGGCTACACGTGGTTTGATAAATTTTACAAAATAGAAAGTGGAGATTGTACAAAAAGTTCAAGGAATCTGGCTCTTCCTCGAACTTCTCTCGCTATTTGATTGCCTGATCTAACTTCTCTGCACTTAATTTACACTGTTATAACAACTACCTCAGGAGCTGTAGGTTACAGTTTCAGCGGGATCCTAGAAGGTTTTATAACTTCGTTAATGCGAAGCGTAGGTCATCAACACTTCCATCAACTGTATTTTTTGATAAAAGATATTGCCGATCTTTTTGCCGAATTTTTTCAAACGTCTTATAGTTCACAACCTTATCAATTAGTTTTGCCTTATCTTTATCAGGTAATTAACTCCAATTGCATTTTTGGGCCTTTAATCACTGAAAGCTCGCTACTACGTGATTTGAAGGCTATTAAGCCCGTATTTTCACCGGGACCTGATGGAGTACCAGGCTGCGTGCTCAAGTACTGTGCTGAAGGTATATTTAAGCCATTATATTTTCTTTTTAAATTGTCCGTGGAGTTGTGCTCTTTCCCCAATATTTGGAAAGAGTCATTTATTATTCCTCTCCATAAAAAAAAAAACAAGTCCAATGTTGAGAACTATAGAGGTATTTCTAAGTTGTCTGCTATTCCTAAGATTTTTGAGAAATTAATAACTTCTCAACTTCAACATTTATGTAGATCTATAATTTCACCCTGCCAGCATGGGTTTGTGAAATATAGATCTACTACCACTAACCTATTGGAATTCACTTCTCTTGTTATTAAGGGATTTCAATCTAAAATCCAAACAGATGTTATTTACACTGATTTCAGTAAGGCTTTTGACTCTGTTAATCATTCTTTTTTACTTCACAAACTTCATCTTCTGGGATTTCCTAATAACTTAATTCTTTAGATTTCCAACTATTTAACTCTTAGAACCCAAAAGGTTTATTTCAAAGGCTTAGTCTCTAAGTCTGTTCAAGTTACTTCCGGAGTACCACAAGGAAGTCATCTTGGCCCCTTATTATTTACTCTGTTCATCAATGACCTTCCTTCTGTAGTAAATTACTCTCGGGTGCTGATGTATGCCGATGATGTTAAACTTTGTCTGTCATCTATTGATTTCCTGTCTGGTCAAAGGTTGCTAACTGATCTTGACAGTTTTCAAGCCTGGTGTCGGGTAAATTTATTAAATCTTAATTGTGGTAAGTGTAACGTAATGTCCTTTTACAGGCGAATGGCCTTTTTCAACAATTATATTCTTAATGGTAAGCCCCTTCTTCGAATTGAGTCGGTTAATGGGTTGGGTATCCTTTTAGATCCCAAACTTAAGTTTGACAAGCATATCTTTTCCACCGCTAATCGTGCCTTTGGTGTCCTGGGTTTCATTAAGCGTTAGTCGAAAGAATTTAACGATCCCTACATTACTAAAACTCTTTATACTTCCCTTGTGCGACCTATTCTTGAATATGGGTCTTGTATTTGGTATCCCTAATACAGGATTAATCAGGATAGATTAGAATCGGTACAAAAACAATTTCTGCTCTTTGCACTCCGGGGTCTTAACTGGAATCCTAATACTCGCTTACCTTCTTATCGTAGTAGACTCTTATTAATAAATCTGCCTTCTCTTTCTGATCGTAAAACCATGCTTGGTGTAATTTTCTTACATAAACTAATTCATGGGGAAATTGATTCTTCTGAATTAATCCGCCAAATTAGTTTTGCAGTTCCGATCAGAAGTTCTAGAAATTTTCTTCCTCTTTCTCTTCAAACTTGTAGTTCTAATTATGCTATTCATAACCCATTTCGAATCGTATGATCTAATTATAACAATCTTTTCCATTTAGTAAGTAATGCTACTTCAATTTCTACACTTAGAACTTTACTCTTACGCTACTTATGTAATCCTTAGAGTCTTTTTGTATAATGTTATTTTTGTATTTAGTTTGTATTTTCATTGTCTGCGATCTTTAGCTACCGTACGTTATGTGGCGTGCCCCTCGGTCGGTTGGGCGGGAGGCGGGTTGCATTTATGCTTGGGTCCGCGCGTTAACAAGCCCGTTCTTGGTGTCGTTGGGCCACTTGTGTGTACTGTTCGTTAGTACATTAACGTCCGAAAGTATAAAAAACACCAAAACTTAATTAGCTGGACACACCAATCACTTAATTAGTTTTCTTTACCGATCATTATAATCTCTCAGGCTATTTTATTTTAATATTCTGTTTCATGATTCCTTGGTCCTGGGCCCATAACCTGTTGGGAATTTTTCGTGGAATCAGAATAAAGCCATTGAATTCGAGGATAGATTATAATGCTTGTTTATTCATTGGCAGCAGCTTACGAACAAAGCGTGGCGCGTATTCTGTATAATGACGCACACGCATACATACATGTTAGATCATATGACAGGGATGTCAGAAAGTGTGAAATGACTCAACATTAACATAAGATTGTGTTGCACTAACATAAGACCAATTATTTTAACAGGCGGGCCTTGTCGTCGACCCTTGTCTTAACAGTGCGATGACCAAATGCCTCTTGTTTATGAGTATATACTTTATAGGGTCGGAGATGTCTCCTTCTGCCTGTTACACACTTTTGCAAGATCCAATACCCCTTTTTTTACATATTTTGTAATAATGTTATTGTGTAGTAAATCAGCCCAGCAACATTCGCATTATATTAACTCAAAAAGTACATAACTTCAGTCTGGCAGCTCTATTCATCGTGCTTACACGTGTGCTTTTTGTGCTCTAGTCAAATTGTGTTAAATTGTGCTAAAACTTATAAAGCTGGGACAAGTCCACTATATAGTGGCATAAAAGATACGTGCCTGTGCGCGTATTGATAATTTATATAAATTGTGCAACAAAATCTAAAATCTATTAGATAAAAGACCAAACAATAAATTTTTCGCATATGTGCGCTTTGTGAGTGTGTGTGTGCCAAACTTTAATTTTACAACACAGAAGCTCCACACAGGTTGCCACCGTGCAAAAAAGTGTGCTCCTTTTGTGCTACGCAACACTGAACTGCCAAACAAACTATCGCCATAATCTTATTCATCGCAACATCAGAAAAATACACGCGAGTCAAGATAATCAAAACAGTCAAGATGGGGTTCCAACCCGATAAGGGGAAACCTTCAATGGACCCAAAATTTCTTATCATTTCACGCACCGATAACGAATCTCTTTATAATACATCACCATTCTTAATTAAAAAAGTCATAGACTTTGCCTGCAACGGTGAAGTTGAATTTGCGAAGAAAACCAAGGAAGGAACATTACTCATCAAAACTAAAAACTCAATTCAAGCCAGCAAACTACTTCAACTACTTCCAAGGGTGTTATCTATTGCAATGACCTGCGCATGCTAAGCGAGGAGATTATTGCCAATGAACTCAAACACCAGCATATGAAGGAGGTTAAAAAAATAATGAAGAAAGTGGAAGGAAAACTTAAAGAAACCGGTCTCATCATTGTAACTTTTGACTCTCACACCACCCCTACACACCTAATGATAGGATATGAAAAGATCAATGTTCGACCCTACATACCACTACCTCTGCGTTGCAACAACTGCTTCCGCTTTGGCCATTTGTCAAAACTTTGCCGTGGCAAGAAAATTTGCTTCAATTGTGCTGATCACCATCCAGAAGAAGACGAAAACAAGATCTGTATCAGCGACAAGAACTGCATCAATTGCCGTGACAAGAAACTCACCCCATGTGACCACTCATCGGTAGACCGTAAATGCCCAATCTTCGTAAAGCAACAAGAGATTCAAGTCATAAAAACTCTGCAAAAAATTGACGCCAAAACAGCTGTAACAATATACCACGAGAGACACCAACACAACGGTGCCCTCTACTCCACAGTCACAAAACAAAACACCACACCCACAACTAACATAGAATCTAACAATAGCCCGAATTTACAAAATAATAAGGAAAAAAAAAAGTAATGATAACAATAATACTGAAACACGCAAAACAGTTCACTATTCTGATGTCGATTCAGACTCAGACTACCTATCTGCAACCGCAGCCAAAATGCCGAAAACTAACACAAACCTCACACTCACCACAAAAATATACCCTAGAAACACATCAAGAAAACTTAGAAGCCAACTTAAAATTAAAGAAAAAAAAAGAAACATTAAAAGCAAAATCAAGACCAAGTCTTATCAAAAAACCTCTCGACATAGACCAAGCGAAATCTGAAAACATGAATACAGACGAAACATTAGATTAAAATTAAATTTCCTTCCCGTCTCCCTGCGGCTGGCTGGGGGAGCGGAACAGGTGACGAAGTCCTCAAACTGCGTCGTCTGTCCCGCTCCCCTTGTTCAGCCGCGGAGAGACGCAATTTTCACTGTAGTTGGTGCTGGTCATTGGGATCTGCGTGGGGCTCTCCTACATTTGCGATCGTGCAGAGAATGTCGAAGAGATTTTATCTAAATAGCTATTGCCTCAGCTGATGTCCTTATCGCTCGCGCTTCTATATTAGACCCCTTCGCTAACTCACTGACCAATGCCAAACAGACTCACTTTGTTCAGCGATCCACATAAATACCTAAACTATTAAATTCATAATGACCCTTAAAATTATTCAATGGAATATTAAAGGATATAAAAACAACTACAGTGATTTACAAATTCTAATTAAAACTCACCACCCACAAATAATTACACTCCAGGAAATGCACATATCTTCAAACCAAAAACTACCTACCCCAATTAATTATTCTTTATATTTTACAGTTTCAGCATCATCTTACGGTGGTACTGGTATACTGCTACACAATTTTGTGCAGCACAGAGAAATTATCCTAAACAACGACATTGAAGCCCGATGTTTACAAATACAATCCAAAAAGAAAATCAACATTATCTCCACTTACATAGCCCCTGACAAAAACTTTACACTATCCAATCTTCAATCAGTTTTACTAATGCATAACAATGCTATCGTCACTGGAGATTCTAACAGCTGGCATAAAATTTGGGGTTCCCCCAAAAATAATAAACGCGGCAACACTCTGGACAAATTCATCGTACAATCCCAATATATACTTCCCCAAACAACTATCCACACACAACTCAATGACACACATCGACTTAACATTCTGTTCACCTGATCTTGCCATAGAGGCAAACTGGGTAACAGAAGAAAGCACACATGGTAGCGACCATGTACCCATAATAACAACACTCTTCAACAATACCAAAACCAACAACAACGCTCCTTTTTTTATAATTAAGTTTGCCGACTGGAATAAGTTTAGTCACCTATCATCCGAATACAATTCAAGCACACCAATTAGCAATAATATAAACAAAGAGGCAGCAAATATTACAAGAATAGTACTGAAGAGCGCCAACCAAGCCATACCACAGACGGTTCTAAGAAAACCATCTCGTGTCCCATGGTGGAATAAAGAGTTGGAATTCCTCAAAAGAAATAAAAATAAAGCCTGGAATACCCTAATTAAAAGAATCACAACAGAAAATGTTATCAATTATAAGAAACAAAATGCATTATTTAGGAGAACCTTAAAAATTTCTAAAAAACTAGCCATTAAACAAATTACAGCAGAAATTAACCCATACACCCCCATTGATAGAGTTTGGAAAAATATTAGAACTTTTTGCGGTTTAAGCAAACCTAAGAATATACGTTGCATTCCAAATCCCTCAAACCTCAATTACATTACCGATAAACTTGAAATTTCAGAAATATTTTGTGAAAACTGGTCGAAAAAGTCTAATGATAATAACTTTAACAACACTTTTATAAGCAATAAAACTATAACTCTTACCAACCACAATACATACACTCCTTCCCATAAAGCACTACAAATAGAAACCGACATTACACCCCTAGAATTCAATTCAGCACTTGCATCCCTCAAAGGAAACACTCCTGGTCTAGATCGAATATCATACCCCATGATAAAAAATCTCAGTCCAATAATGCAACTTAGAGTCATAAAGTACTAAAATTCTATCCTTAACCATTTCATTCCACAAACATACAAAATTAGCATAATAGCCCCATTTTATAAATCACAATCAGACAAAACACAAGTAGATTCCTATAGACCAATATCACTTAATTCCTGCTTTGCCAAGTTACTTGATAAAATAATCACAAAACGTCTATGGTGGTTTGCTACCACGAGTAAACTACTAAACAACCAACAAACTGGGTTTAGAAAAGGCAAATCTATTATAGACAATTTACTCTACATAGACCATATAATATATAGAACTTTAGCCAACAGAAATCACACGTCCATAATATCCCTAGACTTTGCGAAGGCATTTGATAAGATGGGAATTCACACAATATTGGACCAACTCGACATATGGGAATGTGGGCCAAAAATCACAAAATATGTCAAAAATTGCATGCTTAATAGGAAAATTAAAGTACGTATTGAAAATCACCTTTCAAATACCCATCCTTTACAAAACGGTATACCTCATGGCTCCCCTCTGAGTGTAATCCTATTTATTATCGGCTACAACAAACTCACAAACATTATTTCACTACACAAGGAACTACATTTATGTGCTTATGCAGATGACTACAATCTAATTTTGAAAATGGGAAAGGAAAAAAATACAAGAATTCAACTCGACCAAGTTTTTAATAGTATTCACGAATGGTGTTTGTATTCAGGGGCGGTTTTATCTACTTCCAAATGGAAACACATTCACATTTGTAGAAAACACAAATGCAGATGCACTGTCTTGACAGGGAACATTGATATTACCGAAACTAGAACACTGAAAATTTTAGAAATTACAATAAAACGTAATTATAAATGGAACGAACATATAGAAAATTAAGCAGTTTCCCTTTTAAAATCACGCAATGTCAATAAATGTCTAGCTAGTCCAAAATTCCACTGTAGCACACAAACCTTAATCTCAGTCGTCAAATCCTTATTGATTTCAAAAATAGAATTTGCATTACCATTATACGGATACGCTCCAGACAGTTCTATCAAAAAAGTCAACCGAATCATACACGCTGGAGTTAGATATGCCCTTGGTGCATACCGAATCACACCAGTTAAAAACCTTCTATTTGAATCAGGAATTAACACTGTACACGACACAAGAAACCTTCTAACAACCTACCTCATAAAAACAATAGCTACTTCACGTGACTCACCAATATCAAACATTATCAAAAAATACAAACCACCACGTAAACCAAAACAACTATCTACAATTGACCGTGTTATACACTTAAATAAAACTCTGAACATAAATATCACACTCCCAAAGGAAACACTAGAAACACACCCCCATGGGCTCTTAAACATAACTCCATAGACACTTCTTTAACAATACACAACATAACATAAACACCAGCCATAGTTTTCAACAGGAATTTCTAAAAATTAAAAACCAAAATAAAACATATACATGCATTTACACAGACGGATCACAAGACAATCAAATAACTACATTCGCAATAACCACTGAAAACACAACACTGAAAATTGGTTTACTACCCATCTATTCCTCGGTTTTCTCTGCCGAGATAATCGCAATTTATGAAGCTTTTTTACTTCTAAAAACAAACCGGGAAAATTTTTGATATGCTCAGACTCGCTATCATCTTTAGATTGCATTAGTAACATTAACAACACTTCCCACTATCCCGCAAATATAAGAAATCATATAATAGATCATTATCCTAAATTTAAATTAATGTGGATCGCGGGACATAAGGGTATTAAGGGAAACGATTTTGCTGACCTTTCGGCCAAAAATGCATAACATTTTCCTATCACTACTAGTGCAAACTTCAACTTAAATGACATTAAAAAACATCTAAAGGACTATTATAAAAACAAAAATGTGAACACGTTTATGAACACATCACATTGGTACCAATCCATTAACAAAAACAAAATCAAGATTATCGAAATATTTTCTGAAACACCTCAAAATAAATATGAAATCAGCAGACTCGATGAGATAAAGTTGATAAGGCTTGGACACACCAAACTTACCCACTCCCACTACATGAACCCAACAACCTCCACGAACATTTGTACATTTTGCAATACACACAATATCATAACCCTAAAACACATCTTAATAGACTGCACTTCATTCCAAAAACACAGACTAAACTCCTTCAATAACATAGACCCCATAACACTTATCACCGACCCTTCACAACAACACATAACAAGAATTATTTCTTTCCTTAAATTAAGCAACATTTATCACTTAATTTAATCAAATTAATTTTAAGTAACACCTTGTAATAATATCTCCTCTAAATACTCATTTGTTACATATATCCTCTATTATATCACCTAGCCTTAAGACATATAAACTAAACACTTTAACTCACATTAATTTTAAGTAACACTTTTTAATAATATCTATCCACCTAATCTTAAGACATGTACATAGCCGAAGGCCTAAGCAACCAGTGCTATTTATTCCAAGGTTGGCCATAGTTTAAACTAAGCCCACTTATTATTAAAAAAATAAAAATAAAAACATAAAATATTAATAAACTTGAATGATTAAAATTAACCAAATCGTAGTACTAAAACAAATATAATTGACTCCAGCAGCAGCACGCCAACTACAGTAGATCGATAGCAAAGCATAGGCAGAGTCTGAGAGACGTCACCAATGTAGTGATTTCAGTCGGACTAAAATAAAGTTTTAAGGCCGAGAAAGCGATAAGTCGCGCGTATTATTTTAAGAGGCCTATTCACATTTTATTTTAAACTATTATTAATAAATTCAAATTTGTGCGGCTCTATATATACCGGTCTGGCAACTCTGGTAAATATTTGATGTGTTCCAACACCAAGACAAACAACTATCTTGTCGATATACGCATATCGGTCAACGTTAATTTGCATTCATTTCATTTTTTTCGACATTAAAGTTTTGTTCTGCCGACAGAATTTGCTTTCTAATTTTGAGACGCGTCGCTTAAGACCAAAGTCAGACATTTGACGTCGCCTTCATATGCAGGCACTATACCCGCCAAACAAATGTTTCTGGCAGCCCTGTCCAGACGCTATCGGAAATCAGCTGTAACTACGCTACCAGCCCTGAGATTGGCAGCCAAACCCTGAAAACTGGCTTCTACGAATCACACACACAACTCTGATACGAAGCCTTTCAAGACTTTTACTATCACAATGAACTGCTATTCCTAAGATTTTTAAGAAATTAATAACTTCTCAACTTCAACATTTATGTAGATCTATAATTTCACCCTGCCAGCATGGCTTTGTGAAATATAGATCTACTACCACTAACCTATTGGAATTCACTTCTCTTGTGTTTAAGGGATTTCAATCTAAAATGCAAACAGATGTTATTTTCACTGATTTCAGGAAGGCTTTTGACTCTGTTAATCATTCTCTTTTACTTCACAAACTTCATCTTCTGGAATTTCCTAATAACTTAATTCTTTAGATTTCCAACTATTTAACTCTTAGAACCCAAAAGGTTTATTTCAAAGGCTTAGTCTCTAAGTCTGTTCAAGTTACTTCCGGAGTACCACAATGACCTTCCTTCTGTAGTAAATTACTCTCGGGTGCTGATGTATGCCGATGATGTTAAACTTTGTCTGTCATCTATTGATTTCCTGTCTGGTCAAAGGTTGCTAACTGATCTTGACAGTTTTCAAGCCTGGTGTCGGGTAAATTTATTAAATCTTAATTGTGGTAAGTGTAACGTAATGTCCTTTTACAGGCGAATGGCCTTTTTCAACAATTATATTCTTAATGGTAAGCCCCTTGTTCGAATTGAGTCGGTTAATGAGTTGGGTATCCTTTTAGATCCCAAACTTAAGTTTGACAAGCATATCTTTTCCACCGCTAATCGTGACTTTGGTGTCCTGGGTTTCATTAAGCGTTGGTCGAAAGAATTTAACGATCCCTACATTACTAAAACTCTTTATACTTCCCTTGTGCGACCTATTCTTGAATATGAGTTTTGTATTTGGTATCCCTAATACAGGATTAATCAGGATAGATTAGAATCGGTACAAAAACAATTTCTGCTCTTTGCACTCCGGTGTCTTAACTGGAATCCTAATACTCGCTTACCTTCTTATCGTAGTAGACTCTTATTAATAAATCTGCCTTCTCTTTCTGATCGTAGAACCATGCTTGGTGTAATTTTCTTACATAAACTAATTCATGGGGAAATTGATTCTTCTGAATTAGTCCGCCAAATTAGTTTTGCAGTTCCGATCAGAAGTTCTAGAAATTTTCTTCCTCTTTCTTTTCAAACATGTAGTTCTAATTATGCTATTCATAACCCATTTCGAATCTTATGTTCTAATTATAACAATCTTTTCCATTTAGTAAGTAATGCTACTTCAATTTCTACACTTAGAACTTTACTCTTACGCTACTTATGTAATCCTTAGAGTCTTTTTGTATAATGTTATTTTTGTATTTAGTTTGTATTTTCATTGTCTGCGATCTTTAGCTACCGTACGTTATGTGGCGTGCCCCTCGGTCGGTTGGGCGGGAGGCGGGTTGCATTTATGCTTGGGTCCGCCCGAGCTTGGTGTCGTTGGGCCACTTGTATGTACTGTTCGTTAGTACATCAACGTCCGAAAGATAAAGAAAAAAAAAATAAAATAAAGATCATTAGTAATATTAGTACTATCTTTCATTGGCTTAAGAGCCAAAGTGGTGACCCCGAACGCTTAACCCTCTACCGCATACAAAGCCATATATGGCTTCTCACTTTCAATAATTTTTTTTTTGTAATAAAACGGTACATACACTTAACCGTTTCTTATTACATATTCTCTTTCAACTATTGTCTGTTAGATTTCTATTTTCAGAACGCCTTTGTGTTGCCTTATCTCAAGTTTCAAGCAGTTTTGTGCTAGCGTCTCAAGCAGACGAACGAAAGTGAACTTTGATGAATTTAGAATTAAAATTACTTTACTAAAAAACACTTTTATCGCTGAAAAGTATTTTTTTCTAAGAGAATATAAAGTTTTCTTTCATAAAAAATAGAATTTGACTATAGGTAAGCATCACATATACTATTCTTTGCAAAAAAACTGCGGATGCCATATATGGCTATACATGCAGTAACGAAAGACAAAAAGTATGTAGAAATTAATTCTCCTAAGGCAGTTGATGTGTACAATAATTATATGGGTGGCGTTGACTTACTGGATTCTTTACTGGGACTTTATAGAACTCAATTGCGCTCAAGAAAATGGTATAAGAAAATATTTTTTTACATGATTGATATGTGCGTGGTTAATTCATGGATTCTATGGCGTCGTAAGTCAGATCAATATATGCCACTCTTCGACTTCAAGCTATTAATAGCTGAGCACCTGTGCAAGGCAGGAAAAGTAAAGAAGCGCGGACGACCTGCGATGACCCCAACTTCATCCCCAACAAGTAGGGAGGTACTCCTACTACCAGCAAAAGACGAAAGCACCAGGAAAATCCCTTGAATACTGTTCGGGAGGACAATATTGGGCATTTTCCCACCTGGAAAAATCAAAGGCAACTCTGCCAAAACGATTGTTCTTTCCGCTCATACACCTTTTATAAGAAATGCAACGTATTTCTATGCTACAATGACAAAAGAAACTGTTTTACCAACTTTCACATGAAGTAACCTAATTGCATACAGAGCCATATATGGCAAACTCTGGGATCAGCTGAATGCATACAATGCCATATGTCCTCATTTTTTCCCCCCAAACTATGCCCCTCCCCCCCCCCCCCCCCAAAAAAAAAGTCCAAATATTTATTATTTTGACCTAAATAAACACATATTTACATTCAAAAAATTTTTTCCTTTATTATTTCTAAAGTCTTTCCCTAGAGGGTTAAGTTAAACAGCACATGCAAAAGTCAACCTGCTGATGATTCTGAAGAATTTTTTGACGCATCAAACATGGAGCTCGACATATTCAGTGAGGAACTCCAAGAATTGAAATTGCAAGAACAGCAACTTCAATTGACAGCTGTAAGGCCACCCGTTGGAAATTCTCAGCAATGTTCTCAAATTAACATCCCAAAGTTTAACAAAGGCAACCCTTAACTTTGGTTTGCGCAATTGGTACGCCTTTTCCATTTACACAATGTCTTGGCACACGATCGCAAGTTTGACTTGGTGTCGGTACACTTAGAGGACGTCGCCCTGTCCATCGAGGATCTTATCACACAGCCGCCTCTGAATAACAAGTACGATGCGCTGAAGCAGCGGCTGCTCGAAACTTTTGCGGAATCGGAAGACTCAAAGCTTAAAAGACTTCTGCAAGGCCGCGGCAAAAAGCCGTCGGAAATTTTAACACGCATGCGACGTCTACAACCTGCTAATGACTGTGAGGCCGTTATACGCACTCTCTTCATCGCCGACCTGCCGATGTCGATACGTCCGCTCATTTCTGTTTGGGAGAAAGAAGACCTTAACAAATTGGCAAAGATGGTGGACAAGGTGCTTGAAAATACGAGCATGGAACCAACCTATGTAATGTCAACACAAACTGCAGCTGCTGAGCAAACTCAACAAAATGTCGACGCAGTGATTAGCAACCTCAGCTTACAAGATATCGCTGTCGTTTTGAAAAAAAGCTCGATAAGCTACAGGACGATCTGCGTAGCTCAAAGCAGTCCAAGACTTCGCGTCCACCAAAGCCGTGGAGCGACGAACAGGGCAGTGACAATCTATGTTTCTACCACAGCAAATTTGGCGATCACGCCCGTAAGTGTCAGCCAGATTGCCGACGTTACCAACAGTTAAACTGAAGTGGCTGCCGTTAACTTAGCTGGTGGGCGGCAGCATTTCGACGACCAGCAACTCAACACAACCGACGGGGAGCCTAGATCACCGTCTACATATCCAGTACTTACATACTAACCATACTTTCCTTATAGATTCTGGGTCGGTGGTGTCAGTTGTGTCTCGTTCAATGACAACGCGCAAACTACAAAAAGACAAATCCATATGCGGATCGTCAAGGGTATCTGTCGGTATTCCATAAGCCCATGGGCCAGCCCGCTGCACATGGTAGCAAAGCCCAGTTGTGGTTGGCGAGCATGTGGCGACTACCGCAAGCTTAATGCGATAACGAATCCTGATACCGTTTGGATTGATTGAATTCCTAAAAATGCCGTTTGGCCTTAAAAATGCAACGCAAACATTCCAGCGATACATGGATCAACTCTTCCGAGGTGTTGACTATGTGTTCTGCAATTTTGAAAAAACAGAAGTCTTGTTTCTAAGTAACACAGTCAACGGCAGCGACATTAGACCTCCAGAGAGTACGCTCGGCCACAAACGATATGTGAACTGGGCCGTTTTCTTGAGATAGTAAATTACTGTCGCCGCTGCATACCCCATGCGTCAGAGACGCAGGCACGAAACATGAAAAAAATGATAAGAGACCTGTGGAGTGGACGCCAAGATCCATCGAGGCATTTGTCAATTGCAAAAGCAGTATTGCAAACGCAGCCACTCTCGCTCACCCAAGTCCACATGCAGATCTGAGCGTGACTTGTGACGCCTCCGACACGGCTATCGGTGCCGTACTGGAACAAAACATCAGAGGTAAATGGGAGCCTCTTGGTTTCTTTTCAAAAGAACTCAGCGCAACCAAGGGCAGGTATAACACATACGATAGGGAGCTGCTTGCGATATTCGAAGCGATCAAATACTTCAAGCACATGCTTGAAGCAAGGATATTCGTCATAAAAACGGATCACCAGCCGCTGATATATGCTTTCTTCCAAAAACCCGAAAAGGCTTCGGAGCGTCAATTACGCCAATTGGGCTTTATCTCACAGCACTGTACAACGATCCTGCATGTTAGCGGCAGCGACAATGTGGTGGCCGACGCGCTCTCAAGGATCAATGCTATAACGATGCCATCTGATCTTGATACGCATTGAAACGGCGCAAGCGACAGACAGCGAACTAATAAGTATTCTAAACGAAAAGACATCCCTACAACTACAATCGACGCAAGTCGACAAGGAAACGGTTCTATACTGCGACGCAGCCATAGCAACTCCTAGGCCATACATTTCACGGCCGTTGAGATACAGCATATTTTCAAATGTACATAGATTTTCTCACCCTAGTGGCAGATCCCCACTTAAGCAAATTTCTAGTAAATATTTATGGCCATCTATGCGCAAGGACATTTTGGAGGAATTGCTTGCAATGCCAGCGGGCCAAGATACATAGGAATAACTCGTTGGTGCCGACCAAAATCACAGTTCCGGATCGCAGATTTGATCATATACACATCGACATTGTAGTAATGCCTTTGGTTGGTGAGTATAGGTATTGCTTGACGACATCACAACATGCCGACACTCTTTCTGCACAAAACCATACATGACTGCTCACACGTATTCGTCAGGACCGACGCAGTAAAGCAGCCCTTGGAGCCTCCATACTCGGGACCGTACCTGGTTATATCCAAGCCATCAGATTGGGTCTTCGTCGAGCGCGTTAGTGGAAAAGAGACCGCTTTGTCGATAGACAGATTAAAACCTGCATTTATGGCAAATGACGAAGCTGTTCCGATTAATGACGTACCTTCACAAATCAGAGCTCCATTACTACGCACCTATGAGAAGCAACATCGGACTCGCTCCACAATCTGTGACTTGTCTAGGGGGAGTACTGTGGCAGCCCTGTCCAGACGCTATCGGAAATCGGCTGTAACTACGCTACCAGCCCTAAGATTTTCTGCCAGCCTTGAAAACTGGCTTCTGCGACTCACACACACAACTCTGATACGAAGCCTTTCAAGACTATCACTTGTAACATCTAATAAAGACCATTAGTAATATAAGTACTATCTTTCATTGGCTAAAGAACCAAATGTTGAGCAGCAGTGCGCCAGCTACCGTAGATCAATGCAGGGCTAGGCAGAGTCTGAAAGACATAAGCAATATGGTGACTTCAGTCGCACTTATAAGCTTTAAGGACGAGAGAGCTATTCAAAAGACATATCTCGACCACGTTTGCACTGTAACGTTGTTATGTAGCAGCTGGCGCATACCGAGATTTTCATACAATTTATAAATAAAATTTTCTTATACTTCCCGATATATACTTAACAATTTTTTTCGGCAGTTCCACTTAATTTTATAATAAGAAGGTACTGTAAAAATCGCTGGCATCTAGCTTCTACTGTAAGTTAACAACAAGTAAATTCACGCAGTCACAATAAGAAGCATTGCAACACCTCATAAGAAACGCAAAAAAGTGCTGAATTGGTGTCTGTGTCAGAGCCGTCCGGCAACCGCCGAATATTTCAAGAAGAATTGCCCAACGGGTCAACAACATCAGCAACGACGACGCTGCAAACGCCCTTGCCGCTAAGCCACAGCTTACTAGGGCTGGGAATTGATATAAGTTTAGTTAGTTACAAGTTTACGTTCAATAAATGAGAACTTGGTTCCGAAATTTATATGTTTTTTCCTTTTTACATAAAGTGGATATTAACTTATACATATATATGCAGATGTTGTAACATTCAGAATAAAAATTATAAAAAATTATATTATAACCTTATATGTATTTAATGTGTCATTATTTGGAGGACATTTCTTTTGGACTGCCATAAAATTTACATACTAGATTGCCTGGCATGGCATATGAAAGTTGCAACAATTGAATGCCTTTTGACGTCATGTATTGAGCAGCGAACGCCACGTTACAGTTAGATATACCTTCTCAACGTAAACTTCGGAAACCGAACCCTAAAACAGAACCCTAGCGTTTCACGAAGTTGAAATTATAGCATCCACCCCATTCTGAATGGCATCTATCGAATGCCATATTGATGCGCTTACTCGCTATATAAAAGCGAATTTAAGCCCGCCCGTGTTTGTACCTACTTCGCGATGGACAAATTTGTATACGAGAATGTCTTCTGGAAGGCATTGTAGACCTGGGTACAGGGAGATTCGTAGTCGGGTGTACTCGACTAGTGCATTTTTACTTGCTTTATTATTAATCGCATTAAGCTTAAAAAAAAGAGAGAGCCTGATGTAAGGTGAAAGGTACGGGCAGTTATGTTAAGTTAAGGACTTGCAGGCTAATATTGTATGGTCACACTAATGTCAGCCCACACCGTAAGAGCTTTGTATAATGCTGAAATTTGTACAGTAGTTTCCACGGGCGGGAAACGGAAGTCAGGGACAACTGAGTGGGATGATTTAATTAGTTCCATTGGCCTCAAAAACATTTTCATAGCCTTTCACAAAAAGTCATCTGACTCAACTATTTAGGAACGTCTACCACAGGCGGAAAAATCGTGTTGCGCTATTTTGTGTATTCCTTACGATTGACGAAAGTAGTCAAATTCAACATATTGCGTTTAAATCTAAGAATTATGCCGGGTAACTTTTTGGTTTTACCAGCTAGTTTGTTTTAAAATATTTTACATCCAAGCTTAACAATGGTGTGTTTTATTAAGCTTCATATAACTTCCATTAATGCTATTAAAATCGGATCAAATTATTATGTATGTAGATCCCACAGGAACAATCAGACGAAAATTAAGTTTTTGTAAAATAAACATTGCTGAAGTGCATTTAACTTCGGCACACCTTAGATATAGCCGCTCTTCTTTTTTATCAGTAGTGTGTATCTCTGTGTTGGTATGCGACTTTCTCCAACCACAGAAAAATAGAAAATGTAAACTTGCAAATGACGCCAAAGACAGTTGCGAACCGTGCTATAATATCTTGGGCCTTTTTGGTTAGAGGTAGTGATAGATGTAAACAAATGTGGTAAACATATAAACAAAATATTATGTTACCTACATAAAAAGGCATTGGTGACATGGCTTGTATGCTCAGCCAAGACATAAAAAACAGCTTTATCGTTTGGGTTTGACTTAGGGATACCCAGCAGACATGTCAGAAATTCCATATCACACCTTTGTACTCACAAATATACACATTCACACCCGTATACGCCGCAGAACGTTTTCTGTATAGCGCAGCTGTTATGCTGCCTCCCTCTATTTCAAAATAATTTATAATAATAATAATTTAATTCTGACCAACTTTACAGCTATTTATTAAAAGTATAGTCGTAACGAGTGCGGGAGGAAACTTTTAGAATTTGTACTAGCGGCTGTATCTAGATGTTATAGTCTCTGAGATCGATGCAGGCAAATACCTAGACAAAACAAGATCGAGATGCCTGTTGATGCTGATCAAGAATATACATACATATACCTGATACTGTCTGTTGCATCTTCACAAGTTGGTGCCCCTTTTTTAATCCAGTTATAATCCAGGGTATAATAACAATCACCTAAAATGGCAAGTGGCTAAACTCACGACAGCGTTACGTCAATCCTTTTAATACTCTGTTACCGAAGGGAAGAAGAGTATATTGGGTTTCCGAAATGTCCGTCTGTCCGTACAAGCGCATTTTTTTTCATACCCTTGAAGCTAGAGCAACCAAAATTGGTACACATGTTGGTGTATATCCTCAGTTTATGAAGTGTCAAGATTTTTGACCCCCCACACCTTCCCAACAAATGAGCGTAATCTATATCTCCCACACCCTTACAGGTAGAGTCATCAAATTTGATACAGACTACTGTTTTTTTCGAGTCTCTTTCCGAACCCCCAAATAACCAAATTATACAGGTCTGTGAACAAAGTATTCTTCAGTCGGGTGCGTCTGACTGCAACGTTCTTACTTGTTACTTGTATAGTTGGGACAGGCAAGGGCGCGGCAACACTAAGACTTGGAGGACGCAAATAACAGGATGCCAGTTTAAGTGTTTTTAAATGCGATGACGTCGACGCGTCGCAACGAAAGCAGCAAAAATAAATATCAACAACATCAACAAAGTGCGGGCATCTATCCCGTGATATATACCAATGAAGCCATATTTATCATCCAAAATTCAAATTTCCAGCGATTCTTTCTAAGTCAGCTATGTGACATAGCCATCAGGTTTGATTAAATTAAGAGAACATATTTTAATAATAGTCGAAATTCTACGTTTGTCTTAAATTACTTAAGAAACAAAAAAGTGTTTCACACTGAAACCCATTTTTCAACCGATTGTTCCCATGACAGCTATAAAATACAATAATCCAAGTTTGGTAAGGCTAAAGATATATGAAGATGGTTCACTCGGATACAAAAGAGTGCACAGAAATAAAAATTGATATGATTGAAACTCAAATTGAAATTTTTTATTCCTTTTTCTTGCCAATGAGATTTAAGATTAATTGATCATATTTAAGATTAAAGAGCTAGGATGCTGACATTTTCCAGTAGGTTTTATCTATGTTGAAAGTGCACACTAAGTCGGGATTTTGGAAAATTCCACCCACAAGCGTGGAAAATTGCAGAAAACTGTTGTATGAAACTTTTTTGTTTACCATCCAATCAGCTACAAACTTATTTTCAGAGATCTACCCAAAAATTCATTTGACTCATATTTTACCGATTTTGGAAAATGGGGGTCTCAAGGCTTTATGGGAGAAAGTGTAATTTTAATCCGATCACCTTCAAATTAATTTTCAAAGCTCTTTACATAAAATAATTTGACACGTGTATCAGCGATTTCGGAAATTCTGCCCCATGGTCGGAAAATCAGCGGAAATCTCTGGCATTCGACATTGTTAATTTTCGTGCGATTGGCTTCAAACTCATTTTCAAATTTCTACACATAAACATAATAGTCGCGGTGGACAAAGATTTTGGAAAATCTACTCACAAGGTTGGAAAATTCCCGGAAAACTGTTGTACGAAACATTTTTTACTATTTTCCGATTGACTTCAAACTCATTTTAAAATTTGTCTGTTTATCATCCACGTCCTTTGTTTTTGCTATTTTGTTAATGAAATGCTTCAATTTATCTATTAACTAAACTGTTAACTGTTAGCTTAACTTCCAATTAAGAGATCAATTCAACTAGAACTTCACTTACTCAACGCAAATGAAAGACTAATACCGAATTTGCATTGTGTAAATAATTTTGACGCAAAGAATATGTGTGTAAATACTTTTGAGAACTGATAAGCATCAGTTGGCATGCATCTATTTTTAGTCTATGAACAGTTATCTTTTCCAATTCTTCTTTCATTTGCACATTTGCAATCGCACATAACTTTAAAAAAATTAAATTTAACCTGCACGTGTTTTACACCGCTCATGAGGCATTCTGCTAATTTTCACTTTGGGCCTTGATTGTTTTTGGAGAGGAGTTTCCAGCTCCGCGCTTTAAGGACACACACTATTTCTCGATATTTTCTAAGCACTTTCTGGGGATTTTTTATTTTTTTCCAGGTTTTTAACATCGCGTTCTTGCAAGCCAAAAAAAAAAAACAAGTAAGAATGCTCTAGTCGAGTATACCCGACTACGAAACTCCAACTGCCAAGTTTCATAATCATAGTTTTAAAATTGAGCAAAAAGTTAGAGTCTAAACATTCGGGCTGGCAACATTTGCTAACTTTAAACACGTACATATTATTTAATAAGTACTGCACCTACAGGGCACCAAGACCTATCAATCGATGCGTAAGACAATTCTCAATATGATCCTGAAGTGAATTTCACATCTGACTTAATTTAAAGACACAGACTAAGGTTTTCTAAAATTAGTAGTTGATTTTCATACATTTTTTAGGCGCGTTGGGTCATGTGACGTACATGCGCAGTGAGAGCCAAAAGTTGCAGTCGTCTTGTCGTAACCTATGGCTCTCTCAATCGTGGTCTTGTCGTAACCTATGGCTCTCTCAATCGTGGTTTGTTCTTGTTGGCATTTGAATAAAGCAATCATGCGTTTAATTTCACTGCGCCAAAATTTGTCCGACTGTATGAACGCGTCGATCTCAGCAACTAAAAGAGCTAGAGACACCAAATTTGGAATGTAGCTTCCTGTATACCATACGCAGATCAAGTTTGTTTCCAATCTCCGATATCTTACCCCGTTCCCCCGCAAATCGATCCCAACGTTTTACAGCAACAGTTTGAAAGATATAGTTTTAGGATTTGGCATGTACAATACTTTTGTCACTCTTAAGATACTGTCCAAATTTCAAATCGATCGGATAATAAATACGGAAGTTATTCAACGAACAAGATTCAGTACTAGAGCGAGGGGGGGCAGAAGCAGCACAGTCACGACGTGTGTGCATCTTTGTGTATATGTATGTATGCTATGTGTAAAAGTACGAAAAGCGATCGGAAATTTTCGACCTGGGTACAGGGAGTTTTGTAGTCGGGTATACTCGACTATAGCGTTCTTACTTGTTCAACTAATAAGTGATGCTTCTCCTATTTCTACACTTAGATCTTTACTCTCTCGGTATTTTTGTAATCTATAGATACCTTTTGCCTGCTGCTTACAATTTCTGTAGAATTTCTCTATATATTTAGCTTGCATTTTTTGTCCGCGCACAGTGTCTGGCTCCATAGGCCAGAATTAAAAAATTGAAGTCAAAATTTTTATGAAATAACTATCTGTACCATCTGTAATATAAATCACTTTGTCCCCACTAGATTTTGGTTGTTGGAATTTTAGCCTCAATTTCCGCTATTTGCATTTGAGAGACTAGTCTCAGTTGCATTTCTGATTCTGGGCAGCTTTTAAGGCTAAACTTCAAAAATCAATATAAAGTAAATCGCGGGAAAACAAATTTAAGTAAGGATGCATTTTGAAAAACAAAGGTATTAACTTTATTTTGAATAAATAATATATACTTTATTTGTAGTATGTGCTTTGTTAAGTCGATATATAATAGTGTGTAGTTTCATGTGTCTATTACAATTTCAAGTAAGGTTTTAGTTGTGATGTCCTGTGCCCTTTATAATTCTTTTTGTTCTAAAAAGGTTCATATTCAAGGATTATAAAAGTGTTTACAAAAGGTGCCACAAAGTGCCACAGCGTAAGTAATAATTACTTGAACACGTGAGTATCGGTTACTTGCAGTTGTGAAATTTTCTGGATGACTTGTTTTCTGTGACATGTTTTTGTTGTTTCGTTGTGATAAGACCTTAACCAAATTTTGTATATAAATAATATATGTATATATATATTACTAGCAGGTAATATCCCGGCCTTGCCCGGGAAAATATTTAGTTGAAAATGCATTTTTTTTCTTGAATTTGACTACTTTCGTCAACCATAAGAAATACAACTAAATAGTTGAGCCACGTGACTAATGTTTTCAGTGTAGGGCTATGAAAATGTGTTAGAAAAAAAAAAAAAAAATCCCACTCATTTGTCCTTGACTTCCATTTCACGCCCGTGACGACACGGAGTAGATTTTCCAAAATCATTTGGAATTTTAAGCCAACAATCTTTCCAACTGTTTTCCGCCCGTTGTATTGCCCGCAAATTACCGAGGTTTTTGTATTTATATTTGGAAATTAATATAAAGCCACGTGTATATTTCAAAACCGGTAGCACATGTGACGAATTATTTAATGTGAGGTGCTTTGAAAATAAGTTTCAACATGATTGAATGATAAACAGAAGTTTGAAAATGAGTTTGAAGTCAATTGGACGATAATCAAAAAAATTTCATACAACAGTTTTCCGCGTATTTTCCGACCTTAGGGATAGATTTTCCAAAATCTTTGGACACTGCGCCTATTATATGTTTGGGTAGAACCTTGAAAATGAGCTTGAAGCCAATCACATAAAATTTCAAAATGTCGAGTGACAGACTTTTATACAAATTTTCCGAGCATAGGGCTGAACTACAAATAATCGGTGATACACGTGTCGAATTATTTTATGTCAAGTGCTTGCAAAATGAGTTTAAAGTCATTCGGACGATAATCAAAAAAGTTTCATACAACAGTTTTCCACGAATTTTCCGACTTTGGTGGTAGATTTTCCAAAATCTTTGACCAACTCGCCTATTATTTTTTCCCATAGAACCTTGTAAATGAGTTTGAAGCCAATCGCATGAAAATTAAAAATGTCGAATGCCAGACTTTTCCACCGATTTTCCGACCATGGAGCTGAATTTCCCAAAATCGCTGATACACGGATCGGACGATAATCAAAAAAGTTTCATACAACAGTTTTCCATGAATTTTCCGTCTTAGGTGGTAGATTTTACAAAATCTTTGATCATTGCGCCTATTATGTCTGCCCATAGAACCTTGGAAATGAGTTTGAAGCCAATCGCATGAAAACTAAAAATGTCGAATGCCAGAGTTTTCCACCGATTTTCCGACCATGTGGTCGAATTTCCCAAAATCGCTGATACACGTGATTATTTTACGTGAAGAGCTTTGAAAATGAATTTGAAAGTGATCGGACTAATATTAGACTTTTGCCCATACAACCTTGAGACCCCCATTTTCCACCCATGGGGGTGGATTCTCAAAAATCGATAAAATATGTGTCAAATTAATTTTTGTGTAGATCTCTGAAAATGAGTTTGAAGCTGATTGGATGGTAAACAAAAAAGTTTCATACAACAGTTTTCCGCAATTTTCCACGCTTGTGGGTGGAATTTTCCAAAATCCCGTCTTAGTGTGCACTTTCATTATAGATGGAACCTACTGTGAAAATTTCAGCATCCTAGCTCTTATGGTTTGGGCTGTGCGATGATTGCCAATCAGTCAGTCAGTCAGTCAGCACGAACTCATTTATATATATAGAAGAAGATATATTAAAAACTATTTATTCAAGCAAACAATTCAAGTAAACTTTTATTTTTTTCATAGATGGTAAAGAGGGCGTACCAGCCACGCTCACTTTTGCAAAAAAATGATCTTAATATTGTAAACTAGCAGGTAATATCCCGGCCTTGCCCGGGGAAATATTTAGATGAAAATGCATTTTTTTCTTGAATTTGACTGCTTTCGTCAACCGTAAGATATACAACTAAATAGTTGAGCCACGTGACTAATGTTTTCAGTGTAGGGCTATGTAAATGTCTTTGAAAAAAAAAACAACAAAAAAATGTCCCACTCATTTGTCCTTGACTTCCATTTCCCGCCCGTGGCGACACGGAGTAGATTTTCCAAAATCATTTGCCATTTTAAGCCAATTTCAAGAATAATACTAAGAATCCAGATTAAATCTTTCCAACTCATTTCCGCCCGTTGTATTGCCTGCAAAGTACCGAGGTTTTAGTATGTATTTATATTTTTCAAAACCGGTAGCACATGTGACAAATTATTTAATGTGAGGTGCTTTGAAAATTAGTTTCAAAATGATTGAATGATAAACAGAAGTTTGAAGTCAATTGGAACATAATAAAAACAAAATTCATACAACAGTTTTCCGTGAATTTTCCGACTTTGGGGGTAGATTTTCCAAAATCTTTAACCACCGCGCCTATTATTTGTTCCCATAGAACCTTGAAAATGAGGTTGAAGCCAATCGCATGAAAACTAAAAATGTCGAATGCCAGACTTTTCCACCGATTTTCCGACCATGTGGTCGAATTTCCCAAAATCGCTGATACACGTCTTGAATTATTTTATGTAAAGAGCTTTCAAAATGAATTTGAAGGTGATCGGAATAAAATTAGACTTTCGCCCATACAACCTTGAGACCCCCATTTTCCACCCATGGGGACGGATTTTCCAAAATCGGTGAAATATGTGTCAAATTAATTTTTGTGTAGATCTCTGAAAATGAGTTTGAACCTGATTGGATGGTAAACAAAAAAGTTTCATACAACAGTTTTCCGCGATTTTCCACGTTTGTGGGTGGAATTTTCCAAAATCCCGTCTTAGTGTGCACTTTCATCATAGATGGAAGCTTCTGTGAAAATTTCAGCATCCTAGCTCTTATGGTTTGGGCTGTGCGATGATTGCCAATCAATCAGTCAGTCAGTCAGTCAGTCAGCACGAACTCTTTTATATATATAGATTATTTAGAGACTCAGATTGGTCCCAGATAACCCCAGCTACTGTGGCGCGGTATTGTTACACGCAGATATACTTACATAATATCCTCGACGGGAGAAGGAGAAATGTGTAGCATAGCACCTGTAGTAACTCCATTTTTTATTGGCTTCACTTTTGCGACAATTCTAGAGACTCTTGCAAGTCACTCAGAGGTAATTGTAATAGGAATATCCGCTTTAAGTACTGCAAATAGAAAGAGTAGTCAAATTAGGTGTACATAACTTAAAAGATATTACAATGATTTAATCGAGCAACCACAATTACAAGACACACTGTAGGTTTACAAATCACAGACATATGTACCTTTGTACACATACACATATTAAAATTTAAAATATGATTCACCTTCGTCCGCTATACACAAACTATCGTTAAAAATTGGGGAATTCTTAAGGAACAGACAACGACTCGGCTGTTGATCAAGAATAAGAACAAACTTGATAGGGGCGGAGATGTCTCTACCTGCTACATATGTACATCTGCACTTATTTAATTTCCCATTTTAGAAATGTTATGGGTAATTAATTTTTGCAGTCTATTAATGCTGCCAAAAATTAAAAAAAAAAATTATCACAAATTATTCAAACAAAATGTAAACAAATTGTGTCTTTTATGTCCAATCTTTTTAATGGCAATTTTCAAGAAATTTAACGGGACTTTCTAAAAATATAACTAAAAGCATGAACACGTGTTCAATTTCAAACCGCTAATTCAATTCAGCGGAAACTATCAAGACACGATCCTGCTGAGAGCTCTCCAAGACGACACCAACATTCTGGTGCATACTTCTAAGTCGAAAATTGGGGTGAACTCATATATTGTATACAATCAGAGCAAAAAACAAGAAAGAACGGCTATCCTCGGAGTGCCAAAGCTATATATGTACCTATACAAAAAAATTTTCGTCTGATTGTGCCTTTGGGAGCCATGTGGTCCGACTTTGATCAAAATATAGGAAACTATTTAAAGATAAGATGACTCTTACTTAGTTTGGATGTAATATTTGTATATAAAAAAAACTAATTTTACATTTTTCCTGTCAGCCATGTGATTAGGTAGTCTGACTTTGACCAAATTTGGTCAGATTGGATAAGCTATTTACAGACTCGGTTTGGGTGAGTTTGGTAAGGATACCATTATAAACAAAAAAGTTTCTCACACAAAAACATATTTGTCGACCGACCATTCCTATGGCAGCTATATGTTATAGCGGTGCGATCCGATTTTGCTGCCTACAGCAAAGTCAAGTTTCATTACGATAGTTTTGAAACTGAGAGACTAGTTCGCATAGAAACAGACGCACAGACGGACATCGTTATATCGACTCGGCTATTCATGCTGGTCTGAAACGTCTCCTTTAGTCCATTACACATTTCAAGGCACAATACCCTCTGCTAGGGTGTAATAATTAAAAGTAATCTAATAAATAAATTAATTAAAACTGTACAAAGATCACTCAATCAGAACACGGAACGGAATACGCGTTGTTTGCAACTGTCAGTCAGGCAACACAGCACTATAGGAAATTTGCCCATTTTCTTGGAATTAATTAATAACTCGAGAACGAAACAAGATTTTTTGGTCTAGTTTTTTGCATCGGGCTTATAATATTAATAGAAAGTGGGACCAAGAAAGGTGGGCGTGGGACAGCCCACTTTTACCCTCATTTTGATAATTTCTTTTTAAATTGATTATAAAACAAGCTACTTTTTGACAAATTCCTTTTTTTTTTACATAATACAATAGTCACAGATTAAATTCAATCATTTATATCTTACCAAAAACTATATCCTTTGAAGTTATGGGCATTTCAAAACCACATAAAAATGCACATATCTTAACAATGTAATTTTCTGTCGAAACAGCTGTGTCTAACAGCTATTATCTTAACAGCTGTTGGCAATATTAACATATCTGGTATGTAACATTTTAGTTTGATCTATTACTAATGTATTAAAAAAAATTGTTTATTGTCATGTAGAGAAGAGGAAACGTTCCGATGTCTCACGACAAAAGAAATACACTGGAAAAAATACAGGTTATGGGAAATAGAGTTGACGAGCAGATTTCCAATTTGTCACACAAAATACAATTTAACAACAAGATATTCAACGAGGAACAAAAAAATTGCACAAGGGAACGCTTGGTTTTCGTGAAACCGCTCTCTGGGCTCCAAATGGTCGCGCGACACGATTGAGAGACAGTAGGTTACTCCATGCGTATGTCCTTTAGTCGCCGTTATTCGGCGACCAAACCTGTGACGCCACAAGTCATGAAATTCAGCGCGCGCTTTTGAATTTGTTCGAAAATCACTGACTTATTTTAGTATATGGGCTCGTGTGGCTGTAATTCCAGTCCGATTTTGAAAATCATGCCAGCATATTGTAGGGAACTCCATACCGCGTCGATTGATAGGTCTTGGTGCTCTGTAGGTGCTACACATTTTAAATAATAAGTAGTTAAAGTTAGAAAATGTTGCCAGCCCGAATGTTTGCATTCAAACTTATCGCTCAATTTTAAAGCTATGATTGTGAAACTTGGCACAAGACTTTATTTTCGATGCAGGCAGTACATATTTCAAAACCAGCCGGATCGAACCCATATATCATATAGCTTCCATACAAATAATAGGTTGACACCTATGTTCTTGTTGAAAAACCTGTTTTGTTTTTGTAGATAGCGTAACCAAACTCACCAAATTTATGTTTAATCATGTTCTACATATGCTCACCAAATTTCATCAAAATCGGATTAATATATCTTATACCTGCCCTAGGAGCGATCGAATGTATCTTGTACCTGCCGTGGAAGCAATCGGTTGCAACTTGACTTTTTGTATTAAAATGTATGCAAATTTATGGCAATGCTATTTAACAAGTCAAACGGGTAGTATTTAATTCATTTATTGTAGTTTTATTTCGTTCTTCAGGCATTCCAGCACATTTTGCAGCGTTTGCATACAACAACTCCGGTCGCTCCTAGGTCAGGTATAAGATACATTAGATCGCTCCTAGGCATCAAGTAAATCGCTTATAGAGATTCCATTTGGTGCGAACAACATTTACTAAAAATTTTCAACGCGGCAGGTCCCCTACGCTTCGTATTTGCTCGGGGGGACCTGTCGCAGTGCTGCTCTCGCTCTCACGACCCGAAGCGGCAGGTCCACCAAGTTCGTGTCGCAGATGCTTAGCGACCGCCGAGTCGAGCGCATCGATAAATGTATGCGCTGATCTACGGTTGCATGCGTGCATACATACACACATACATGCATATGTATATGTATGTACATGCACGAGAATCGTTTTCGCTTATTTGCTATTTCGATGGTTTGGCAAGCCGCGACTGGCATGCATGCGAAGATCATTGAGTCTTGCATAAAATACCCTGTACATCAAATAGGTTTTTTAGTACCAAATAGTATAGGTAGAATTGTTTAAAAATATAGATAGTCCTTAGAATAACACAAATTGACAGTGTCCATTTAAATAGCACAGGCATAACAGCTTTTATGTTGAATAAAAGTAGTAAAAATAACATTAATAATTCCAGGTTCCCCAATATACAACAAATTGATAGTGTTCATTCAAATTACACAGGCATAGCAATTTTTATATTATATAAAAATAAAAAACAATTTCCAGGGTATGCATGCATCGACGCACAAAAGCGATATTGTTCCAGCAAATGCTAGGAACATGTACACAGATGCATGTGTGTGTACACGAAATGGAATCGCGAAGCGCGCTTGTGAAAAGTACGCACGCCTTGAACAATATTTGTTTCGAACAATATCGCACTTGTGCGTCGATGCATGCATACCCTGGAAATTGTTTTTTATTTTTATATAATATAAAAATTGCTATGCCTGTGTAATTTGAATGAACACTATCAATTTGTTGTATATTGGGGAACCTGGAATTATTAATGTTATTTTTACTACTTTTATTCAACATAAAAGCTGTTATGCCTGTGCTATTTAAATGGACACTGTCAATTTGTGTTATTCTAAGGACTATCTATATTTTTAAACAATTCTACCTATACTATTTGGTACTAAAAAACCTATTTGATGTACAGGGTATTTTATGCAAGACTCAATGATCTTCGCATGCATGCCAGTCGCGGCTTGCCAAACCATCGAAATAGCAAATAAGCGAAAACGATTCTCGTGCATGTACATACATATACATATGCATGTATGTGTGTATGTATGCACGCATGCAACCGCAGATCAGCGCATACATTTATCGATGCGCTCGACTCGGCGGTCGCTAAGCATCTGCGACACGAACTTGGTGGACCTGCCGCTTCGGGTCGTGAGAGCGAGAGCAGCACTGCGACAGGTCCCCCCGAGCAAATACGAAGCGTAGGGGACCTGCCGCGTTGAAAATTTTTAGTAAATGTTGTTCGCACCAAATGGAATCTCTATAAGCGATTTACTTGATGTCCTAGGGTAGGTATAAGATACATTTTGATGAAATTTGGTGAGCATATGTAAAACATGATTAAACTTAAATTTGGTGAGTTTGGTTACGCTATCTACAAAAACAAAAAAGTTTTTCATACAAAAACATAGTTGTCAACCTATTATTCCTATGGGAGCTACATATATGATATAGTGATCTGATCCGGCTGGTTTTCAAATATGTACTGCCTGCACCGGAATTAAAGACTTGTGCCAAGTTTCATAATCATAGTTTTAAAATTGAGCAAAAAGTTAGAATGTAAACATTCGGGCTGGCAACATTTTCTAACTTTAACTACTTATTATTCAAAATGTGTGGCACCTACAGAGCACCAAAGCCACTCAATCGATGCGCAATATATGTAGTTCTCTATCAGATTCTGAAGTGGATTTCACATCTGACTTAATTTACAGGCACAGACTAAGGTCTTGTAAACAAAGTCCCTAAATTTCATACATTTTTTAGGCGCGTTGGGTCATGTGACGTCACGCGCTCGCTCGCCGAATAACGGCGCCTAACGGACATGCGCATGGCGTAACCTACTGTCTCTCAACCGTGCAATTTTTCGGACCAGTTGTCAGTCTTGCTTTGCTTGTCGTTGAAGTAAGTTGTTCATGCGGAAGATTTTTTTTAGCTTATTTTTATTACACAGCTAACATTTTTAGTACGCAGCTTGATTTAAAATGCCTAATTGTGCGATGTGCCATGTGAGAGTTGACGGGGGTGACAAGAAGATTTTCCGTGTGCCCAAAGATCCAAATCGGAAACGATTATGGGAGGAGGCCCTCAACGTCGATCTTCTTGATGGCAGCAGAATATGCGAAAATCATTTTGCAAAAACTGATTTCAAGGAGACGACAAACAAAAACAAAGCTGCAAAGCGGACACTACTTATGCCAAATGCGATACCGCAAAGATTGTTGCTACGTGATATTGAAAATATTGCGCCAAGTAGCCAAAAACATGCGGGTTCGCAAACAGAGTAAGTGAATGTACACTGAAAGCTATTATGTGCATTCAAATTAATTTACATTACTTTTCAAGCTCTGAAACGATACACGCCGGCATCGTTTTGGAAAACATGCGGATGCGAAAACAAATTGTTGCGTTGCAACAAGAAAATCTCATTCTTCGGGAAGAGCTCCGCAAATTAAAAAATTTTGAAGAGTCTGTGGGCAAAATTTTTGCCGCCAATCAAATTGTTAAATTGACAAATGGCGGGAAAAAAATTTATTGGGACTCAACTGATATCTCCTATGGTATCTGTTTGCATACTGCCGGGCCTCGAGCGTACAACCATCTGTATGGTGAAGGTTTTCCTTTACCCAGCATCGCCACTTTAAAACGATGGTTGGGTAAAGTGAAAATAGAGACTGGTACGCTCGACGTAGCCATTGACTTGATGCAGCAAAATGTTGAGCTCTCCGATGAGGACAAGCTGTGTGTACTTCTCTTCGATGAAATGAAGATTGCGTCTGCGTTCGAGTATGACTCAGTCGCGGATGCAGTACACGAGCCGCAGAACTATGTGCAAGTGGCGATGGTGCGGGGGCTTACCAAATCATGGAAGCAGCCCGTATTTTTTGATTTTGATTGTCGGATGGACGTGCAAACAGTGCATAAGATTATTGCCAAGCTTAATGGAGCTGGATACCCCGTGGTGGCTATGGTTAGCGATTTGGGACCAGGCAACCAAAAACTTTGGAGAGATCTGGCCATAACTGATAGTAAGTGTACTTTTAGCGTAATATTACTCAAATGATTATATTATGACATTGGGACATTTTGTTTTTTTTAAAGCTAAGCCATGGTTTTCACATCCAGCAAATGATGAGCTGAAGGTTTTTGTGTTCGCTGATGTGCCCCATTTAATTAAGCTGGTTCGAAATCACTTTATTGATTCTGGACTTTTAATCAATGGCACGATAATAACGCCACAAACAATCAAGCAGGCCATGACATATGCGTCCACATCGGACATAAGCATAATGTTTAAAATAACTGAGGACCATCTCAATGTTCGTTCATTGGCGCGGCAAAAGGTCAAGCTTGCCACTCAATTATTTTCGAATACTACAGCCAGTGCAATACGACGTTGCTACTCCCTGGGACTCGAACTGTTCAACGCGTGCGATACGGCCGATTTCTTTAAATTGACCAACGACTGGTTTGATATTTTTAATACCAAATTGTCGACGGCCAATACTTTGCCTACCACACAGGCATACGGAAAGCAGCTGGATGTGCAGCGAAGCCTCTTGATCGTAATGTCCAGTATAATGGAAAAACCAATTTTGCCAAACTCAGCAAAAATTGCGCCTTTTCAGAAGGGCATAGTTGTCAATAATGCATCCATCGATGCACTATATATTTATTTATTAGATAAATATAAGGTTAACTACATTTTAACCAATCGTTTGACGCAAGACTTGCTGGAGCAATTTTTTTGGTGCGATGCGTGCTAAAGGCGGTCTGCACGATCATCCCAGCCCTTTACAATTTAAGTATAGGTTGCGGAAGTATTTGCTGGGTATAAATTTTTAACTGTACATATTTTGAAGCGTCTCTGTTGTATTTTTAGTTATATGTTTGTGATGTCTATGTGTGTATTTTTAATATCGTTATTGTGGTAGTATATGTCAACTGAGTGTTCTTTTTAAAATACTTATAATATGATTTTTTTTTGGCACATTTAGCAAAGAATACGGAAATTTTAGGAGCTAACAGAAATGCAACAGCTGGAGATGTGAATTGGCTGAACCTTAATTACAACGATGTTGCAGATGTTGGTGAAGGAGATTGCGAAGGTGTTGTTGAAGAGTCAGAGGAGTTTGCAGGCTTAACTGCCCTTGAGACAGACTTTGATTGCTTGGCTCAAGATGCTCTTGAGTATCTAGCAGGATATTTAATTAAAAGGTTGAATATTTGTGACAGCGAATCAAATGATGCGTCTTTTACCTATGTAAATGAAATCTCTCAAGGCGGACTTAAAAAGCCTTCTTCTAACTTTTTGGCTAAAATCATAATGTTGGAAAAGATTTTCATTCGTTATCACAAGAACAACATAGGCAAGAAAAATAAAGTAATGTCTGACCTATTAGAATATTCAAAAAATGTTGACTTATCGCACAATATCATAAATTTTTTCTATAAAATTAGAATTAGGTTTAGAATAAAATACCTAAGCAAAAAACTTAAAATACAGAAAGATAAACAACGGTTGATGGGGCATCGAAAGCTTCTAAAAATAATGTTGTAGAACTGAGTTTATGATTTATGTAATATTTATTTTATTTTTATTATGTTTTATTTAAGTTTTAATGTTAAAAAAAAAAGTTATTGAAAACATTTAATGAAAACATTTATATTATTATTTATTTCTATTAAATGTTCCTTGGCAGCAAAACATCAACAAAGCGCATACAAAATACAAGCAATAGCCCTATCTCTTTTCTACTCACAAACTATAAGCGGAACAAGTCAAAGAGAGCGAAGTCAAGAGAGCATTTGTATTGTCTCTTTTCCACTCACTCTTTGTAATCAACTGGTCCGGTCTGGTCCGCATGAGCCAACCTTGTATAATTGAATCATGGTTCTGAACAGCGGCGTTAGCAACTCGGCTTTTTTTTTTGCCGAGCTGGCAAACCACGACGGGGTTGTGTTGAGTTCGGCATTTTTTCCGTAGTGTTTGGGGTTCCTCCATCACCAAAGCATCTGGCCTCAGAAAAATGCTTGTTTGATTTGTCTACGTATATTCAGTGGTTAGTTGTTTAACCTTTCTTTCAGAGATATCGTTAATTCCCAGTAGTACGGTTCACACGTGAGTAATGGGTGGATTCATGGGTGAATGGTAAGGACCACCCATTACCGGCTGGATTACCGGCAATGCAAATCAGGCATGAATTTAACATGGGCATGTCATTGGCGGTCACCTATAGCTACCCTCTGCATTACCATTCATAGGTGAATTCACACATTACCATTCAGAAGTGAGTTCACCCATTACCATTCAGAGGTGAATTCACCCATTACCATTCACCTATGAATTCACCAGCTAAAAATACTTGAATTGTCACCAAAAATAATCTTGATTTAAGTGTTGTTTTCAACAACGAAAATCTTAATTTTCAAATAAAAAATATATAAAATAATAATATGATTGAATATTAGACGGGATTAACTCGATCCCGAAACATACTTAATTACAGAATGTTTATTATTAATCTTGGTATTTTATTTATTAATTATTATTTTTTAGTATGTCATAACAGAATAATCTATATATATAAAAGAGTTCGTGCTGACTGACTGACTGACTGATTGGCAATCATCGCACAGCCCAAACCATAAGAGCTAGGATGCTGAAATTTCACAGAAGCTTCCATCTATGATGAAAGTGCACACTAAGACGGGATTTTGGAAAATTGCACCCACAAGCGTGGAAAATCGCGGAAAACTGTTGTATGAAACTTTTTTGTTTACCATCCAATCAGCTTCAAACTCATTTTCAGAGATCTACACAAAAATTCATTTGACACATATTTCACCGATTTTGGAAAATCCACCCCCATGGGCGGAAAATGGGGGTCTCAAGGTTGTATGGGCGAAAGTCTAATTTTAGTCCGATCACCTTCAAATTCATTTTCAAAGCTCTTCACGTAAAATAATTCGACACGTGTATCAGCGATTTTGGGAAATTCGACCATATGGTCGGAAAATTCGCGGAAAACTCAAGCACTAAACATTTTTAATTTTCATGCGATTGGCTTCAAACTCATTTTCAAGGTTCTATGGGAAAAAATAATATGCGCAATGGTCAACGATTTTGGAAAATCTACCACCAAAGTTGGAAAATTCGTGGAAAACTGTTGTATGAAACTTTTTTGATTATCGTCCGATTGACTTCAAACTCATTTTGAAAGCTTTTTACATAAAATAATTCTACACGTGTATCAGCGATTTTGGGAAATTCGACCACATGGTCGGAAAATCGGTTGAAAAGTCTGGCATTTGACATTTATAATTTTCATGCGATTGGCTTCAAACTCATTTTCAAGGTTCTATGGGAAGAAATAATAGGCGCGGTAGTTAAAGATTTTGGAAAATCTACCCCCAAAGCCGGAAAATTCACGGAAAACTGCTGTATGAATTTTGATTTTATTATGTTCCAATTGACTTCAAACTTCTGTTTCAATCATTTTGAAACTAATTTTCAAAGCACCTCACATTAAATAATTCGTCACATGTGCTACCGGTTTTGAAAAATATAAATAAATACTAAAACCTCGGTACTTTGCGGGCAATACAACGGGCGTAAACAGTTGGAAAGATTTAATCTGGATTCTTAGTATTATTCTTGAAATTGGCTTAAAATGGCAAATGATTTTGGAAAATCTACTCCGTGTCGCCACGGGCGGGAAATGGAAGTCAAGGACAAATGAGTGGGACATTTTTTTGTTTTTTTTTTTCAAAGACATTTTCATAGCCCTACACTGAAAACATTAGTCACGTGGCTCAACTATTTAGTTGTATTTCTTACGGTTGACGAAAGTAGTCAAATTCAAGAAAAAAAAAATGCATTTTCATCTAAATATTTCCCCGGGCAAGGCCGGGATATTACCTGCTAGTTATATATATGTGTTTGTATATATACCAAATGACTTTAAATACTATTTATCCATCCAACCGCCGCCGCCGTGGATCGAACCCGCGCCCTACCGTTATCCAGCTCGAACTATCATCTGCATCACTTGCAAGCCATGCTGAAATGTATCGCATTGCGGCCCAATGAAAGGATAAAATTTCATGAAATCCGTTGAAATCTTAAACCGTTTAAAAAAAATTCGCGGTTTTTTTTTGGAAACAAAATAAAAAAATAAGAGTTTCATCTTTAAGGGAATCGACAAATTTCGGTTGAATTATATTACGATAATGGCAATGGTCGTGGGCATCTGTGTTCCCGACGAGATACGATTGCATCATTTTTACTCGCTGTACCCATAAAATGGGTAAGATGGAGGATTTGTGCAAAAGTATGTAACAGGCAGTATGAGATATCTCCGACGCAGTACAGCAACGACTTACAATGCCTCGCATGCGCTGTCGCTTTGCTGTCGCTTGTGTGTGTGCGTCTTTGTGTATGTGTATGTCTATGCGTAAATGTACGAAGAAGCGGTCAGAAATTTTCGACATGGGTACAGGGCGTTTTGTAGTTGGGTATACCCGACTATAGCATTCCTACTTGTTGTTTTTTGTTTTTATGTACAACCATGTTAAGTTGCCACATTGGTAGCAGTACGCTGTTTAAAATATTTAATAAATATAATATTTAAATTCTTAACAATACAAAAAAAAAAACAAAACCAATACCCCCTTTTTACCCATTTTATGGGTACAGGGAGTAAAAAATAAATTGTTCACGAAACAAATATATTTTTAAACAATAGATGGCCTTTGCCATCCATCGAGCATGATGGAAGGCACCCGGAGCGCGAAAAGATGTCCCGGTCGGCGGTATTCCGCCCAAAGCAATTATAGTGAGCTTAAGGAACTCTGCATAATCTGCTCTGCTGTGCTGAATAACAAATTGCTGTTGACAATAAACGGTAATTTCGTTCGACACATCAGCTAAATTGAGCTTGTCGTCTTCTATGACAGTCTTGAATGTGGTTGTGTCCAGAGTCTCTATAAACATGAAAATGCGAAGGAAATAAGTGACAAATAAATAATATTTCATATGCAATGCGTTTTTACCCCATTTTGACTGGAATAGCTTAAAGATAAGAGCCACAGGTTCTGAAGTCGATACCATTTTCAAGTCGAACACAGCTTTCAAAACAAGCTCGGAAATATGATGACAACAAGGTAGCAGCATAAAAATTCCATTTTGCTGTTGCAGCAACGTGCAGGCCCCGTTGATCCGACCAGTATTACATGCGGTTGTATCACAAAATATTGCCTGAACGTTATTCAACAGTCCCCAATCGGAAATGATATCGAATACCGCCGAACATACATATTTCCTTACCAGTTTCCATTCTGTATTTGCGGAACACCAAGCTGTTGATCTCCGTTCTTGTTGGAAAGTATTACTGGAATTGGCTGTTCACATTGAGCAACCATCTACCATCCACCATCATCTGGCGTGATGGTCCCATACTTTTACTCGTGCCGAAATTTGACCATCAGTTCCACCAAAGACAATTTATTTAACAAGATATCCAACGAGAAACATAAAAAAGGCACAAGGGAACGCTTGTTTTTCGTGAAACCGCTCTCTGGGCTCGAAATGGTCGTGCGATCGGCCGCTCTACTTTGAGAGCGTAAAATTCTAAAAATAGAATGCGCTCTCAGTCTCACTGCGTACTGATAAAAATCTGCACACAATTCAAACCCCAAATGCAATGCCAGATTAGCGCGCGTATGTATATGTATCTACGTACTCGATCTCTTTCATAGTTGCTTTGTCTCACTCTACGATTCGGTGCCATCTTGAAAGCAGCCAGCAAGTTTCACAAGTTTCGTGTTCTTTTGGTGTCCGCACTGACATATTTGTACCCTGGATTTATTAAATTGATTCTAATACTATTGTCATGCCGTCCGATTAATTGTACGTATTTTTTTGACGCGGACTATGTTTTGCTTTGTAGTGTAGATAAATGTAGGGAATTATGCGCATTATATACTATAATACATGTGAAATTATTGTCCTTTATATAATAAGACATATACAGGGTATTTTGTAGTTCACAATGCACAATGTGCGCGTTCAAAAAATATAATCTTCCTTGGCACTGTAGGAAAAATTGAAGTTTTTCTGGCATGAGACAAATTTTTGTACCGAGTATCAATAATTTGTCTATTAAATTGTGGTTTTTAATTTTAAAAATGGATGATGTCGCGGCCATTTTTTGTTCAAAAGCTCTAACAAAAATTCGGACGTTAACAAAGAAACACGACCCAAGATATTTAGTGATCTTTCAGTTAAAAATTTATGACACAAAATGTGTCCATTTATCCTATAGTGCAGCGCAAGCCACAACAAAAACAAATAAAAGAAATCGAGAGCGAGAGCGCGCTAAGTACTGCAGAGCGAAAAGCCACCTAAGCAAACGAGAGCAAGAGTGCGCTGAGCGAAAAGCCACCTGAAAAGCCACACTTAAAATTTCGTTGTCCATTCATTGTATGGGCGTTGGATATTTTGTTGTTGAATAGTCTTAGGTTCCACCATCTCATTTGGATGTTCCTATCCCAAACATGGCTTTTCGATTTTAGGCCGATTGTTTTCGTATGCAACACTGAATATTTGATATTCACTACGAAAATGTAAACAATGTCAACAAAAATGAATGGCTACAACAAGAAGAGCAAGAGTAAAAAAGGAATGAGAAATGACCGAATCGTTTATATATGTATGTATATATGTAAGTTTGTAAAATATGCAAAATGGCCGAAATGTGGACTTCAAGAAAATAATAATTATAAAATGCCAAGTCCATCTAGGGAATAAACCATGACCAAAATTGAATTTATTACAATATGCCTTCGGATTCGACAAAGATATGGTAGATTGAAGTCTAAGTAGAACATATACATATATCGCTCCAAGAATTACAAAATGTCCGTAATGAGGACTTCAAGAATCGTCGTCGTCTGCCTGCTGCTCTAAAAACTATTTTTTGTCTGTGTTGTCGAGTTCCGTCATTAGTTTATTAATTAAATGCTTGTTATGCTACGATATAGCAACAACAACACCCAATTTCGTAATGAAATTAATTTAAATTAATATTTTACAAATTTTTCTGTCTGCTGACGCCAAAGGTTGAATTGATAGTAGATGGTAGATGGTGGCAGTGTGAATCGGTGTTCCACCATCCACCATCTTCCCATGCGTTCCCCGATGATGTGCTCAGTGTGAATAGCCTAGAAGTCTGTCAAAAGTCTTTTTACCAGATATGTCCGACAAGATTTTTCCGTCGAAGTGCGCGACGCACAGTAGCGCCTTTGGCCGAGGCACGTGGCAAAAATCAAAGAGGTCATGGTGAACTGGAGCATTCTTACTTGCTTTATATTGTAAAAACACAAAATTTAGAACAAGTAAGAATGCTATAGTCGAGTATACCCGACTACAAAACTCCCTGTACCCAGGTCAAAAATTTCGAATCGTACCTGCGTACACTTACACATACACACACACATACACAAAGCCGTACACACACAAGTGACAGCACACGCAGGCAAGGTATTTTAAGGCGTGGCTGTGCTTCTTCTTCCTCCCCTCGCTGCAGTACTGAACCTTGTTTGTTGAATAACTTCCGTGTTTATTATCCGATCGACTTGAAATTGACTTGGCAGTATGTTAAGAGTGACTAAAGTACTAAACATGCCAAATCCCAAAACTTTATCTTTAAAAGTGTGGCTGTAAAACGAGCCGCAGCGTATGCGAGCCATTTTAAGTCGTGGCTGTGCTTCTCTCCCCCATCGCTCCAGTACTGAATCTTGTTATCAATGAAACAATGATCGCACCTGACATCAAAAATACGCAAAAGTAAGACGCGCGGGGTGCAATTGTACCATTGCACATTGGGCCAGCGAGCCGAATTTTCGACGAAAATTCAAATTTTTTATAGAAAGTAAACCTATTTTAATAATAAAATTTGAATAGTATATACTTTGACTAAAATGAATCAAAAGATTTTAATTGTTTCGATGCATCCCGGAAATTTTTGCAGCCCTTCAAAGTCCGCTGTTTGATTGCATGCGTGCGAAACTAAAAAGCGCGGAAAAGATTTTGTTTACTTGCGAGCGTGCCAAAATTGTTGTGCTTTAAGCAATTTTCACTAAAATTATGGAAAATAAATACCAAGGTTTATAGAATATTTGTATTGAAAAAGACTGTTCATGTTTGATAATGTAGGTTTTTGTGTGCGTTTATTGGTGTTGTCCAAAAGTAGAAAAAAGCTAACCTGCTAACCCGTCTGTTGTGGATTATAACAAATTTTGTGCCAACTTATGCCAAAAAGTAATTATTTGTCATTAAAGTGCAAAGTGTATATAAGCTAATTTTATAAAGCTCTTTTGCTCCATTTTGCACCGATGTGTATAAATCCCTAATATTGTAGCTGTGGTTGAGTTCGCCTATGAGCAACTGCTTGATATCTACATACAAAACAATCGTAGCGCATCTGCCGTTTCGAGTTGGATATATGATGAACTGAAAGAATTCGACTTTAGCACGGAGGAAAAGGATGAAATCAACACCAAAGTGAGAAGCTTTCACCTTTACATACATAAGAACTTGGCAAAATGTAATATAAATATGACCAGATTTAAGACAAAGCATACCGAATGGCTTTTGTCCAATATGGCTATAACAGTAAGTTCATTCTTGTCTTCAAGTCCAAAACCGTCAACATCAAGACCAGTTGGACGCCCACCCATTGAATATGTAAACGCCGGTCCCCGTCAGAAGAGAAAATTGGCATTCGATTTAGCTGTTAATCAGGGTCACAACACATCTCTTCTTGTGCATGCCGCCGCAGTTTCGGCCGAAAAACGAACGAGAAACATACTACAGCCCTTGTGTTAAAAAATGCATTTCTTACTCCGAGTGACCCCAATAAGCCTAGAAAAAATTTTTTTACTCAGAAAAATGACTCGGTTCGATTAACGGGGGATGAAGCTTTAGCATATCTGCTTGAAAATGTATTGACTAAAAATCAATACAACAACTTTCGCGAGCTCAGCATTTCCCGATCTTGTGAACTTTTTCCTGCTTACAACAAAGTGAGAGAAGCTAAGTCAAAATGTACACCTTTTGATATTGATGTAACCGAGTCAGTTGCTGAAGTCCCGCTGCAAAGTCTTCTAGACCACACTAGTTGTCGTATAATTCAAATGCAAGAAGATATATTTAAGCAGCTTGGCAATACTTTAATTCCGACCCTTATTGCAAGCTATGGATTTGACGGAACAACCGGACAATGCAGCTATAAGCAACACTTTTTTGGATGTGATTTATTGCTTTCTGATGACTCGCTTTTTGCGACAACAATAAGCCCCCTAAAGTTAATGGACCATATTGGAAATGTATTTTGGATGAATCGTACTCCTCAGTCGATTAGATTTTGTAGACCAGTCAAGCTTGAGTTTGTTAAAGAGACAAAATACCATATTCTTGCTGAGAAAAAAAATTTAGATAATCAAATAATAGATTTGTCTCCATATGCCTGCTCCGTTGTAAATAGAAAATCAATTTCAGTTAAATAGTATGATCTTGAAATGACACTTTTAGATGGAAAGGTTTTAAACTTAAACTTTTGACTTGCCAATTGTGTCCGATATGTGGAGCGAGTCCAAAAATCTTCATGGAAAATGCTAAAATAGACTCACCAAAATTGAAGCCAAGACATGAAACATTAAAATATGGCATAAGTCCTCTACATTGTAGAATTCGATTTTTTGAATTCGTTCTTAAAATTGCATATAGACTGAAACTTAAAAAATGGCAAGTGAGAGATGAAAATGGAAAAAAAGAAATGGCGAAACAAAAAAGGCGATTCAGAAGCAGATGTGGAATGCTAGGCTAAGCCTAAGCAGAATGGCAATGGAAATACCAACGACGGCAATACAGCAAGGAGGGCGTTTGCACAACCTAAGCTACTAGCTGAAATCTTAGGTCTTGATGAATTTCTCATTGCATATTTTAACAATATTTCAATTGCTATTTCTTGCCACCTACCAATTGATGCAACACAATTTAAAAAATATTGTCAGAAAACCATAACACTATATATGTCCTTGGTTTATCCATGGTTTCCAATGTCGGCAACAGTCCATAAAGTGTTAATGCACGGCTACCAAATAATAGAAGCATCAATCCTTCCATTAGGTGTTCTCGGCGAGAACGCCTCAGAGGATCGCAACAAATACTATAAGAGTGACAGGAGGTTACATGCTCGAAAGAGTACACGGCAGAATAACATGGCAGACGTTTTCCACAGAGCAATGGATTCCTCAGATCCTCTTGTGTCGAACATCTATCTAACAAAAAAATTGGGTCAGCAAAATAAACTACCCCTACCAGCAGACGTAATCGAACTTTTGGAATCACCAAACATGCTATATTTTTGTAACATGAACAATAATAACAATGTTGCCGATTTCGATGCTAGCAATAGTGATAGTGATTCAGATTCTGACTCTGAAAATCCGTTTTCAATAGAAATTGATGTAGAAGACGACTTTTAGGAACATTTTGAAATGTAAAATACTTATTTATAGTCATTTTGAATGCATTGTTATTTTTTACTTATTAATATTAAGGTTGTGTTAAAAAATGAATTAAAAACATTTGTTGAATTTAATGAGTGCTAGCATTATTTATTACCGTACAAGTATCAATAAGTGGAAACCTATCTCATATGGGCGGCTAGGGAAGGCGTGGTCAGATCGGTCTGAAACTTTGATATATTTTTATGTGCATCGACACTATCATATGTACCAAATTTGAAGAACCTAGCTTTAAAACTTTAATTTTCGTCGAAAAATCGGCTCGCTGGCCCAATGTGCATTGCAGTGCTGAGTGCGCTGCATGGTTTACGGCGGTAAGCAGCACGCTTGCCAAATTTGATAAATTTTTCACTTTGATAAAATCATATCTTTTGAACCAAATAAGATATTGCTTAAATTTAAAAAGCGTTTTATTATGAATTTCCGTAGCTCTTAGGGTGTCTTGTTTTAACATAAGGGTGGATCACAGAAAAACTGTAAAAAAAAAAAAAAAAATTATAAATTTTGATACCCAGGTGATGGCTGGAAAATGCAGCGATTGTGCTAAAATTTTGCCATTAGTATTTTTAATCCATCCTAACAAATTTTTTACTTGGCACCGACAATGGGCACACTTTCAAAATCTCCATACAAGCAGACACCAGTCTATTAGTTTTGTACCTTTTGATTTAATATAATGCGAATGTTGCTGGGCTGATTTACCACATAGTAATAACATTATTATTATTATTATGAAGTAAATCGGTTGTAGATCGATTTTCACCTATATGTAAAAAGTTTGCCGCCAAATTTGGGTTGCGCTATGTTTTAACAATGGAAATAATTGTTTTAAACGTTTTTACTTGAATTAAGTACAGAATTTTTCTCACCCCTCCACTATTTTCTGGATGTTGATATTATTCTTCTAACTTCATAAATATTTGCAAGGACTATGTCCACCCGTCGTCACAGGCGCGAAATGGGGGTCAAAGTCAAATGAGTGAGATTATTTGTTAAGTTAGGTCGGCAAAAAAAGCATTGTCACAGCCCTACACAATCTTTAGGCCTTTGACTCAACTATTTGGTTTCCACGGGAGGGAATTGTCTGATACTCTATTTTTGTGTATTTCTTACGGTTGACGAGAGTAGTCAAGTTTAAGATAATGCACTTTTTTTTTAATTTCCAGCTATAAATAATATATAATTATAAAAATTAAAATTTAATGAAATTTTATTAAATATAGTTAGGAAATGCGAGCATAAGCTAGTAGGTTATAAAGAACAAAAAATTGGTGTTTTAAATAAATATTTTATTCATCTATATATAGAAAAGAGTTCGTGCTGGCTGACTGACTGATTAGTAATCAGTGATTAGCAATCATCGCACAGTCCAAACCGTAAGAGCTAGGCTTTTTCACAGTAGTTTCCATTTTTGACGGGATTTTGAAAAATTCCACCCAACAAGCATAGAAAATCGCGCAAAATTCAATAGGCTACATAATATTGTGGTACGCTATTGTGTGTATTTTTTACGATTGACGAAAGTAGTCAAATTCAATATAATTAATTTAATCGATGGCGGTCAACGATGGGGTATTACCAGCTAGTGTATGGACATATGTATACTATGTATATTCGTCTTATAAGATTTCATGAGTGTAGATTTGACAAACAACATTTTGAAGCATGAATAGCAGATGTTGACTTGTGTACATACATAGGATACAACTTGCAAGGAAAACATGGAAATTTACAATTACGCTCATGACATGGCATAAAACGTAATATAAGTCAAATGTCTAAAAGAAGGAGCACTTTAGCGGCTGCCTTCAAGCAGGAGTCGAATAGTCTCTCGGAACCCTCTGCCCCGAGTTCTGACCATGGAACAGCGGACGTCGAGAATAACGCTTGATTCGACCTGACTAAGTGGCGGCGACCTAAAGCAGTTTTACTCTACACCGAGGCGCTATTGTTCTTGTTGCTGCGACGCGTTGCGACGTCGCACAGCGGCGCCTTTGGACGAGGCACGTGGCAAAAATCAAAGAGGTCATGGTGAGCAAATGTAAAACGGCAAATGCAGTTTTATAGAGAATTGGCCATAGCTTATGGATTTTTTGGGATGTGGTTCATCTGTTTGGGCGGTTCATCTGTTTGTCTTTTTTAGCGTGGGGGAAGAAGAAGCACAGCCACCAATTGAAATGCCTCGCGTACACTGTGGCTCGCGTATGTGCAGCTTTGTGTATGTGTGCGTGCATGTGTAAGTGGACGAACATATGATTGGAAGTTTTGAACCTGGGTACAGGGAGTTTCGTAGTCGAGTATACTCGACTAGAGCATTCTTACTTGTTTTAAATGAAAGATGGGACGATTCTAAAGCGAATGGTGTATTAATATTGTTATTTTGATACATTATTGTGTTTTTAATATGTACATTACTGGACCATTATTTTTAACATAGTTTTCCAACAACATGTAAGCTTGTAACATAAAGTCCCACCGAGTTCCGCAGGGTGACTATAAAAGGAAGTTTCTGTGAACATTCCTGAAGCTATTCCAAAAATAAAAGTCTGCCTCTCCGGTTTTTATCAATGAAACAATGATCGCACCTGACATCAAAAATACGCAACAATGGAACGCGCGGGATGTAATTTTGCGCTAACTGTACCGTTGCAGTGCTGAGTGCGCTGCATGGGCGAGGGCGGCAAGCATGCTTGTCAAATTTGACTTTTCTCTGTGATAATTTCATATCTTTTGAACCAAATAAGATATTGCCAAAATTTAAAAAGTCTTTTATTGTGAATTTTCGTAGCTTTTAAATAAGCGAGAGATCTTGAAAATCGGTACAGTAATTATTTTTGAAAAATATCATGTTTCCAGTGCATTTCTATGGTGTAAATTCCTATGGAAAGAAACTTCAACTTTGACCGAGTCTTCAGAAGAATTCTTCCGTCCGATTTAAAGATCTTACACTCATTTCAAAGATACGGGAATTCCCTGTTAAACGCTTTCTAGATTTTGACAATATCGTGTTTCGTTCAGAAAATTTAATTTTTGCAAAGTAAAATGACAAAAGGCGCCACTGTGCGTCGTCACTATGATACGCCTACAACCACGGTTGAGAGACAGTAGGTTACGCCATGCGCATGTCCGTTAGGCGCCGTTATTCGGCGAGCGAGCGAGTGACGTCACATGACCCAACGCGCTTAAAAAATGTATGAAAATCAACGACTAATTTTAGAAGACCTTAGTCTGTGTCTGTAAATTAAGTCAGATGTGAAATCCACTTCAGAATCTGATAGAGAACTATATTGCGCATCGATTGAGTGGTCTTGGTACAAGATGCATTAGTCTGATTTTGATGAAATTTGGTGAGCATATGTAGAACATGATTAAACTTAAATTTGGTGAGTTTGGTTACGCTGTCTACAAAAACAAAAAAGTTTTTCATACAAAAACATAGTTGTCAACCTATTATTCCTATGGGAGCTATATGATATAGTGATCTGATCCGGCTGGTTTTCAAATATGTACTGCCTGCACCGAAATTAAAGACTTGTGCCAAGTTTCATAATCATAGTTTTAAAATTGAGCAAAAAGTTAGAATGTAAACATTCGGGCTGGCAACATTTTCTAACTTTAACTACTTATTATTTAAAATGTGTGGCACCTACAGAGCACCAAGACCACTCAATCGATGCGCAATATATGTAGTTCTCTATCAGATTCTGAAGTGGATTTCACATCTGACTTAATTTACAGACACAGACTAAGGTCTTCTAAAATTAGTCGTTGATTTTCATACATTTTTTAAGCGCGTTGGGTCATGTGACGTACATGCGCAGTGAGAGCCAAAAGTTGCAGTCGTCTTGTCGTAACCTATGGCTCTCTCAATCGTGGCCTACAACGAATACATTTTCTGTTTGTATTATGTTTGCCTCCTCCTGGGCCTCCCGCCATTGTAATTGTGTTGGACAATAGCAGTAGCAGCGGCGTCGGTTGCGAACAGTGCATGTGAAGTGGCTTATTATTCTGTTTATGTAATCGTGTAGTTGTCAAAGAAAATACTCACGAACACATGTTAGCGCTGGCAGCTTGTTGCCGATCTCCAATTTCATCGGTGCCAAGTGTTTTTCACTTCATATTTTATTCATTCTTAGTTTACAAATTGTCGCTAAGGCTGTGCCATATTTAAAATACTAATTCTTTACTTAAGTAAAGCCAAAAACGATTATCTAAGGAAAAAGTGAATCAGGCAATTCAGATGGAAAATCGCCAAGAAATAACACCGACACTATGTCAAATATTAAAAATTTAAAGGGAAAGTGCACACTGAATATAACTATACAAGTATTTATAATTAGGGTGCTCAGTGAGCACTGCTCACTTGAAATATTGTTGCTTTGCTGAGTGCAATGCCTGATGAGCGAGTGCAGGTAGTGCATATTTATGAATCGGCACTTTTTGCTTTCAGAAAGACGACATAGAGAAGGGATGGGCGGGGGGTCTTGGGATACGAAGACGAGGAGTCTGAAGCCATTCGACTCTCCCCTTGAGCTTATTTAATAGAGAAATAATTAACAATTTAAGAGCTATTCTCAGATTTTTATTATGTAAAAAAAGTAATTTAAATATTAATTAGTACCAAATCCCTATTATTATTGATAATTAATATTTAATTTTAGGTGGAAACGTGCTATAAGTGTACGATGATGTGATTGGGTACAGGGAGTTTCGTAGTCGGGTATACACGAATATAGCATTCTTTCTTGTTTCACATAGCTTGCTGAAGCAAGAAATTAAAGAAATTGGCCTAAAGCTGGTAATATCGTGGGTCGGCTTATTGGGTTTGGGATCAGAAATAATGGTTGCACTCGACCAGGTGTGGGGGTACGTCCCATTATCTAGAATCGAGTTGTATATTTTGGGAAGGCCATGCTTGATATTGGGGGGTCGGTTTTTAATAATTGGATATGAAATCATATCGACACCAGGGGTTTTACCCTTGTTTTGTGCACGTGCCGCCTTAAATTCTATGGATGTAATAGGAATATCCAGAAGTCTAGCGGAGGCCGTTGGGGTTAGTGGAGCGTAGTTTGCAGAAAGCATAAGGTTTTTCCTGAAGATATATTCCTTTGTAAAATTCTAATCGCTTGACTGGACCAGTTTGGACAAGTGCCTCCGCAGTGTCTTTAGAAGAGGTGTGTAGTCTTTGGCTGACCAATAAGGATTTTAGGGTGGTGGTGGGAAAATCAGTTAAGGTTTTAATATATGCCCAGATTTTATTTGAGGTTGACAGTGGTGATATGCGGCTAGTAAAGTCGGGTAGAGAAGTTCTTTAAGCGTGTTTTACTTCTTTTTGAAAGTAGCCTTGGCTTTTTTATATGCGACTAGCTTTATATAGTTAAATAACTATATTTGATCAAATTTCATTAAATTTTAATTCTTATAAATATTTATTATTTAGAGCTGGAAATACGCTTTGCCCGGCGAAATATTTAAATAAAAGTGCATTATCTTGAACTTGACTACTTTCGTCAACCGTAAGAAATGTACAAAAATAGCGTATCACAGTTTCCCTCCCGTGGCAGCCAAATAGTTGAGTAAACGCCTAATGATTTGTGAAGCCGATCTAACTAAACAAATAATCTCACTCATTTGACGTTGACCCCCATTGCTCGCCCATGGCGACGGGTGGGCGTAGTCCTTTAAAATATTTTTGATGAATTTAAAAGAATAATGCTAACATCCAGAAAATAGCGGAAAGGTGTTAAGAAGTCTTTAATTAATTCAAGTAAAAACTTTTAAATTTGGCGGCAAACTTGTTACATGTTGGCACTAGCAAATATCGACTGACCGCTACAGATTTGGAACTTCGATCAACAATCGATAACGCGAATGCAGCTGTTCCGATTTAATACTACATAAAAATAATGATGTTATTGTGTAGTTAATCAGCCCAGCAACATTCGCAATACATTAACTACAAAGGTACATAACTAATTAATAAACTTAAATGATTTAAATTAACCAAATCGTAGTACCAACCAGCGCGCCAACTACCGTATATCGATAGCAAAGCATAGGCAGAGTCGGAGAGACATAAGCAATGTGGCGATTTCAGTCGCACTTATAAGTTTTAAGGCCGAGAGAGCGATAAATCGTATTTTTAAAGCGGCCTATTCACATTTCATTTTAAACTATTATTAACGAATTTAATCTGTCGGTCTGGCAGTTTTGGTAAATATTTTGTTTTCCAACACTAAGACAAACAACTATGGTGCCGATACACGCATATCGGTCAACTTTTATTTGCATTCATTTCAATATTTTGACAATAAAATGCTCTTCTGCCGACAGAATTTGCTTTCTAATTTTGACACGCGTCTTTTAAGACCAAAGTCAGACATTTTGACGTCGTCGACGATATAACAATGAACTTCCCGCCAAACACATGTCGAGCAGCTTTGCCTTATCTACCGTAGATCGATTGCAAAGCTAGACCACGATTGAGAGAGCCATAGGTTACGACAAGACGATTGCATCTTTTGGCTCTCACTGCGCATGTACGTCACATGACCCAACGCGCCTAAAAAATGTATGAAATTTAGGGAGTTTTTTTAAGAAGACCTTAGTCTGTGCCTGTAAATTAAGTCAGATGTGAAATCCACTTCAGAATCTGATAGAGAAATATATTGCGCATCGATTGAGTGGCTTTGGTGCTATGTAGGTTCAATACTTATTAAATAATATGTACGTATTTAAAGTTAGCAAATGTTGCCAGCCCGAATGTTTACATTATAACTTTTTGCTTAATTTCAAAACTATGATTATGAAACTTGGCACAAGTCTTTATTTTCGGTGCAGGCAGTACATATTTGAAAACCAGCCGGATCAGATCACTATATCATATAGCTCCCATAGGAATAATAGGTTGACAACTATGTTCTTGTATGAAAAACCTTTTTTGTTTGTAAAGGTACCCTAACCAAAATAATTTGTTCTACATATGTATGCTGACCAAATTTCATAAAAATCTGACTAATATTTCTTGTACATGCCCTTGGAGCGACAGGAGCTGTTGTATGAGAACGCTGCAAAATGTACAGTATGTCCTGAAGAACGAAATGAAACTACAATAAATGAATTAAATACTACCCGTTTGACTTGTTAAATAGCATTGCTATCAAAAGTGGCTAATTTCCATACAAGTCAAGTCGCGGCCGATCGATCCCACCATGTGCGCGTTCAGAAAATATATAATCTTCTTGGCACTGTAGAAAATATTGAAGTTTTCTCGCATGAGACAAATTTTTGTACCGAGTATCAATAATTTGTCTTTTAAATTGTGGTTTTTAATTTTAAAAAAGGATGGTGTCACGGCCATTGTTTGTTCAAAAATTCTAACAAGAATTCGACATTAACAAAGAAAGACGACCCAAAATATTTAGTGATCTTTCAGTTAAAAATTTATGACACAAAGTGTGTCCATTTATCCTATAGTGCAGCGCGAGCAACAACAAAAACAAATGAATGAAATCGAGAGCGAGAGCGCGCCAAGCACTGCACAGCGAAAAGCCACATAAGCAACCGAGAGCGAGAGCGCGCCAAGCGAAAAGCCACCTGAAAAAACCACACCAAAAATTTCGTTGTTCATTCATTATATGGGCGTTGGTTATCTTGTCATTTGTACCGTCTTTGTCGCTACCATACAATGAATTTGCCACGATCCACTGGCATCTATGTGCGATTTGGGAGGAAACTATTGTGAGGTGCACATTAGTGAAATAGTAATGGGATAAAAAGTGGGTGGGGGATCCATTATTAATAATGACTAAATTGGAATTAGCGATAGTTAATTCAATTTTTTTTTCTACGGGAGTTTGTGGAATTGGATCCCCAAAGTTGACTCCAATTGTTGAAGTCACTGACAATGATGAAAGGAGCAGTATTTTGATTGGTAAGAAGGAGAATTTCGGCTGCAGAGAAGTTCTGGCAAGGTGGTATATAGCACTTAGTAATGGTTATTCTTGGGTCGATCCCTAGATACAGTGCGTCGCAGAATATGGTGGAGTTTAATCTAATGTATTAGTGTGGGATATGGCGTTTGATAAAAAAAGCCAATTCCTTGTTTAGCTGTTGTATTATTTGAAAGATATGTAAAGTATCCACTACAAGATTTAGGGAAGATTAAATTTTTGAAGTGATATGGCAAGTTAGTTTCTTGTATACATATAACATGCGGGATCAATCAAAATCTACACTGTTCAACAGCCACTCCCAATTGAAGTGTTGGAAGTCTCGAATAGAGGAGTACAATTGTCAGTTAATTTACAAGCCAGGAAAGTCTAACATCGTTGCTGATGCTCTTTCTCCTATCACAACGTATGTGAACCATTTGGGTTCCGACACGGCTACTGTTGCTGAGGGAGACACGGATTCCGTGGCCATCGTACATAGTGCCCTCCAAGACACCTCGAATCTAATACCCCATGTCAAGGCGCTTATAAACGCATTTATAAATCAGTTAATATTCGACCCTTTTTCGTCAGAATACGCGTGTTTAATCCCAATAAGTAACCATACGATGTCGAATTTGGCGCTTTCTTTACCCATACCTAGCTACCCATGTAAAATACTTCACATCGATGTTTTCACATTGGAGAAAAATTTATATTTGAGTTGCATAGAAAAAAAAATTAAAACAAAAAACCCACAAGTCTTTTCTTCGATCGATTATCGAGGATAAACTATCAGGGGATAGCTAATTTCAAACAACAGACCTTGGAGGATATAAAGGGGCTACTGCAACACAAGCAGGATTTGTCTAAAATAGACGCATTAGAAACAGATCCAACCCGATTCCCAATAACCAGGGCGGACCACAGTGTACGTCGTAAGTAAACAAATTAAAACTAAGGAGAAGCAACGATATAGCGCACAGGAGGTGCAAGAGGATAGAAGGGTCAAGGTTAAGACCAAATCTGGCAACATTTTTTATAAATCGGATTTAAAAAGTGATTCACAACTCAAATAGTGACATTTTAACATTTTATATTTAATTTTATAAAAATACAAAGAACTATAAACAAAAAACTATGATAAGACAAAAAATACAAAGAACTAAATAAAGAACAAACATGTAAGAATGCTCTAGTCGAGTATACTTGACTACGGAACTCCCTGTATCCAGGTTTTAAAATTCCTTCAGCACTGAATCTTCTTTCGTCAATAACACGGAAGTGTTAATTATCCGATCGACTTGAAATTTGGACAGTAGCTTAAGAGTGCCTAAACAATTGTGCCAACTCCTAAGCCCATATCATTAAGAGTGTGCCTGTAAAAAGTTTTGATCGAATTGCGGGGAACCGGGGGCGTGTGGTATCAGGAACCTACATTCCAAATTTGGTGTCCCAAGCTCTTATAGTTGCTCAGATCGACGCGTTCATACATACGGACGGACACTGATACTGATCAAGAATATATATACTTTGTAGGTTCGGAGATGTGTTCTTTTGTCTGTTACATACATTTGCACATATTTGGTACCCCTTTTTACCCATTTTATGGATACAGGGAGTGAAAACATTATACATCCATCATTGACCGTACAATACTCCATACTCCACAACCTCCCCTACCTACCACAGCATATCCAAAAACAAAACCCACCCTGGGTTTGTCCCAACATACCTTATAGATACTTCCCTTACTTAACAATCCCATCACACCACCTGAAGTCTAAAAAATACTATTTCAAAATATAAATTCACAAAACACACTATTACTTCATTTTCACAGACGGTTCCAAACAAAACTCTATTACAACATACGCTATCACCACAGAATCTAACATAATAAAACACGGGCGCCTACCCCTATAAAGCTCAGCTCAAACCGCTGACTCTATTGCAATTCTGCAGGCCATAGGTATAATAAGAAATAAGTCAGGTAAATTTATAATATGTTCCGATTCGCTATCAGCAATTGATACAGTATTAAATACAAACAAGAACCAAGAACCAACCATCAGATCCCTTTTAACACAATTGGCCCCCAAAATAAAAATCTTATGGATTCCAGGACATAACATGTGTGACGCCCCATAGAACGCCACAATATTAGTTTTGTTGTTATTTTTATATATAATTATTAGATTTACGTTGCTTATAAGGCTCATGAAAAGCACACATTATAATTTTACCCCATGAAAGGCAGATAAAAAACGGCAGGTATTAATAACTCGCTGCAACGAGCATCACTAGCAGAAATCGGGCATCTCTGATAACAACGAGCATCACTGATAGATACGCAATAGCAAATGCTCGCAGCCTACGTGATCACAAAAGCAATAGGCGAGGATAAGCGGTAAAAACCGAGAGTGAGCTTAAGAGCGCGTGCGCGAATGCGGCAGCTAATAAGCAGTGAGGATGTTGGCTGAGGCCGCCGAATTGCGAAAGTGTGATCGACGGGTTCACGTGTTAAAGCCCAACACCACGCCACGAGAAGACCAACGATAAGCGTTAAGCAATATATGTGAAAAAGCTAGGGAAGCAACTAAGTGCGGTATAGGCCAGTTTTGTACAGTTTTGTTTTTGGATAAAGCGAAGAAAACCCGCTTATCATGTCTTTAGTGTAAGTAGGAGGCTGTTACTTTCGACTAATTTTTTGTTAGCGATATTTGCCTATTTTTCTGTGCTGTCCGTGTTTGCTGTTTTCAAGCCTACATCGAGTGCGTCGTCAGGGCTAGTCTGTGCTGTCAGTGTTGACTGTTTTAAACCTCCACCGAGCTCGTCGTCAGGGCAAGTTTGAGCTGTGAGTGCTGGCTGTTTTCAAGCCTTCACCGATCGCGTCGACAGAGCAAGTTCTATAGCATGGTCAGGGTATATGCTTTTCCGGATTAGTTATTTTCAAGCATTCCCTAGGTGGGTGATCAGGATACTCTGTTTGGCTGTACTAAGCCTCCACCGAGCGCGTTGTCGAGACAGGTCGAAGGTCTGTTGCATTTGTGTTGTCAGTGTTGGCCGTTTCTTTAAGCTTTCACCGATTATACCGACAGAGTAGTGCAGCGGGCATATTTGCGTAGCCTGTGCCTTTTCTTTCTACTAGATATAGTATTAGCGACTCTAATTGTCATCTTAACTAGGGTCCGCGATTTCTATCGCTAGTCAGTCACAGCACTACTTTAAATTTTGTTGTAAGTGGCCTTGGCCAGACTGAGTTATACCCCAGCCTAAAATACTTCCTTACATATGACGAACGAGCAGGGACTACTTATTGGCAATTTATAGTAGTAGAAAGTATAAAGATCTAAATTCATGGCTTAAAGCCCCATAAGTAAAAAAAACATGTAACTTAGTATAAAGAAAATAGAGCAGAAAAGGAGCCAGAAGTACAATCATTAGCAATTAGTCAACGTAGAAGTCGAAAGCTTAATATTTTTCGTTCCTCTTTGCAGTATCCGCAAGCTGAGACACCTAGCTGCAAGCATTTATGCCAACGCAGGGCTGCTTAAATATTGTTTTTTTAATTACCGAGCAAGCGAGGGGACACGAAGCCAGGCACGAATAGGCTAGCGTTGCTCATCGTTGCCGACCGAGAAAACAGGATCGTCGTTGACGCTGCCATCAACATTTATTATCGAGTCATCAAGAATATTAAACGAACGAGTCTGCATCATTGGTCTACAGAGGATAAGCTACCGCCGTAAAAGCGAGTTATAGGATATTCTCAAGGAGTTTTCTCTCGACGTAGGAGGTACGGTGAAGGAATTACGAAGTTGCCTCTCCACGTTCGCTAGTCAGCAAGACGCAACGAAACTCATTGGCTTACGACTAGCAGAGTTGGAGGCACTTTACGGGAACGCACCGACACCGCATCGTAAAGTGACGGGGCTCCACTCAATGTTGCACCAGCATCGGGAGAAAGCAGACAGGAACACCGCAACGTTCTGGCGGAGCCAGTGACAGCTTCACTACAACTAAGGGTACCAGGCAACACGATGACCGAACCGGTTACACAGAAGCACAGGAATTGGATCGGTTATATGAAAACCTACTGCCCGAGTACCAACTCTTCACTAGGAGGCACTAATCCCGACGTTAACCCAACACAGTTGGTAGCAAACTATGAGATTGTACGGGATCGTGACGTCGCTCGCCATGCACAACTGGTCATTACCTCAAAAGGGTAAGTATGTTTCCATCATATGTGCCTTTTCGCCAATCCCAGACACCGATATAGAAAGCATCATACCCCAGCCTATCCACGGCACGAGAAAGGAGCGAGAACGAATCCCCCGCCAACGCCAGAGCACCCAGGAGGACCGACCCCAGTAGCCAAGTAGCACTGGAGCAGGAATCAACGGTGGATATACGAGGAGCCTGCAGTAATTGCGCGCAACCCGGACACTACGCAAGGAAGTGTTACAATCCCAGAATTTTCTTCTGTTGGGATTGTGGTCGCCGGGGACTATGCACTATGGATTGCTGTCGGCAGTCGGCCTCGGGAAACGAGCAGAGTGCTCGCCCACCAGGACGGACGGGGAACACACAGGCCAGCTACCACCATTAAAGTCGACGCTACGGTACGATGAAGGCCGCGTTATGGCCGGGATTATAGTAGAAGGAATCCCACTGGTGGCTACTATTGATAGCGGGGCAACACGGAGCTTTGCGAGCAAGAAGATCGTTCAGCAATTAGCCACGGATCAGAATCGCCGCACTGTCCTCACCCGCATCAGCCTGGCCGACGGTACCCGACGAGACGTCACATACGCATTGGTGGTAAACATTCGCCTTAGGAACCGGGAGGCGACCATACCAATATTGGTTCTATCCACTATTTTTGATGACGTCATCTTGGGGATGGACTTCCTCAAGCGCAACTCCAGCAGCAACCAACATGCGGTCCTGGCGTCCGCACAGTCATCACCCCACGGACACGCCCCACAGCACCAACAGAAGAAATCCCTAACACGAGCAATCAGGTCAACGACGGCGACAAACACAACTCAGTCTTGCCAGCAGCCATAGCGTCAACGCTTTTTGTCCACACAGTGCCGCACACACGGTTGGAATAACTGCTTAACACCACCACCAGGCCAAGACGAAACAGCCGCCGTACCAGTCCCGTCAATCAACGACAGCACAACCCGGAGACATATTGCTGCGACGTTAGCCAGCGTGGGACACAACAGTGCCACTTCCCCACCGACAGAAGAGGCAGAGGTAAAACTATTCCTGGATGAGTTACAACTGGTAACAAGTTTACAAGTTACAAGGGACTTAAGGGCATTACATCCATCGCAGAACATACAATCATGATTAGAGACGTCCGCCCCATAAAGCAACGATACTACCCGTAAGACCCAGCAATGCAACGGATCATCGACGACCATGTGAACGAATTACTACGGGATGATCGCATCGAGCCATCGCGCAGCCCACAAAGCGCTCCTATCGTACTCGTGGGTAAAAAGACGTGCGACATCCGTCGACTACCGGCAGTTGAACGCCGGCCTAGCCCGGATGCTTACCCTTTACCACATAAACCACATCCTAGAGAAACTTTGGAACGCGAAGTATATTTCAACGTTGGTTCTTAAGAACGGATACTGGCAAATACCCATGGCAATGGCGAGCATAGAATATACAGTGTTCACCGTACCGGGACGAGGGTTGTATTCCTGGAAAGTCATGCCGTTCGGATTGCATTCGACACCAGCGACTTTTCAGAGCGCGTTTGATGGAGTAATTGATCCCGAAATGGAACCCCAGGCATTCGCCTACTTAGATGACATCGTCAACGTGGGAAGCTCACTTGAAGAGCATGTCGAGAACCTGCGAGAAGTCTTTCTCAGACTTAAACTTAGTGCAACAGTTGTCAGAAACCAGCTGAGCTGGATGTGCACACGTCAAGTGCAAGAAGCATTCGACGTCCTCTGCGCCGACTTTGTGGGCCCGCTGCCCCGATCTAATCGAGACAACACGGTCCTCTATGTATTTGTCGATCAATTCAGCAAGTGGGTAATATTAGTTACCCCACGAAGAGCGACCACCGCACATCTTGAACGATCATTTCGAGAAAGAATGCTAGCTTGATTTGGAGTACCTCGAACATTCGTCTGCGACAATGGGATCCAGTTTACCAGCCGCGCCTCTAAAAACTTCTGCAAGCCAGCTGGAATGGCGGTCCAATACACTTCACCCTACACACCGCAACAAAATCCTACAGAACGCGCAAACCGATCGATCAAGACGATGATTTCCCAATATCTGGGTGGCAGACTCAACATGTGGGATGAGCTCCTCCCAAAATAGCTTTGGCCATCAACAGCAGCACTTCGGATACGACTCAGTTCAGTCTGATGTTTCCTGTACAAGGAAGGGAACCTCGGCTTCCCGGAGCGCTCTACGAAGAAGTCACCGGCGAACTTGGGAAGGAACCAGTCACACCGAACGCCAAGGCACAGCAGCTGCGAGACATCTTCAAAGTCGTCACTAAGAACGACGCGAATGAAGGCCGAGAATTCGGGACTCGGTATCAGTGCGTACCCACTACTTATCAAAGGCCACGGAAGGCTTCGCAGCTAAGTTAGCCCCAAGCTATCAAGGGCCATACAATGTGATAAAGGATCCAGAGAGCCGAGAACGATGAACGGCAGGAATGGCCAACCTGAAGGCTTTTTATTTGGAGGACAGCGACGATGACTCAGCGATGATAGAAGACAACGAGGATTAACATTTGGTAGCTAAAGAACTAACCCTTTATAGCTTAAGATTTGCGATTTAAGCCGCGCCTCAAAACCAGGTTAGGTAGGGTAAACATGATCATTATTATAACCTTTACACTCATAGTCATGTCACGAGTCTACCCACGGACATCGGGGAGGGCAGTCATAACCGTCCGGGACAGCTTGCTAGTCACTGTAACCCACTCACCGCCGGGTTCCCCGCTTCTCGCCATCCCTCGCCATCGCTCCTAGATGTCCTGGATCTGGGCTTGGAGGCGGCTGGAGGGAGCCCACCGGGGTGGTGATATTTGAGCCCAAACACCATTGACGCATTGCAAGGCCTGGAGGTGAGCCCACCAAGCACTGGAAGACGGTTCTCGCGGTTGGTTCACCGCACGGTGAGTCCATTAAGACGGCACTGGTTGCCCGAATCGCTACATGCCTACACTAGGTTCACGCCACCATTGAAGGAGACAATGTGGGAGATCATGGGTAATAACCTGTCGAAGGTGAACGAAATTAACAGCGATAGAAGCAGCGACGAGTTCGAGGTTCTTTCTGCCCAGCAGCCCGGGGCATTTCATCGATGACGATCCTCGGCCGGCGTACGGGTCCTAGGAAATCTCGGAGTCACCGCCGCCCACCTATGACACAATTTATGGATGTCTCTCAGAGGGAGTTGACGACGGCCGAAACACCCATCGAGATAAACTTGGAGGAGACCCCCGTAATCCACCCAATCACAAGACGGGACGAACCCACCTCGCTCAAGCGTCCCTCTGCGACGCCCCATAGAATGCCACAATATTAGTTTTGTTGTTATTTTTAGATATAATTATAAGATTTGCATTGGTTATAAGGCTCATGAAGAGCACACATTATAATTTAGCCCATGAAGGAAAGCTAACAAACGCTAGGTATTAATAACTCGAAGCAACGAGCATCACTAGCAGAAACCGGGCATCTCTGATAGCAACGATCATCACTAGCAGAAACAGAGCATCTCTGATAACAACGAGCATCACTGATAGAAACGCAATTGCAAATGGCCGCCGAATTGCGCAGGTCAGGGCAATGATCAATTCACGTGTTAAAACCACGCAACGAGAAGACCAACGAGAACGATAAGCGTTAAGCATTATATGTGAAGAAGCAAGTTTTGTACAGTTACCAGCTAAGTTAACTAAAGTTAACAAACAACACCCATTCTGGATAGAGCGAAGAAAACCCGCTTATCATTTCTTTAGTGTGAGTCCGCGTCTGTTACATTCGACTAATTTTCTGTTAGCGATATTTGCCTATTTTTCTATGCTGTCCGTGATGGCTACTTTCAAGCCTACATGGAGTGAATCGTCAGGGCTAGTCTGTGCTGCTAGTTGGCTGTTTCTTTAAGCTTTCACGAACCATACCGAGTAGTGCAGCGGGCATACTTGCGTAGCCTGTGCCTTTTTTTCCTACTAATTATAGTATTAGGGACCCTAATTGTCAGCATTATTAGGGTCTGCGATTTCTAACGCCAGTCAGTCCCAGCAATACTATAAATTTTGTTGTAAGTGGCCTTGGCCAGACTGAGTTATACCAAAGAAATTTGAAATAACAACTATGTTTCCATACATTTTGCAGTGTTTTTCATGCAACAACTCCATTCGCTCGTACGGCAGGTATGAGATATGCTAGTCCGATTTTGATCAAATAGGTCAACATGTATAGAACATAATGAAACTTAAATTTGGTTACACTATCCTTATAAACAAAAAAGTTTTTCATATAAAAACATAGTGGTCGACCGATATTTCCTATGGGAGCTATATGATATAGTGATCCGACCCGGCTTGTTTTCATATACACTCGCTTGCATACCTCTCCGTACACCCCAAAAAAATTTCAAAATCAAACTTTGAACACAGATTGTTTGGTCATTTGTGCATACGAAAAAATTTACACGCAAAAGTCTGCGTACAACTGTTTCAAGCTGCGTGGAATTCAAGATTGTGCTATTACCGTTAGGTTTCTTGGCGTCGACCTTCTTAACATTGTCTAAGTCTAGGTACAGCGCAGCTGAAATTAAAATTTTGCGTCACATTCCGGAGAATTGCAGCATGGAACAAAAAGGCAAACAAATTTCTGTTGAGGAGCGAAAAATAATTATAAAATTTTTCTTGGATGGAAAATCTTATAGAGAAATTGGTGCTCTAGTTGGTAGAGCCCACTCCTCCATCCAAAAAGTTATAAGTAATTACAACTCGACTGGCAGTATCTTATCAAAGGCTCGTTCTGGCCGTCCGCCTTTGTTAACGAACCGCGAGCAGCAGACTATTATTAAGTCTATTCGGCCTAATCCCAGGATGACAGCTCATCAGGCACAACTTCAGATCGAGAATGGTTTTTCCAAAACAGTTTCCGATGATACTGTACGCCGTGTCATTAAAAAGGCTGACTACCATAGTAGAGTCGTCCGCAAAAAACCTCTGATTTCAGAAGTCAATAGGCAAAAGCGCTTAACTTTTGCCAATGAGTTAATTGCCAAGCCCCCAGACTTCTGAAATAAAGTTATATTTTCCGACGAAAGTAAATTCTGCATATTCGGAATCAAGGGAAAAGTTTTGGTATGAAGGAAAAGCGGAGAAACATTCAAAAAAGAAAACTTAGTTGGCACGGTAAAACATGGAGGAAGCGGAATAATGGTGTGGGGGTAGCAAGCGGCGTAGGAAAATTAACATTTATTTGGCTTTCACTGCGCATGTACGTCACATGACCCAACGCGCCTAAAAAATGTATGAAATTTAGGGACTTTTTTAGAAGACCTTAGTCTGTGCCTGTAAATTAAGTCAGATGTGAAATCCACTTCAGAATCTGATAGAGAACTATATTGCGCATCGCTTGAGTGGCTTTGGTGCTCTGTAGGTTCAATACTTATTAAATAATACGTATTTAAAGTTAGAAAATGTTGCCAGGCCGAATGTTTGCATTCAAACTTATCGCTCAATTTTAAAGCTATGATTATGAAACTTGGCACAAGTCTTTATTTTCGATGCAGCCAGTACATATATGAAAACCAGCTGGATCGAATCACTATATCATATAGCTCCCATACAAATAATAGGTTGACACCTATGTTCTTGTATGAAAAACTTTTTTGTTTTTGTAGATAGCGTAACCAAACTCACCAAATTTAAGTTTAATCATGTTCTACATATGCTCACCAAATTTCATCAAAATCGGACTAATGTATCTTGTATCTGCCGTGGTGACTTAAATTTGGTGAGTTTGGTTACGCTATCTACAAAAACAAAAAAGTTTTTCATACAAGAACATAGGTGTCAACCTATTATTTGTATGGGAGCTATATGATATAGTGATTCGATTCGGCTGGTTTTCAAATATGTACTGGTAGCATCGAAAATAAAGACTTTTGCCAAGTTTCATAATCATAGCTTTAAAATTGAGCGATAAGTTAGAGTGTAGAGGCCTAGCAACATTTTCTATATTTAACTACTTATTATCTAAAATGTATGGCACCTACGGAGCACCAAGACTTATCAATCGACGCGGTATGAAGTTCCCTACAATATGCTGGCAAGATTTTTAAAATCAGACTGGAATTACAGCCCCACGAGCCGATACAGTAAAAAAAGTCAGTGATTTTCGAACAAATTCAAAAGCGCGCGCCGAATTCCATGACATGTGACGTACATGCGCAGTGAGAGCCAAAAGTTGCAGTCGTCTTGTCATAACCTATAAGCTCTCTCAATCGTCGGTGAGGCGAAGAGCGCATTCTATTTTTAACATTTTACGCTCTCAAAATAGTGCGGCCGTTCGCGCGGCCGTTTCGAGCCCAGAGAGCGGTTTCACGAAAAACAAGCGTTCCCTTGTGCCATTTTTTTGTTCTGCAACGAACTTGCCGACCAAGCAGTCAAGTCTGAACTTAAAATTCCACTAATACTTTCACCCAACACCAATACAATAGTCATTAACAGATATATGAAACGTCAACTATCCACAAATATAGAGAATATCCTCCAACACTCCAATAGATGGTATAAAAATATCAACACAAAGAACACCCACATACCTTAATGTCACACAACAACAAATCAAAAGACTCGACCAACCAAAAATAGTAAGACTCCGCTTAGGCCACTCTTCAATAACACACCAAAACTATATTGATAGAACTCTTTCACAGAACTGCCCTCCCTGCCGAACAGGTCACAAAATTACAACAGAGCCCATTCTAAACTCATGCCCAGCCCTAGCGAACACTAAAACACAAATATTTGCACACAACGATCCTATCAACTGCCTAACCAACCGCAACCCAGAAAATATTAAAAACCTTTTTACGATTTCTTAAAGACACCAACACTTACCACCTAATCTAACACACCATACTAGCTCTTACACACATAATTATAAGCTCACAAATGTACATCTATATATATAAAAGAGTTCGTGCTGACTGACTGACTGACTGACTGATTGGCAATCATCGCACAGCCCAAACCATAAGAGCTAGGATGCTGAAATTTTCACAGAAGCTTCCATCTATGATGAAAGTGCACACTAAGACGGGATTTTGGAAAATTCCACCCACAACCGTGGAAAATCGCGGAAAACTGTTGTATGAAACTTTTTTGTTTACCATCCAATCAGGTTCAAAGTCATTTTCAGAGATCTACACAAAAATTCATTTGACACATATTTCACCGATATTGGAAAATCCACCCCCATGGGTGGAAAATGGGGGTCTCAAGGTTGTATGGGCGAAAGTCTAATTTTATTCCGATCACCTTCAAATTCATTTTAAAACCTCTTCACGTAAAATAATTCAACACGTGTATCAGCGATTTTGGGAAATTCGACCACATGGTCAGAATATCGGTGGAAAAGTTTGGCATTCGACATTTTTAGTTTTCATGCGATTGGCTTCAAACTCATTTTCAAGGTTCCATGGGCAAAAATAGTAGGCGCGGTGGTCAACGATTTTGGAAAATCTACCACCAAAGTCGGAAAATTCGTGGAAAACTGTTGTATGAAACTTTTTTGATTATCGTCCGATTGGCTTCAAACTCATTTTCAAAGCTCTTCACATTTAATAATTTGACACGTGTATCAGCGATTTTGGGAAATTCAGCTCCATGGTCGGAAAATCGGTGGAAAAGTCTGGCATTTGACATTTATAATTTTCATGCGATTGGCTTCAAACTCATTTTCAAGGTTCCATGGGCAAAAATAGTAGGCGCGGTGGTCAACGATTTTGGAAAATCTACCACCAAAGTCGGAAAATTCGTGGAAAACTGTTGTATGAAACTTTTTTGATTATCGTCCGATTGGCTTCAAACTCATTTTCAAAGCTCTTCACATTTAATAATTTGACACGTGTATCAGCGATTTTGGGAAATTCGACCACATGGTTGGAAAATCGGTGGAAAATTCTGGCATTCGACATTTTTAATTTTCATGCGATTGGCTTTAAAACTCATTTTCAAGGTTCTATAGGCAGAAATCATAATAGGTGGTCAAAGATTTTGGAAAATCTACCCCCAAAGTCGGAAAATTTGTGGAAAACTGTTGTATGAAACTTTTTTGATTATCGTCCGAATGACTTTAAACTCATTTGCAAGCACTTTATATAAAATAATTCGACACGTGTATCACCGATGATTGGTAATTCCAGCCCTATGCTCGGAAAATTTGTGGAAAAGTCTGTCACTCGACATTTTTAAATTTTATGTGATGAGCTTCAAACTCATTTTCAAGGTTCTACCCAAACACATAATAGGCGCGGTGTCCAAAGATTTTGGAAAATCTATCCCTAAGGTCGGAAAATACGCGGAAATTGACTTCAAACTCATTTTCAAACTTCTGTTTATCATTCAATCATTTTGAAACTTATTTTCAGAGCACCTCACATTAAATAATTCGTCACATGTGCTACCGGTATTTAAAAATACACGTGGCTTTATACTAATTTCCAAATACTATAAATACAAAAACCTCGGTACTTTGCGGGCAATACATCGGGCGGAAAACAGTTGGAAAGATTTAATTTGGATTCTTAGTATTATTATTGGGCAGGAAATGGAAGTCAAGGACAAATGAGTGGAACATTTTTTTGTTGTTTTTTTTTTTTCAAAGACATTTTCATAGCCCTACACTGAAAACATTAGTCACGTGGCTCATCTATTTAGTTGTATTTCTTACGGTTGACGAGAGTAGTCAAATTCAAGAAAAAAATGCATTTTCATCTAAATATTTCCCCGGGCAAGGCCGGGATATTACCTGCTAGTATATATATATATTCAAAATTCAAAACTATAAATTTAAGAACAACAAAATGTCTCAAACAATGAGATAGCCGAAGGCCCTAGCACCCAGTGCTAAATTAAACTAGTTAGATATAGTTTCCATAATTGTATCTAGCTTTAAATAAATAAATAAATAGATTCTTTCGGAGTCAACAAAACGGGGGGAAAATAGGTGGAAAGCTTTTGCTTGGTAGTCTTATGCAGACCATACACGGGCCGATTTTAGCACAATCTGTTGCGGCAACCAGTTGTCACTCAAATTGGGTCTTTTCCTTGCACGCTGCAATCAGATCAGCCAACTTCGTAGCAAAACTCGAGAAATGGCGTCGGCAAGTGCCGAATTTATAAATAATTGATAAAATAATTATTGTAACTGTTCGGTTCAGCGGAACTATGGCAGACGAAGAAAACGCGAACAATGCCGGTACGGCAAACAGGGTGACATTTCTTAAGCGCAAGGTCAATGCGCTATTTGAACGTGCAAAGTCCATGGAAATTGAACTTAGTGATGCCAAAATCAATGCAATGAATAATATTGAATTAGAAGTGCGTTTAAACTTGATTTCGAATATTAAGACGGCATTTAGAAGCGCGCATGACTCTCTCGAAGAACTAGACTATAACGAAATCGGTAGCAAATTGCGAAGTGATTTTAACGAGTTCGTGATAACGGTCGAAGTTCGTGCTCGGTATCATATTCAGAAACGGCAAACTGAACATCCGACTTGTTCGACGTTTCGCCACGATGACTCATTGGACCGGCCAACCGTGGTTATGGCAAATCGATCCCGCATCCCCGAACTAAAACTGCCAACATTTTCGGGTGGTTACACGGAGCTTGCTGATTTTTCGTCAATGTTTAAAACTATCATCGACAACGATCCGGATTTGTCAAGTATCGAGGTCCAGCTTTGGATGCTATAAGGGCGTTGGAGATTTCTGCGGAAAATTATTCCGTGGCTTTGAATTTGCTTAATAAGCGTTTTAGTAACAAACGTCTTGTTTTTCAGGCACACGTCAGCGAGATTCTGGGGCTTGAGAGATTCGAAACGTCGTCCGCAAGTAAGCTGTGTCAATTTTCGGATAGCCTGAATGCGCACTTGCGCGCTTTGCAGGCAATGGGAAGTGCAGAGCAAATAGCTGGATGCATACTAGTTTACATGCTTCTTCAAAAAATGGACAGCGCAACGCAATCTAAATGGGAGGAGCATGTATCAATGGCCGAGATACCATCGATTGCCGAATTTACAGCGTTCTTGGATGCTCGATGCCAGCGAATGGAAAATATGGGACATGCCACGGCAACCTACACGCCTGGCAAGCAGGTTGGAAAGAGCAACAAAATGAACAACAGTAGAAGTACATGTGTAGCAACTAACTCTTGTAATTCCGTTTGTTGATTTTGTGGCAAGCAAGAGCATGCTATATATTCATGCACACTTTTTGGCAACCTGTCACCTTTTTTTTTTTTTTTTTTTTTTTTTTTTTTTTTTTTCTTTCGGACGTTGATGTACTAACGAACAGTACATACAAGTGGCCCAACGACACCAAGCACGGGCTTGTTAACGCGCGGACCCAAGCATAAATGCAACCCGCCTCCCGCCCAACCGACCGAGAGGCGCACCGCATAACGTACGGTAGCGGAAGATCGCGGACAATAAAAATACAAACTAAATACAAAAATACCATTACACAAAAAGACTCTAAGAATTACAAAAGTAGCGTAAGAGTAAAGTTCTAAGTGTAGAAATTGAAGTAGCATTACTTACTAAATGGAAAAGATTGTTATAGTTAGAACATAAGATTCGAAATGGGTTATGAATAGCATAATTAGAACTACAAGTTTGAAGAGAAAGAGGAAGAAAATTTCTAGAACTTCTGATCGGAACTGCAAAACTAATTTGGCTGATTAATTCAGAAGAATCAATTTCCCCATGAATTAGTTTATGTAAGAAAATTACACCAAGCATGGTTCTACGATCAGAAAGAGAAGGCAGATTTATTAGTAAGAGTCTACTACGATAAGAAGGTAAGCGAGTATTAGGATTCCAGTTAAGACCCCGGAGTGCAAAGAGCAGAAATTGTTTTTGTACCGATTCTAATCTATCCTGATGAATCCTGTATTGGGGACACCAAATACAAGACCCATATTCAAGAATAGGTCGAACAAGGGAAGTATAAAGAGTTTTAGTAATGTAGGGATCGTTAAATTCTTTCGACCAACGCTTAATGAAACCCAGGACACCAAAGGCACGATTAGCGGTGGAAAAGATATGCTTGTCAAACTTAAGTTTGGGATCTAAAAGGATACCCAAATCATCAACCGACTCAATTCGAACAAGGGGCTTACCATTAAGAATATAATTGTTGAAGAAGGGCATTCGCCTGTAAAAGGACATTACGTTACACTTGCCACAATTAAGATTTAATAAATTTACCCGACACCAGGCTTGAAAACTGTCAAGATCAGTTTGCAACCTTTGACCAGACAGGAAATCAGTAGATGACAGACAAAGTTTAACATCATCGGCATACATCAGCACCCGAGAGTAATTTACAACAGAAGGAAGGTCATTGATGAACAGAGTAAATAATAAGGGGCCAAGATGACTTCCTTGTGGTACTCCGGAAGTAACTTGAACAGACTTAGAGACTAAGCCTTTGAAATAAACCTTTTGGGTTCTAAGAGTTAAATAGTTGGAGATCCAAAGAATTAAGTTATTTGGAAATCCCAGAAGATGCAGTTTGTGAAGTAAAAGAGAATGATTAACTGAGTCAAAAGCCTTACTGAAATCAGTGTAAATAACATCTGTTTGCATTTTAGATTGAAATCCTTTAATAACAAAAGAAGTGAATTCCAATAGGTTAGTGGTAGTAGATCTATATTTCACAAAGCCATGCTGGCAGGGTGAAATTATAGATCTACATAAATGTTGAAGTTGAGAAGTTATTAATTTCTCAAAAATCTTAGGAATAGCAGACAGCTTAGAAATACCTCTATAGTTCTCAACATTGGACTTGTTTCCTTTTTTATGGAGAGGAATAATAAATGACTCTTTCCAAATATTGGGGAAAGAGCACAACTCCACGGACAATTTAAAAAGAAAATATAATGGCTTAAAAATACCTTCAGCACAGTACTTGAGCACGCAGCCTGGTACTCCATCAGGTCCCGGTGAAAATACGGGCTTAATAGCCTTCAAATCACGTTGAAGCGAGCTTTCAGTGATTAAAGGCCCAAAAATGCAATTGGAGTTAATTACCTGATAAGGATAAGGCGAAACCAATTGATAAGGTTGTGAACTGTAAGTCGTTTGAAAAAATTCGGCAAAAAGATCGGCGATAGCCTGATCTGAGTCAGCTGTCTTTTTATCAAAAAATACAGTTGATGGAAGTGTTGATGACCTACGCTTCGCATTAACGAAGTTATAAAACCTTCTAGGATCCCGCTGAAACTGTAACCTACAGCTCCTGAGGTAGTTGTTATAACAGTGTAAATTAAGTGCAGAGAAGTTAGATCGGGCAATCAAATAGCGAGAGAAGTCCGAGGAAGAGCCAGATTCCTTGAACTTTTTGTACAATCTCGACTTTCTATTTTTCAAATTTATCAAACCACGTGTAAACCACACAGGTTTGTTAGACCTATGAGGGTTACAAAACGGGACACAGGAATCAAATAATGAATTTAAAGTAACATAAAAATATTCGATTGCACAATCAATATCTCTACACATGTACAGCTGAGACCAATCAGTCTGGGATAGGAGCTGAGCGAGTTTAGTAAAATCGGTTTTCCGAAATTGACGAACTCGCTCAACAAGTTTTCTACCTGTGCTTGGCACCCTGGCTGGTAAGTCAATCAACACTTCCAAGGATGGGTGGTAAGGATCTTCAGGAGTGGACATGGGTACAGTACGGGAGACAGAATAGAAGGAGGAATCCAAGACAAAAATAAGATCAAGCATTTTAAGTAAAGAATTTGGGATACCATTGATTTGACACAATGACATCCCAAACAAATTATCAATAAAATCGTGCTGAGTCGTGGGAGTCAACACATTGGAATCAGGACTATAAATCCAGGTAGCTTCGGTAATATTAAAATCACCAAGAACTACAAGAAAATCACGATCAGAAAGCATAGATGAGACAGAATGTATAGCAGAAGCATGGGAAGAATAAACAGATAAATCTGAAGAAGGTGGTATATACGAACAAGTAATAAAAAAACAAGCACCACAAAAACTAAGTTTAACAGCAACAAATTCAATATCTACAGAACTATCAGTTATTACTATCTCGGAAGACAAATCAACGTCAACAGCAATAAGTACACCACCACCGCGACGATGAGTGCGATCTTTTCTATATATAGAGAATTTATTACAAAGAATTTCAGAATTTAGAATGTCGGGCCTTAACCATGTTTCAGAAAAGGCAACGACATGGAAAGGAAAAGTTAGGCTATTTAGATAAAGATTACTAAGTTTACTACAAAGACCTCTTACATTCTGATAGCCAAGTGAGAGGGAGGATGTTAGTTTTTTGAACTATCAGATACTGAGAGAGGTGGATTCGAACTACCACCAGAAGAAGGAAGTGAAACCGGAGGCCGATTTTTCTTTTTTACAGTGTATTCTTTAATTATTAAGTGATCCGGCCAAAATTCTTTAGAACAAATATTGTTAAAGTTTTCGGCCGGAACACTTATTTTGAATGACGAAATTTCCCGAGCATATGTGAATTTAAATTTTTCCACCGTAATATGGGCTTTAGATTTGGCCTGTATAAAGGCCTTAACATCGTCAGATGTAGTATCAGGGGCAAGCCTAGAAACAAAAATTTGTTTCCGTGGTGGAACTCCTACAAGGGTCGTATTAGCAACCATAGCATGAGCATCCAATGGAGCCGTAACAATGGTTGATTGACCAGATAATTCGAGTGATTCACTGGCACTATTGGCACTAGGTTGTTGACCTGCATCAACAGTGCCAGCAATCACCGAATCAAGAACTTCTTCGGGGTCAGAAGGAACAACATCCATGGGCGCGATGCTGTTCTCGTCACTTCTGATTGAAACATAATTAGAAGGGGACAATAAATTAATAAGTTCAACATTTCTATCAGTAGCGGATGTAGTGGATATGTGTGTGGGAAGTGTAAGTTCATTTGGGCCAATAGACAACCTAAAATTGGCCTTTTTACGTTTTGGAGACTCATTTAAAAGTTTCATACTTTTAAAATCTCTCTCCAAATCTGAGAAACCTTCGAACAGTTTTTTAAACCGCGCGAAAATGTCTCCAAAGCCTTTTTTAGTATGCCGCATGAATCCCATAATATCCCTTTCCACCTCCCTACACGATAAGCATGTCCACTTTAGACCAGATTTTGACTCAATCTGGTCTATAATTCGGCCGTTAAGGCCAGCACATTTTTCATGTGACACATTGTCACATAGCCAGCAGCAAACAAAACCCATTTTAACGTTAGCTCTAACCTGGCAATTTTTATTGCAGCAGACAACCATTATTGAATTTAAAAGGAAAAAAATGTAATTAAATAAACAAAAAAAAAAGAACAAAAATAAAAACACTGCAAAAAAGAAACGTAAAAACAGAAAAGAAGGCACTCTAGGGTTAAATTTGTTGACGTTGATCTGTACTTACACACAACAACACCAACTAACAAAAATTCTAAGCGCGGGCGCGGCGACCGAAATCACAACGGAATCAAAACAAGAGATTAACCGTAACCAACACCAACGATACAGAACGCGAGAGTAAAAGTAAGCGTTGAGAGCGCGAAATGAGTAAAAACACAAAAACAAAGTATCAGCACTACAAATGCACAAAACAACCACCAGTCTGCTTGTGCTGCTGTTTGTTGTTGTGTTTGAACAAATTTTTGAAAGTAATGATATTTATTAACTTTTAAAGTTCAACTTATGTTCCACACAACCGATGTATAACACAAGTTAAAAAAAAACACAATTTATATTTTGAAATAACGAGGAAAAACAAAAAATCGAAAAATACGAGGCGCAAGAAAAAAACACGTCCGTTGCGAATGACAAGCGAAAGCGAAATATTGTTTCGGCTCAAGGAGGCAAAGAAGCTTGACTTATGCCTGAATTGCTTGAAAAAAGGTCATCAGGTGCGTGCCTGTAAATCGAGTGGGTGTCGCACCTGTGGTATGAAGCATCATACATTGCTTCAACACGCCAATTTCGTCAGCGCAACCTGGTGCATTGCATTTGTCTCAATCTGCGGCGCAATCACCCCCCCAAGCAAGTTCATCTCCATCTAGCTCTCTCATTGCCCAGAATCTCAACAATGACGTCACGCTCTTAGCAACCGCAGTTATTTTGATTAGGTATCATGCTGGATCCCTAATACCGTGTCGCGCGCTATTGGACTTAGGATCGCAGATCCATCTAGCTACGTCTAGGTTCGCACAACGCCTGCAGGTGAAAAAGACTAAGTCAACGGCTTCCGTATCGGGTCTTGGCAATACCAGCGTTGCATCTGAGGGCTACACCGTCAGTCTGAATGTGCATTCTCAGGCATTGGACTATGAAACGAACATTGTTGCCTTAGTCGCTCCGAGAATAACTGATCATCAACCGAGTTTTTCTGTTGACATTGCAGATTGGAGGATTCCCGATAATATACGGTTAGCGGATCCAGCATTTTTCAGGCCTCAACGCATTGATCTCCTTATAGGAGCAAGCCTATTTTTTGGCCTTCTCTCAGTCGGCCAAGTCGAGCTGGCGCCAGGATTACCATTGCTGCAAAAAACTCGTTTTGGTTGGGTGGTATCGGGAGGAGGGCATCAATCGCGCAGAACAGCATTGGTTTCAACACATTCCACAGCGACTATTGAGGAGGATTCGCACGACAAAATCGCGGTGTTGCTGAAACTGTTCTGGGAGATCGAATGTTGCGGCTTGGCATCAGACAAAGTTAAGCAGGAAGATGTTGACTGCGAAGATCACTTCAGGAATCATTTTTCTCGCCTGCCATCTGGGGAATTTTCAGTGAAGCTGCCTCTGTAGCGAAACTTGGATGTATTGGGGACTCATACACGCAAGCGTTTCGTCGTTTTGTCAATTTGGAGAGAAGGCTGGAGCGTCATCCGCAGCTTAAAGCGCAGTACTCTGCATTTATAAAGGAATATCGAGATTTGGCTTACATGTCGTTTGTGGGGCCCGAATCAACTCCTTTATGCAGATGTTATTTGCCTCATCATTGTGTCCTGAAGGAGGACAGCACTACTACCAAGCTTCGAGTCGTGTTCGATGGCTCAGCAGCAACATCTTCAGGATTTTCGCTTAATGATGTCCTCATGACAGGACCCATCATCCAAGCGAAACTGTTGCATACCTTGCTACGGTTCCGAACGTTTCGTGTCGCATTGACCGGCGACATATGCAAAATGTATAGGTGCGTGCGCGTATCGGAACCGGACAGCTACCTGCAGTGCACCTTATGGAGAGAATCGCCTCAGGAGAAGATGCAAATTTATAGACTTGACACTGTCACCTATGGGACAAGACCAGCTGCATTTCTTGCCATTCGATGCATGCACCAGTTATCTAAGGATGAGCAAGAGAAATTCCCAATTGGCTCAGTCATACTAAAGCGCGATTTTTACGTCGACGATTTAATGACTGGTGGAGATTCTGTGGATGAAGTTGCCACAATCATGAAGCAGACTTCTGAATTGTTGGCTAAGGGCAATTTTCAGATTAGAAAATGGTGCTCTAATGCTCCGGTATTGCTGAGTGGAATCCCTAGCCAGGATAAAGAACAGCTATTGAAGCTCCATGATGGAAGTGATTTCACGAAGACACTTGGATTATCTTGGGATGCTGCTTCAGACGATTTGTTTTCCTCTGTTTCGCCCAAGCAGCTGTCTTTAAGGCCAACGAAGCGCTCTATGCTGTCCACCAATGCTCGCTTCTATGACCCTCTCGGCTTGATTGGGCCGGTCATAACGAAAGCGAAGATATTTTTGCAGCTCTTGTGGAAGGAAAGGCTTCAGTGGGATGAGAGTTTGCCAGTCTCTCTCACAACTGCATGGATGACTTTTTGCGATAATCTATCAAATTCGCAGCCTTTTGTTTTTCCACGTTTGGTCTCATATCCAGATTCAGAAGTTGACGTTCATGGTTTCTGCGATGCCAGCATACATGCTTACGGAGCATGCATTTATATCGTATCGAAGTCCACTGAAAGTACGCATGGTCATCTTTTATGTTCCAGATCCCGTGTGGCTCCTCTGAAGTCTCTTACAGTTCCAAAGCTGGAGCTTTGTGGTGCTGCATTGCTCTCTGAGCTTATTACGGAATCGCGAGTATACAACTGTTTTCTGGAAAGTTTTACTGTTGGTCAGATTCAACAACTGCTCTGTCTTGGATTCGGAATGAGCCGACGCAATTCAATATATTCGTATCAAATAGAGTCGCCAGCATTCAGAAGCTAACAGCGCAGATGGAATGGCGGTATGTTCCAACAAAAATGAATCCGGCGGACATTTTATCAAGAGGTGTTTTGCCTACGGATTTGCTACTGTCTCGATTATGGTTTCATGGACCAATTTTCCTTTCCAATGATAGGAGCGCATGGCCAGCGACATCAATTCCAAAGGCGCCACTTTTAGAGCTTCGGAAGCGGGTTCTGATTGCAGTTTGCCCCTTTGTCGACATTACAGAAGTACATAAATATGCAAACTCCTTCTACAAATTGCAACGCATGTTTGGATTTATGTTCAAGTTTCAGAAGGGAATTAAATCTGTTGGATTAACAGTAGCTGACATAGCTGGAGGCAACCGGATGCTTATTCGTTTAATGCAGCAAGCGCATTTGTGGTCGGACTACAAGCATATCAAGGATAACGGGCGTGCGTCTTTGTCTAGCTCTATTTCATCACTTGATCCCTTTGTTGATAAATTTGGAATTTTGCGCGTTGGTGGTAGGCTGAGGAATTCATCACTTGACTTTTGCGCTCGCCATCCTATCATACTCCCTAAAGGTCATCCTGTCACTAAGGCGATGATTGTATACTTCCATGAGCGAAATTTGCCCGCTGGACCACGAGAGTTGTTGGCAATTATTCGGCATCAGTATTGGCCTATTGGTGGTCGGAGAAGTGTTTTGAGCGTCGTCAACAAATGTATCAGATGTTTCAGAGCAAGACCTCGAGTACTTCAACACATCATGGCGGACTTGCCAAAGGAGAGAGTGGATGACTCGGCGTATACTTTCATGATCACCGGAGTAGATTTTTGTGGTCCATTTTATTATAAAAGCGAAGTTCGCACCAGGCCACCAATCAAATGCTATATCTCCGTATTCATTTGCTTTGCGACTAAGGCCGTGCACTTAGAATTGGTCCAGGATTTGTCGACATCAGCGTTCCTTAGCGCTCTTCAGCGTTTTATTTGCACCAGGTGTCGCCCGAAGGAAATCTGGTCGAACAATGCAACCAACTTCGTAGGCGCCAAGAATGAACTGCAGCAGCTTAAGCAATTATTTATGAGCGACAAGCATCGAAAGGCAGTACAAAATTCGTTACGCTTCGCTTTCGCAAACGGACGTGTTTTTTTCTTGCGCCTCGCAATTAATTTTTCTTTCCCCGTTTTAAGCAATTATTAAATTGCAAGTTTTTATATTTGTGACGTGTGTTTACATTCGGTTGTGTTAAACACCTGTGTTGGACTTTAGTTGTGATTATTTGTGCTTTATTTGCAAATTTAATAATTTTTGTGCCTATACACAACAACAAACTGCAGCCAAGCATTCTGTTTGATTTTGCAGTTGCATTGCTGTCTGCATATAATTTGTTTTTGTGTGTACTCACTTCATTCTCTTTGTTTATCTCTCTCGCGCGCTTACATTAGTTGTGTTGTTGGTGTTGGTCGCGGTCTTTTCTGTTAGAATTCCGTTTGTGAGTTTCGGTCGTCGCGCCCGCGCTTTGTGTTGTTATTGTGTTTGTAAGTACAAATCAGCGGTAGTTGTTTAACCCTAGGGTGCCTTTCCATTCTTTTTACAATCTTTTTTGGTTCTTTTGCTTTATATTTTATTTTTTGTTTATCTTTTTTTATATTCTATTTTATTAAATTTAAATTCCTTTTTGCAAGTATGTTTGTCTGCTACAATAAAAATTGCCAGGTTAGAGCAAACTCTAAGATGGGCTTTGTTTGCTGCTGGCTGTGTTTTAATGTGTCACACGAAAAATGTGCTGGCCTAAACGGCAGAATTGTGGACCAGATTGAGTCAAAATCTGGCCTCAAGTGGACATGTGTATCCTGTAGGGATGTTGAACGGGACATCATGGGTTTCATGAGGTAGACTAAAAAAGGCTTTGGTGACATATTCGGGCGGTTCAAAAAACTGTTCGATGTTTTTTCCGACTTGGAGAACGAATTCAAAAGTATGAAACTTTTGAATGAGTCCCCAAAAGGGAAGAAGGCTAATTTTAGGCTGTCTATTGGCCCCAATGAACTGCAACTCCCCACACATGCTTCCACTACATCCGCAACTAATAAACAGTTAGAATTAATAAATTTATCGTCCCCCTCTCCTCATAATTCAATAATCAGAAGTGACGAGAATAGCATCATACCCATGGATGTTGTTCCTTCTGACGCCGTAGAGCATTCTGATTGCTGGCTATTAACACTGTTGATCTCAACAGCCTAGTGATAATATACCGGTCGAATCAACTGGTCTAGCAACCAATGCTGTGGGTCCATTGGATGCAACTGCTTTGGTTACTTAGAAGACCCTTATAGGAATTCCACCACGGAAACAAATATTTGTTTCCAGGCTTGCCCCTGATACTACATCTGATGATGTGAAGGCCTTTATACAGGCCAAATCTAAAGCCCACATTACGGTGGAAAAATTCAAATTTACGTATTCTCGGGAAATTTCGTCATTTAAAATAAGTGTTCCGGCTGAATATTTCAACAATATTTGTTGCAAAGAATTCTGGCCCGACCACTTAGTTATTAAAGAATATACCGTAAAAAAGAAAAATCGGCCTCCGATTTCACTTCCTTCTTCCGGTGGTAGTTCTAACCCACCTCTTGTAATATCTGATAGTTCAAAAAACTAACATCCTCCCTCTCACTTGGCTATCAGAATGTAAGAGGTCTTTGTAGTAAACTTAGTAATCTTTATCTAAATAGCCTAACTTTTCCTTTCCATGTCGTTGCCTTTTCTGAAACATGGCTAAGGCCCGACATCCTTAATTCTGAAATCCTGTCTAACAAATTCTCCATTTATAGAAAAGATCGCACCCCTCGTCGTGGTGGTGGTGTTCTTATTGCTGTTGACGCTGATTTATCATCGGAGCTTGTAATAATCGATAATTGTATAGATATTGAATTTGTTGCTGTAAAATTGTGTATGTCCAGTATTTGCTTTTATATTACTTGTTCTTATATTCCACCTTCTTCCGATATTTCGATATATTCTTTGCATGCTTCTGCTATACAATCTGTCTCATCTATGGTTTCTGATCGTGATTTTCTTGTAGTTCTTGGTGACTTTAATATCGCCGGAACTACCTGGATTTCAAGTCCCGATTCTAGCGTGTTGACTCCCACATCTCAGCACGATTTTATTGAAAGTTTATTTGGGATGTCATTGTGTCAAATCAATGATATCCCAAATTCTTCACATAAAATGCTTGATCTTGTTTTTGTCTTGGATTCCTCATTCTATTCTGTCTCCCGTACTGAACCTATATCCACTCCTGAAGATCCTTATCACCCAACTTTGGAGGTGTTGATTGACTTACCAGCCAGTGTGCCAAGCCCTGGTAGAGAACCGGCTGAGCGAGTTCGTCAATTTCGGAAAACCGATTTTACTAAACTTGCTCAGCTCCTATCCCAGACTGACTGCTCCCAGCTGTACATGTGTAGAGACATGGATTGTGCAATCAATTACTTTTATTCTACCTTAAATTCATTATTTGATTCTTGTGTCCCGTTTTGTAACCCTCGTAGGTCTAACAAACCTGTGTGGTTTACACGTGAATTGATAAACTTAAAAAATAGAAAGTCGAGATTGTATAAAAAGTTCAAGGAATTTGGCTCTTCCTCGGATTTCTCTCGCTATTTGATTGCCCGATCTAACTTCTCTGCACTTAATTTACACTGTTATAACAACTACCTCAGGAGCTGTAGGTTACAGTTTCAGCGGGATCCTAAAAGGTTTTATAACTTCGTTAATGCGAAGCGTAGGTCATCAACATTTCCATCAACTGTATTTTTTGAAAAAAAGACAGCTGACTCAGATCAGGCTATCGCCGATCTTTTTGCCGAATTTTTTCAAACGACTTACAATTTACAACCTTATCAATTGCTTTCGCCTTATCCTTATCAGGTAAATAACTCCAATTGCATTTTTGGGCCTTTAATCACTGAAAGCTCGCTTCTACGTGATTTGAAGTCTATTAACCCCGTATTTTCTCCGGGACCTGATGGAGTACCAGGCTGTGTGCTCAAGTACTGTGCTGAAGGTATTTTTAAGCCATTATTTGTTCTTTTTAAATTGTCCGTGGAGTTGTGCTCTTTCCCCAATATTTGGAAAGAATCATTTATTATTCCTCTCCATAAAAAAGGAAATAAGTCTAATGTTGAGAACTATAGAGGTATTTCTAAGTTGTCTGCTATTCCTAAGATTTTTGAGAAATTAATAACTTCTCAACTTCAACATTTATGTAGGTCTATAATTTCACCCTGCCAGCATGGGTTTGTGAAATATAGATCTACTACCACTAACCTATTGGAATTCACTTCTCTTGTTATTAAGGGATTTCAATCTAAAATGCAAACAGATGTTATTTATACTGATTTCAGTAAGGCTTTTGATTCTGTTAATCATTCTCTTTTACTTCACAAGCTTCATCTTCTAGGATTTCCAAATAACTTAATTCTTTGGATTTCTAACTATTTAACTCTTAGAACCCAAAAGGTTTATTTTAAAGGCTTTGTCTCTAAGTCTGTTCAAGTTACTTCCGGAGTACCACAAGGAAGTCATCTTGGCCCCTTATTATTTACTCTTTTCATCAATGACCTTCCTTCTGTCGTAAATTACTCTAGGGTGCTGATGTATGCCGATGATGTTAAACTTTGTCTGACATCTACTGATTTCTTATCTGGTCAAAGGTTGTAAACTGATCTTGACAGTTTTCAAGCCTGGTGTCGGGTAAATTTATTAAATCTTAATTGTGGTAAGTGTAATGTAATGTCCTTTTACAGGCGAATGCCTTTTTTTAACAGTTATATTCTTAATGGTAAGCCGCTTGTTCGAATTGAGTCGGTTGATGATTTGGGTATCCTTTTAGATTCCAAGCTTAAGTTTGACAAACATATCTTTTCCACCGTTAATCGTGCCTTTGGTGTCCTGGGTTTCATTAAGCGTTGGTCTAAAGAGTTTAACGATCCTTACATTACTAAAACTCTATATACTTCGCTTGTTCGACCTATTCTTGAATATGGGTCTTGTATTTGGTGTCCCCAGTACAAGATTCATCAGGATAGAATAGAATCGGTTCAAAAACAATTTCCTCTCTTTGCACTCCGGGGTCTTAACTGGAATCCTAATACTCACTTGCCTTCTTATCGTAGTAGACTTTTACTAATAAATCTTCCTTCTCTTTCTGATCGTAGAACCATGCTTGGTGTAATTTTTTTACACAAACTAATTAAAGGAGAAATTGATTTTTCTGAATTAATTAGCCAGATTAGTTTTGCAGTTCCGATTAGAAATTCCAGAAACTTTCTTCCCCTTTGTCTTCCCTTTTCGTATCATATGTTCTAATTATAACAATCTTTATCATTTAATATGTAATGCTAGTTCTATTTCCTTACTTAGAACTTCTATTTTATGTTATCTGTGTAATGTATAGTTTTTTGTTTATTGTTTAATTTATGTTGAACTTTTATTTAGTCTGTTCGTATTTATATGTTTCGCGATCTTCGTTACCGCACGTTATGCGGCGCGCCCCTCGGTCGGTTGGGCGGGAGGTGGGTTTGCATTTTGCCTGGGTCCGCGCGTTAACAAGCCCGTGCTTGGTGTCGTTTGGGCCACTTGAATGTACTGCCCGTTTAGTACATCAACGTCCGAATATAAGATTTTTGTGTGGCGGATTCAATTGACTGGCGATTCATCCCACCTCGCTCCCCGCACTTTGGGAGGCCGCAGTAAAAACGGCAAAGTACCATTTTTATCGATCCGCTGCTAGTTCGCTCCTTAGTTTTGATGATTTGCGTACACTTGTTTGTCATATCACTGCAATCATTAATTTACGCCCATTACTTCCAGTTACAGAGCATCCAGATGATCTTGATGTTTTGACGCCAGCTCATTTTTTGGGTTCAACACCGCCCAAGTCGCTTGCTGTTCCAGATATCACTGGATTAAACTTCAATCGCCTCGATCGTTGGCAGCGCGTGTCTTATCTTCAGCAAACGTTCTGGTCACGGTGGCGAGAAGAGTACCTGACTCTCCTGCAGGAGAGGTCTAAGTGGAGATCTGATCAACCTGGACTTGGTGTCGGCGACGTTGTTCTCGTGAAGAACGAGAATCTTCCCCCTCTGAGTTGGCACCTGGCAAGAGTAACCAAGCTGATCGTCGGGGCGGATGGCGTAGCACGAGTCGCGGAACTGAAGACTGCCACTGGAATCACAACTAGAGCTATTGCAAAGCTGTGTTCGCTGCCAAGGAGGGACGTTGAAGACTCGGGTCCTCCAACGGGGGGAGTAGTGTTCGGTTCAGCGCCTCACCAGGCAGCGCAGCTTAGGCGTTGGCAGCACAAACAAAGTGTAGTTTCTAACAAACGCACTCATTGCGCCTTTTTGTAGCTTACTGTTTTGTCGCCCGCGCTGGACCCTTTTGGTTCAGCTGCAGCCGATCTTGAATTCGGCTCTCAGTGTGAAATTATCTATCATATCGAATTGTTCGTCTCGGAATCAAAATTGTAACAAGCGGCAAGCACGTTGGCCTGTCGCTTGACTTACATAAAACAACCTTTTGTGCAACAAACATTATTAAACATTTGCCAATAAACCCCAAATTGTATTTGCTTTAAACAGAAGCAGTGTTCGTGCGTTTTTGTTTTGCATTTGGTGGTTCAAACAATTGGATTAATTGCTGACTATTTTGAGTCAGAAGTGCTAGTGAAAAAGCTCACCCTAGCCGCAACAGTAACTTACTGGTTTATTTAAATATATTAAGTAAACAAAAAAAAAAAATTAAGAAAAAAAATTTAAAAATTTTAAATTTTGTTAATAATACCAACAAAAAGAAAATCTGAATATCCAATAATGCCATTATTTTCTGCTTAACAATGCCGCTTATGAACGGCAGCAAAAGATCTTCAAATGTTTCGCACAAAACAACAGACAGATACCAGGCGAACAAAAAAAACAGTAGCGAGAAAAACCAAAACGGATAGGGAGACGCCCACAAAGATGACCCACCCCCGAACCTGAAGCAGAGCTCTGTTTTGCATACAACGAACAGCATTTAAACCAGGCGATCAGCGAAAACAGTAGCAAGAAAGTACAAAACCAAAGGGAAACGCCCACGAGTTGTGCCAATCGAGTTGTGCGTTGTCCAACTACACCACAAGCAGTTGTGGCAACTCGCTGCTCGTATCAAAAGGTTTTGATACAGAATTCAGTTGGCACAACATTGTACCAACCGTCCCAATTACATTGCAATCGGTTGCCGCAACCCGAAAAACTCACTCAAGTTGGGCAACTGAATTGGCCCGTGTATGGTCCGGGTTATTCTTGCAGTAGGCTTCAATCTTTTATTCAAAACTATAAGAGTGTGCTAACCGATGTTAGAAAATGTACCACAGCCTGTTGCCATGGGCGGGAAATTGGGATCAAGCTCAATTGAGTGAAATTATTTATTTTTTGCATCGGCTTGAAGACATTTTCATAGCCCTACATCATTAGGCTCAACTATTTAGGAAAGTCGACTCCCACGGGCAGGAAAATTGTAGCACTCTATTGTGTGTATTTCTTACGGTTGACGAAAGTAGTCAAATTCAATATAATGCATTTAAATCTATATATTTCGCCGGGCAACGCTGGGGTATTACCAGCTAGTAATACCGTCGAGAACATAGTACTACGAGCCCCGACCACTATGAATTCGTACGGCAAGCTTTTTTACCCGTATACAATGTTTAACAGACGATATTTTCAATACTAAAGAGAGATAACACATGCCAACCCTTTTTTTTCTGAAAGATCATTTTATTCTCTTAATTTTAGCAAAACAATTTTTGTTTTTCTTTAACAACAACAACAACAACAATAAATTCTTGTAAATGCTTTGCTTAACTGATAAGAAAAATTTGGCCAGTATTAATTCATACGGTGCGTTAAATATTTACTATTTGATTAAACATGTAATTTTTTTTAAATATTAATATTGGGTAACATCTCCTTTAGCCTTTACAACACATTTACAACGCTTTGGCATAGATTTTAATAAATTCTGACATTGTTCTGTTGAAATAGAGTCCCACATCTCTTGCAATTTTGTTTTTAAATCAGAAAGGGTTGCAGTCTAGTCCATGCCGCATGCGACGTCTCGCAATTTTTTATGTATCCCAACTGTGTCGTCGTTACGCTCAAAGTGATCGTTGCCAATACTTTACGATCCATAGCAGTCCAATTAGCACCTTCCGGAACATCTGCTTCTTGTAAATCGCCCGACGCTGTCTCCCGTAACTCCATATGCACCAATACGCTGCGCATCTGTATGCTCCAAGAATCATAATTCTTTTCCTCGAGTTTCTCAATCTGATAGAGACTACTCATTGTTACTATTTTTTATGTCGCAATTTACACCCGGCCGCGAATGTCCAACTTTAATGTTTTCCGAGTTCGTAACTCCTACATTAACTATATACCGAACCGTTTTCTAAACTCAAACCGTTATCCTGGGCCCATAACCTATTGAAGAGTGCTTCGTGCAGGAAAGTTCTTGGGCTTAGAAAAACGAAATAAAACAATACGTGTTCATTCAATGGTAATTTATTCGCGACTGACTTCGCGCTATTAGTTAACATGATTATATATGTATGTACGTTTCCTTCGGTGTGGCCAATGTTTTGTACACACACTGTAATGTATTACTGTATTACTAACAGCTGTTCTATACATGCATGCATTGGTTATTTTCAACAGCATTGTTAAGTCCAACATCTCTGGATGTAAATCTACGGGTATGGTTTTATTAGATATAAAATCAGCGATCGATTCTGTCTGGCACAAGAGACTTGTTCATAAAATGAAAACGATAAACTTTCCTAATGAACTTACTAATCTAATAAGTCTTTATCTTAACAATAAATCCTGCGTTGAACACATAGCAAACGCCAAGATTAATATAGTAGCAGGTTGTCCGCAAGGCTCATGTATTTCACCTCTTCTCTACAACATATACACGTCGGACTTCCCAATTTTAAGAGGATGCACTGCTGTCCTCTGCTTTGATACCCTTTTTTTCTGAGATCTCAGACAACCTCTAAAATGCCTTTAATACCTTGATGTCCTTGGTGGAAAGAAGCAGCACAGCAGCCTCGACTTAAAATGCCTCGCTTGCCCTGTCCCTTGTGTGTGTGCGTCTTTGTGTATGTGTGTGTGTATTTGCAAGTGTAAGCAGATGCGATCGGAAATTTTCGACCTGGGTACAGGGAGTTTTGCAGTCGGGTATACTCGACTATAGCATTTTTACTTGTTTAACATATTAATATGCATGGAAGGGCTGGCACATTGCAAAAAGCCACCAGAGAAGAAAAACCGCCAACAGCAACGAAATAAATTTGTCAGTGCAATATTCTTCTTATTCCAAACAGCAAATTGCTACGAACTGGACCGACGCCATCAACCGTGCTTGGCCACGTGAATAAATAAATACACAGAAGTAAAATACACATAAAGTAAGCAGAGGCTGTGACCGAGGCAAAGGATGAAAGGAGTATTAATTTCCATTGCCATTCTGACCACCTTTCTGAAATTGTGCGTAAAAAATATGGAAAGGCATTTGGGCAACGACAAATTTTTGCATCTGCATACTCATCCAAAGCCGAAAAAAATAACATGACTAATGATTTAAGAATGGTGGTGGGTTGATTGTTTGTGTAGTTTTTATCCCTAGAAAAACAAATGGGCCTTGCTCTATTCTTACTTTGATTTCTGCGGTTATTTTTCAAGCACTCCACTATTGCAAAAAAATTAAATTTTTTGGCATAAACTCTAAATGGAAACTAGCTATATTTATACTCTGTCCGTCTTTCCGTATGAACGCAATTTTTGATTTTGACACTTTATAAATTGAGGATATTGTAAGGAAGTATCTCAGGCTGGGGTATAACTCAGTCTGGCCAAGGCCACTTACAACAAAATTTATATTAGTGCTGGGACTGACTGGCGTTAGAAATCGCGGACCCTAGTAAAGATGACAATTTGGGTCGCAAACACCGCAGCACAACAGATGCCATTACGGTGGTAGACTTGGCAACCGATGCAATACAAGGCAAGAGGTGGGCTGGAGGTGCCAAACAGTATTGCACCGTCTGTACGCTGGACGTGAAGAATGCCTTCAACTCGGCGAACTGGGAGCGCATCCTGAAAGCCCTCTTCGTCAAAACATCCCAGAGCACCTGATCCAGCTTATAGAAAGTTATTTTAATAATAGAGTGTTGATCTACGATACTGAAGAATGCCAACGCCAGTACACGGTTTCCGGCGGCGTCCCACAGGGCTCTGTACTTGGGCCGATCTTCTGGAATACCATGTACGACGGAGTATTGCGCTTGCGCCTAGCTGAGGGCAACACTGTCGTTGGCTTCGCGGATGACCTGGGTGTGGTAACCATAGCCAAAAGACTGGACATCGCCTCAGCCAAATGCAGCACGGCAACGGACATAATTATCCAGTGGCTATCCCAAAATGGACTTTCGCTCGCCGAGCATAAATCAGAGGCCGTGCTAATAAGTAGCAGGAAGAAAGTAGAGGGAGCAGTGGTACGGGTTGGTTTTATCAACACCAAACCGGCCATCAAGTACCTTGGGGTAATTATAGACAGCAGACTCTCATTTAAACACCACCTAGCGTATGCCAGCAATAAAGCTGCCGCTGCGACGGAGCAACGGTGCAGAAAATTGATCGCTGGGGTAGTCACCTCTACCATCTTGCATGGATCCTCAATCTGGGCCACCGCAATAAACACGCCATCATATGGTCGAAGCTACAAGGCGGTGTACAGTCGCTGCGCCCTCAGAATCGCCTCATGCTTTCGCACGGCATCTGAAGACGCTGCGCTAGTAGTGGCCGGCATGATCCCGCTCAACCTACTGGCGGCCGAAATGCAAACCGGACCGCCACAAGCCGCGCTACACGCGAACGGACGATTGTGCTTGGCAAGGGGCGTAGAACAACATCACCAAGGGCAGATGGACGCATCGGCTTATCCCGCAACTGAGCCCGTGGATGCGCCATGGCCAGGTGGATTTTAACCTGGCCCAGATGTTGACGGGGCACGGCTGCTTCAAGGCCTACCTGCACCGTTTTCATCACGAACGCGACCAGTTCTGCGAGCACTGCAGAGAAGGGGAAATCGAAAACGTCGAGAATGCACTATTTCACTGTCCGCTTTTTAGATCAGAACGGGAGCTGGTCCCGGTGAACAGCAACACGCTGACCCCGGATAACGTGGTATCAACCACGTTACTCCCTGTACCCATAAAATGGGTAAAAGCGGGTATTGGATTTGTGCAAAAGTATGTAACAGGCAGAAGGAGACATCTCCGACCCTATAAAGGATATATATTCTTGATCAGTATCAAAAGAGAATTCGATTTGGCCGTGTCCGTCTGTCCGGATGAACGCGTCGATCTCAGCAACTATAAGAAAAATTTGAAATGAAGGTTCCTGTATACCATACGCAGATCAAGTTTGTTTCCGATCTCAGATATCTTCCCCCGTTTCCCCGCAATTCGATCAAAATGTTTTACACCCACACTTTTGAAGATATAGCTATGGGATTTGGAATGTACAATACTTAAGTTACTCGTACTCTACTGTCCAAATTTGAAGTCGATCGGATAATAAACACGGAATGTATTCAACGAACAAGATTCAGTACTTGAGCGAAGGGGGAAAGAAGAAGCACAGCCACGACTTAAAATGCCTTGCTTTCGCTGTCGCTTTGCTGTCGCTTATGTGTGTGCGTCGTTGTGTATGTGTGTGCCTATGCGTAAAAGTACGAAGAAGCGATCGAAAATTTTCGAACTAGGTGCAGGGAGTTTTGTAGTCGGGTATACTCGACTAAAGCATTCTTACTTGTTTTGTGTAGATCTTTGAAAATGAGTTTGGAGCTGATTGGATGGTAAACGAAAATGTTTCATACAACAGTTTTCCGCGATTTTCCACGCTTGTGGGTGGAATTTCTCAAAATTCCGTCTTAGTGTGCACTTTCATCATAGAAGGAACCTACTGTGACAATTTCAGCATCCTAGCTCTTACAGTTTGTGCTGTGCGATGATTGCCAATCAGTCAGTACGAACTCTTTTATATATATATAGATACTGGCAGGTAAAATCCCTGCTTGCCCGGGGAAAAATTTAGATGAAAATGCATTTTTACTCCCTGTACCCATAAAATGGGTAAAAAGGGGGTATTGGATTTGTGCAAAAGTATTTAACAGGCAGAAGGAGACATCTTCGACCCTATAAAGTATATATATTCTTGATCAGTATCAAAAGAGATTTCGATTTGGCCATGTCCGTCTGTCTGTCCGTCTGTCTGTCCGTCTGTCCGTCCGTATGTATGAACGCAAGGATCTCAGCAACTATAATAGCTAGAGACACCAAATTTGCAATGTAGGTTCGTGTATAGCAGGCGCAGGTCAAGTTTATTTTGGATCAGAAATATTCCCCCCCACACCCCCGCTATTCGATAAAAACCGTTTTACAGTAACAATTTTCAAGATATAGCTTTGGGATTTGGCATGTATAATACATTGGTCATTCTTGATATACTGTCCAAATTTCAAGTCGATCGGATAATAAACACGGAAGTTATTCAACAAACAAGATTCAGTACTGCAGGCTTGGCAAGCAGCAACATGAAGGCTTCAGCATATGTATGGACATATGTGCGAGCGAGCGCGAAGCGCGTGCATTTTCTATTAAGTACCAAAGGCTTAACCATGTGTGCGAGCGAGCGCGAAAGTGCAGCGGGTCTTGTACTCGTGACGTCACGACATACCAAAACACACGGCATCAGCTGATGCACATGTCGCTTTTAAGCAACACAAGCCCATATGGTTTCATAATTGTTTATCGGTACGCAAACCATACGATAAATTTTAAGCACCTGATCTGCTTGACATTTTTCTTTGTGTGACATGCGCCATCTGCATGACTTTATTTTCTTGAAACATATTGTTATCAATGCTCTGCATAGTGCAGACTATGCATCAAAATTTAAAAATTGACTGTTGGCGCGCAGCCAATTGGCCTCTTCGATAAAATATCGATAAGTATCAGCTCTTCGACCAGTCTCGCTCATCTCTGCATTGTGCTGCTAGTATTTCTTTCACTCTACCGTCGTTCGTCATCGAGTTCCGATTTTGATAAATTTGCGATTTTCAACGTTTAACTAAAAATATAAGTTTTGTGAATTACAAAAGTGATATAGTGTTACATATCGTTAGCGACTTTTATTGTGTCTTTGCTCCAATTTTATCCAAGACAAAACTGTTCAACCAATAATATTTTGGCGGCTTATTTTGTGCGTGAAAAAAGTGCGATAACAAAAGTGATTTACATACGTATCTATGTACATGTGTGATTGCAGTCTGCAGCACTGTTAGTCATCAACTTTGCCTGTGTGACCGTAGTGCATGTCTATACATGCACACTATGCCCGTTTGCATTCTGCTGCTAGTAACAGAACCCCTCCCCCTTCTAACTCTATAAGTGCAAAATTTGTAACGGTTCGCGAGTGCGCGCATTTTCTTAGGAGCTAGGAAGTCTAATTGGATCTTTTGGTTGGAAAAATCGCAAGTTTACAAATTTCGTTGTATTTAATAGTCTTTTTAAAGACTACTTAAATTTATTACTTATATTACTATTTTTTACAGGTGTATGTATTAAACTCTTGGCCTTATTGGAGTAAATACATAGAATATATAAACATTTATTAATTTTAGTTATCTTACATTACATACATATTGATTATTTATTAATTATTATATTAATATTAATAATATATTGGTAAAATTAAGTACATATATACATACATAATATACATATACATAGACTAAAATGCCCAGGCTAAGCAAATCATCAGTATCGAATAGGTCTCGTAGACAAAGAACCAGAAATTTGCTAAATAGGTCCAATCCCGAATATGCGGAGGAGGAGAGATTAAATAACGTAGTGTCTCAAAGAGAGCGTAGGGAGAATACAGCATTCAGCCAATCAGAAAGAACTAGAAACAGTCAACGCAACCAAGTTCGCAGGAATGACAGAAGATTTAGGGTTTCCGATCAAAGTTTGAACACTGTGCAGCGCGCTATCTTAAGAAGTGATTCTTTAACTAGACAGCGAGAGCAAAATAGTAATACTTTGCGTCGATCGACGCGCAGACAAGACCAAGACTATCGGGCGGACGAACAAGAACGTGATACTGCTAGACACACTATTCAACGCGAAAATTCTCAAACTAAAGAACGACAGCAGGCAGCTAATACTTTGCGTCGATCGACGCGCAGACAGGACCAAGAATATCGGGCGGACGAACAAGAACGTGATACTGCTAGACACACTATTCAACGCGAAAATTCTCAAACTAGAGAACGACAGCAGGCAGCTAATACTTTGCGTCGATCGACGCGCAGACAGGACCAAGAATATCGGGCAGACGAACAAGAACGCGATACTGCTAGGCACATTATTCAACGTGACAATACTGAAACTAGACAACGACAGCAGGCAGCTAATACTTTGCGTCGATCGACGCGCAGACAGAACTTAGTTTATAGGGCAAACGAACAGAGTCAGGATACTATTCGGCGCGCTAGCCAGCGTCAAGAATTAGAAAGACGCATCTTAGAAAGGGAAAGAGATAGAAGTCAAAGATCACAGGCTAGGAGCAATATTGTACGTAGAATTATAGAGCAGGCACGACATACAAGTGCAAGGCGAAGTGCTCGAATACAAGCACGACAGGCAGCCCTTGACGCCAATAGGAATTTGACGCAGCGAGTTAGTCAGTATAGAAGCAATCCCGAAAATATAATAGCAGAGAATAGTAGAAATGCAACCCAAAGTAGTCAGATACGTGCGAATACCCTTCCAGAGGATAGGCACTCTCAGAGTTCAAATAGCAGTTTACAAGCCCTGATAGCTAAATTTAATAGAACAGTCAAGCAGGGACCCGATCAGGTTTGCATTTGTTGCAAGGGCTTGTGGTTTCCACATCAAGTGGACAAAATTTCTAGAGAGCTTATTGAAAGCAAGTGTAGTGAACAAGTTAGTGCAGATATTCTATACCTATCCTCTGTATTCCCCTCACCAAATAATAAGTATAGTTTCTGCAAAACATGTAGCCGCAGTATTAAATTAGGCAAAAAACCAAAGGCTTCAATAACAAATGGCCTAGAATTTCCGAATCTTCCCCAATGCCTGAAAGGCTTAACGCCTCTAGAGGAACGGCTTATTTCTCCCCGCCTTCCTTTTATGATAATAAAATCTCTAGGATATGGCCGTCAAAATGCCATTAAGGGAGCAGTGGTCAATGTGCCAATTCCAGTTGGCAATGTAGTAACGTCCCTTCCAAGGGCGTTTAATGAAGCCGAAGTAGTTCAGATTCACCTTAGACGTAGAATGGCATATTCCCATGATTTCATGGCTGAAACCATTAGGCCCTCAAAAATTGCTGATGCAATCAGATTTTTAGTAAATACAGAGCTTTATAGGAAACACCACATTACTGTTAACGAACAGTGGCTGTCTTCCTTTTCATCTGATAATGTTCCATTTATTGCATCAGCTGACGATAGGGAGTTAGTTAGAGAACTATTAGAAAGATCTGCTCAAGCCTCTGTTAATGAGCAAAATAGTTTAGAAGAAGAAACTTTGAACCCAGGAGGCCAGGAAACTCTGTTAGAAAATGTCCCTATCGAAAATGTTGCCATGCAGAGAATAGTTTAAGCTCCTGGAGAAGGTCAGCGTCCTTTAGATATGATCGCAGATTGTGATTCTGAAGAGCTGTCTTTTCCAACTATCTTTGCTGGCATTAAAAGAAAGTGTAAAGAAAGTTTTACAACCATAGTTAGATCAGAACTTAGGAATTACGATAGAAGAGGTTGTAGAACAGATAAATTATTTCTTAACTACAAAAAGTTAGAAATGATTAACATTAGAAGTAACACTTCCATTTGCTTACGTAAGCACAGCGCCACTCAAGGCATTACGGCTGCTAACGCTCTTAACGAGGATCATATAGATAATTTAATACGCCACGATGAGGGCTATAGGGTTTTAAAAGGTATTCGCACGTCTCCTGCTCATTGGGAAGCAGAAAAGAAGAAGGTTATGGCAATGATTAGGCAGTTTGGTCTTCCGACCTTTTTTATAACATTTTCAGCAGCTGAAACTAGGTGGACGGAGCTATTAGTGTTGCTTTCAAAAAATGTAGATAAGGTAGAAATTTCAGAAGAATTAGCTTCAAATTTAAGTTTTAATGATAAAGCCCGTCTTATTAGAGCAGACACAGTTACTTGCGCTAGGTATTTCGATTTTCGCTATAGGCAACTGTTGAAACTAATGAAGAGAGAAGAAGGTGGTGTTTTCGGTAGTCATTGGGTTATTAAGTATTATTGGCGAGTAGAATTTCAACAAAGAGGCTCTCCACATATTCACGGTATGTTTTGGCTGAAAAATGCCCCCAAATTCGATGTAAGTGATCAGGCTAGTATAGGTCCAGTTAAGTCTTTTATTGATCAGTTTATCACAACTGATACCAATAAACTTTCTATAGCTCCATATCTATTGGAGTATCAAACGCATATATCACGGGCATTCGTGCACGCGTGAAGTCAGGGGAAACAAAATTTGTAGATTCGGTATTCCATACCCTCCAATGCCCCAAACAGAAATTTTGTTTCCGTTAGAGGAGGACACGCAAAATATAAATATCTGCCGTAGGAATTTTGAGAAAGTACAGAGCTTATTAAACTCTAATGTTGATCGTGAAACTGTAGATTCTCTTAGCGATTTTAATAACTTTTTGTCCCACGATCAACTTAACCTTAGCTATGAGTGCTACATTAATGCACTTAGATCGAGTTTAAAGAAACCAAAAATTTTTTTGAAACGGTCTTTTGCAGCTATTAAGCTTAACGCTTTCAATCAGCACCTTCTTGCAATGCAGCGAGCAAATATAGATATTCAGTTTATACTAGACCCCTACGCTTGCTGCAGCTATGTCGTTAATTATATTAACAAGTCCCAGAGAGGTATTTCCAAGTTAATGCGTGATGCAGTTAGTGAGATTAATAGGGGCAATGCAACAATTAAACAAAAGTTGCAGCACATAGGGCATAAGTTTATTTCGGGTACTGAGATATCCGCTCAGGAAGCAGTTTACTGCTGTATGGGTATGCGTTTGTCCGAAACAAGTAATGCAGAAGTTTATATCAACACTGCATTACCACAGCACCGTGTTAGAATTCTAAAATCTAGGAATCAACTTCAAAATCAAACCTCAGAGTCGACAGATATTTTCGAGTTAGGACTTTTAGATCACTATGTTCAGCGCCCAGATTCCCTAGATAGTTTATGTCTCGCTGATTTTGCAGCTTTTTACAGTTTTAGCAAAACTCATAATAGTCGCCAAAATACAGATAGCGCTGACATAGAAATCGAAACACCAATAGCTTCTGAGTCATTAGTTCATCAACTTCGCGATAGTAGTGGCTTCGTTAGAAAGAGAAATAGTCCCCGCATAATTAGATATAGGAGATTTAACGTCAATACAGACAGAAGCAACTACTTTAGGGAATTAGTTATGCTATATGTGCCATGGAGGGATGAAAGCTTAGAAGTAGTGACTAGGGATTGCGAGATGTATTGTAGTGAGCATCAGGAGTTAGTTGAAAACAATCGTAGGAAGTATAATATTTTAGACGATAGCGAGCTTCAGGATGCACTTAGTGGTGCTATGGAGAATGAGCAGGAAAATAATTTAGAAAATCAAGAAGTGGTAGATGATAGATATAGAGTGTCAGGTTTGCCTGAAATAAATCCTCAGTTAAATGTTTTAAACATAGCTGATAATGAAAATGCTGATTTAGATACAAGTAATGTCCGAATTATTAAGCTTCCAGCCATAATTTCACCAGAAAGGTTAGCTGATATTGTAAATCACTCAATTTAAAGCAGAAGAATTACCTTAGCCATGTGTTGCACAATGCTAAAAACAAAACTGTGTATACAGAATTTGTTGGAGGTGGTGCTGGTGTCGGCAAGAGCCGACTAATATTAGCAATTTACCAAGCTTTGTCCGCAATGTATAATAGTAAGCCAGGAAGTGATCCTAATACTGCTAAAATTCTATTGTGTGCCCCCACAGGAAAAGCAGCTTTCGGAATCGGAGGTTCAACTCTGCATTCCATGTTTTCTCTCCCAGTCAATCAATCAGGATCAAATTTGAGAGCCTTAAGCTCTGATTCAGTCAACACTTTGCATTCAAAGCTCCTAGACATCAAATTACTCATAATAGATGAAATTTCCATGGTTAGTTTTAGAATGTTTTCCCACTTGGACTCCCGTTTGAAACAAATTTTTAAAAATACTTCTCCCTTTGGTGGAATTTCCGTCATCGTGTTCGGTGATCTACGACAGTTACAGCCTGTCGGTGGGGGCTGGATTTTCAATTCCAACTCAAATGATCCTTACCACGCCATTTATGGATCATCTCTGTGGGACCTTTTTAAGTATTTTGAGCTCACAGAAATAATGCGACAACGGGAGGACCAATCATTTGCTTCGGCTTTAAATAATATGGCATCGGGTTGCATGACAGCCGATGATATTAGTCTCATTCGTTCTCGAATATGTCAGCCATCGGAAGTGCCCGATGACGCAATACATCTCTTCTGTTTTAATAAAGATGTAATGTCTTTTAACACAGAGAAGTTGGGCAGAATACCGACAAACCAACATTTTTCTACCGCTGAAGATTTTATAAAAGGTAGCCATTTAAATATAACACGTAGGCAAAGGATTTTAGAATCTGTTAGTAGCTTTAAAACATCAGAAACTCAGGGATTGTGCAAGTCAATTCTTTTAAAAACCACTGCCAAATATATGATTACGGTCAATGTAGACACAGGAGATGGGTTAGTTAATGGTGCATCAGGCATACTGATGCAAGTGGATTTCGATACATCCGAAACTCCAAATATTTTATGGATGAAATTTTCAGAAGAAAGCGTAGGAGTACTTGCTCGATCAAAGTATACACATCGTATAGAACCTTCATGGACCCCAATTCACAAAATAGTTAAAAGTTTTCAATATAAGAATCAGCAATGTACTATTGACCGTAAGCAGTTTCCAGTGGTACCTGCAGAGAGTATAACCGTTCACAAGAGTCAGGGAGCTACGTATAGCAAAGTGGTGGTCCACACTGTCCATATGACCGAACGTGCTAAAATATACGTAGCTTGCAGTAGAGCAACTACTGCCTCAGGACTATTTATTATTGGAGATTTTACTCCACCTAGACCTCCCGAGAACAATGATATAGTAACAAAACAATTGGAAAAATTGCGGACAGAAAAACTTCTTCAAACACATCACGGTCATCTAATTAACAGTTCCGCTTTAGACATTTTCTATCATAATACTGAAAGCATTCACTGTCATATTGAAGATATTCGATCAGACAGGTTAATGCTTCAGTCGTCCGTTCTATGCTTCGTTGAGGCATCCACTTATTCCAACGAAAATGTGGACATTCCAGGGTTTACAATTGTTGTCCGTCTAGATTGCGAGGTAATTCCCAATTCAGTCCGACCTAAAAGGGGTATCATTGTTTATATTAGAAGCGAATTATTTTCTAGCATTTCCAATTGTGTAAGCGGTAGAAAATTATGTGGTTCAGTCGTGTTTGAGTATGGCATATTTCGATACAAGTCAATAGGATTTATAGTTGTTTATAAAAGTCCGTCTTATCCGATAGCTATGTTTAAAACACAATTTGAGGATCTATTTCGGCAATATGAATTTTTAGAGAATAGTTCAATTATATTAGGAGATTTCAATTTATGTTTAAGCAAATTCGATAGATGTAGAAGTATTTACAATGAGTTAGTGAGAAGAGGATTTAGGTGTTTGCTAGATTTGAAAACGTCCACTACCAATTGTGATTCTCACATTGATTGGGCATATTCAAATATTTCCAGTGAGAATATAAGTGCTAGGACCTTTGAGACAGTGTATAGCTACCACAGTGGTATATCCGTTAGTGTTGAGGAAATTCTAGATTTGTGTTGAGTATTAGATAGTTTCGTATTAGTAGATAGTTGTGTGTATATATTTATGTATATATTATTTTATTAAAATATTATTATTAAATATCTATAAAATTTGTTTAAATATGTATATTAATATTTTGTATTACTCGCCAAATAATGAATTATATAATATATTATTATATGTGTATGCTATTTTATAAAATAGATTAGTATGTAGTTGGCCGTCAGCCATCAGGTGTACAAAAGAAATATCTTGTATTTAATACGCGCCATATCTGTACGCACTGTTTGGAAGTGCGACTATACTCTCCACGTGAGGGCGGCTGGAAGCAGTCCCTTGCCACGACCATGTGCTTGCCAAGGGTGCTGACTAATGGTAGTCGGGCGAAGAGAAGACAACTCTTTAAAATAACCCTATTATGGAAATTTCTAGCTTTAACTTGATTTTCCCATTCCTTGGGTTTTCGATATTAATTAAGTTTTTCGTATTAATATAATTTTTAAAACACATGCTGCACGGTTGGCCATAAATTTAGCACTGCAGCTAAGGGGCTGCCGATTACCACTCTGGGTACAGGGAGTCTCGTAGTCGAGTGTACTCGACTAAAACATTCTTACTTGTTTTTCTTGAATTTGACTACTTTCGTCAACCTTAAGAAATACAACTAAATAGTTGAGCCACGTGAGTAATGTTTTCAGTTTAGGGCTATGAAAATGTCTTTGAAAAAAAAAACAACAAAAAAATGTCCTACTCATTTGTCCTTGACTTCCATTTCCCGCCCGTTGCGACACGGAGTAGATTTTCCAAAATCATTTGTCATTTTAAGCCAATTTCTGGAATAATACTAAGAATCCAGAATCAATTTTTCCAACTGTTTTCCGCCCGTTGTATTGCCCGCAAAGTACCGAGGTTTTTGTATTTATATTTGGAAATAAGTATAAATCCACGTGTTTTTTGAAAACCGGTAGCACATGTGACGAATTATTTAATGTGAGGTGCTTTGAAAATCATTTTCAAAATGATTGAATGATAAACAGAAGTTTGAAGATGAGTTTGAAGTCAATTGGACGATAATCAAAAAAATTTCATACAACAGTTTTCCGCGTATTTTCCGACCTTAGGGATAGATTTTCCAAATTCTTTGACCACCGCACCTATTATTTTTGCCCATACAACCTTGAAAATGAGTTTGAAGCCAATCGCATGAAAATTATAAATGTCGAATGCCAGACTTTTCCAACGATTTTCCGACCATGTGGTCGAATTGGTCGAAGTGCCTGATGTTTGACATATATTTTATTGAAATTGTTTTTTGTTTGTTTTGTGCTTATAATTCCCAAATGGCTTAAACATTTTTTTAATGAAGTGGCAGATGTTTGCCAATCATTTTATGCAAATTGTGTCTTTTTTTTGTGTGGTTTAAAAGAAAAAAAAATTATTTTATGTGAAGAGATTTGAAAATGAATTTGAAGGTGATCGACTAAAATTAGACTTTCGCCCATACAACTTTGAGACCCCCATTTTCCACCCATGGGGGTGGATTTTCCAAAATCGATGAAATATGTGTCAATTTAATTTTTGTGTAGATCTCGGAAAATGAGTTTGAAGCCGATTGGATAGTAAACAAAAAAGTTTCATACAACAGTTTTCCGCAATTTTCCACGCTTGTGGGTGGAATTTTCCAAAATCCCGTCTTAGTGCGCACTTTCATCATAGATGGAACCTACTGTGAAAACTTTAGCATCCTAGCTCTTATGGTTTGGGCTGTGCGATGATTGCCAATCAGTCAGTCAGTCAGTCAGCACGAACTCTTTTATATATATAGATATATACATACACACTCCTTACGACTCGCCCTCAAAGTAACATTTGCATGAGGCATAACTTGAGAATTTCAACGCTGCGTTACATAATGAACTGCTAATTGAAATATTAACACCTACATATAACGCCTGCGACCCAGTCGCAATATGTCACCGCTACTGGGGACAGCAGCAAAAAAACATAAGAAATCTCACCTAATATGTGTGTACGAATACAATAAAACAAAATGACTATAGCAATTGGCGTACCACGATATGAGACCGCAAAAATATAAATAAGCGCAAATGTTGCGTCATAGACACGCAACCGAGGGACTAGTACACATACATATAAGCAGGGTTGGTGAATTGAACTGGAACGAAATTCAAAATACTGTAAATTCTTAACGAGTAGAAACACTGCTAGCAAAATTTGTCAAATAAAAGCTGATTTTATTGTTAACATGTGTGTTTTGTGATTTGCTATTGATATTAATAATAAAAGTCATTTGTGTATCGAACGATTGCTCATTAGGCTACACTGTGATAGCTGTGGGCAAAGTCAGCTAAATCCCCAAATATGGTGTGCAAAGTCAAGGTTCGAATTGAGCGAAATCCTCGTCGTAGTGGCAAACAAAAGGCCCGTGATTTGCACATATCGTCCAAATGAATTCAACACATACTGAACATCGAGATCAACGTAAAACCTTACAAATTTCAAAAAGAGACCGAATATTTATACTATGTTCCCGAAGGGAAAAATAGTATATTGGGTTTGCGAAATGTCCGTCTTTCCGTATGAACGCAATTTTTTTGCCTTTATCTTTAAGCTAGCAACCAAATTTGGTACACATGTTGGTGTATATCGTCAATTTATAAAGTGTCAAGATCGACAAGATCGTAGTAGAAAACAAGTAAGAATGCTATAGTCGACTATACCCGACTACAAAACTCCCTGTACCCAGGTTAAAAATTTCCGATCGCAAAGCCGTACACACACAAACGGCAGCACACGCGACAGCGCAGGCGAAGCATTTCAAGTCGTGACGGTGCTTCTTCTTCCCCCCTCGCTCCAGTACTGAATCTTGTTCGTTGAATAACTTCCGTGTTTATTATCCGATCGACTTGAAATTTGAACAGTAGATTAAGAGTGACTTAAGTATTGTACATGCCATAGCTATATCTTCAAAAGTGTTGGTGTTAAACGTTTTGACCGAATTGCAGGGGAACGGGGGAAGATATCTGATATCGGAAACAAACTTGATCTGAAAATGGTATACAGGAACCTTCATTTCAAATTTGGTGTCTTTAGCTCTTATAGTTGCTGAGATCGACGCGTTCATCCTGACAGACGGACAGACAGACGGACATGGCCAAATCGAAATCTCTTTTGATACTGATCAAGAATATATATACTTTATAGGATCGAAGATGTCTCCTTCTGCCTGTGACACAAATCCAATACCCCCTTTTTACCCATTTTATGGGTACAGGGAGTAAACATTCGGTCTCTTTTTGAAATTTGTAAGGTTTTACGTTGATCTCGATGTTCAGTATGTGTTGAATTCATTTGGATGATATGTGCAACTCACGGGCCTTTTGTTTGCCAATACGACGAGGATTTCGCTCAATTCGACCCTTGACTTTGCACACAATATTTGGGGATTTAGCTGACTTTGCTCACAGCTATCACAGTGTAACCTAATGAGCAATCGTTCGATACACAAATGACTTTTATTATTAATATCAATAGCAAATCACAAAACACACATGTCAACAATAAAATCAGCTTTTATTTGACAAATTTTGCTAGCAGTGTTTCGTAAAGAATTTACAGTATTTTGAATTTGGTTTCAGTTCAATTCACCAACCCTGCTTATATGTATGTGTACTAGTCCCTCGGTTGCGTGTCTATGACGCAACATTTGCGCTTATTTATATTTTTGCGGTCTCATATCGTGGTACGCCAATTGCTATAGTCATTTTGTTTTATTGTATTCGTACACACATATTAGGTGAGATTTCTTATGTTTTTTTGCTGCTGTCCCCAGTAGCGGTGACATATTGCGACTGGGTCGCAGGCGTTATATGTAGGTGTTAATATTTCAATTAGCAGTTCATTATGTAACGCAGCGTTGAAATTCTCAAGTTATGCCTCATGCAAATGTTACTTTGAGGGCGAGTCGTAAGGAGTGTGTATGTATATATCTATATATATAAAAGAGTTCGTGCTGACTGACTGACTGACTGACTGATTGGCAATCATCGCACAGCCCAAACCATAAGAGCTAGGATGCTGAAGTTTTCACAGTAGGTTCTATCTATGATGAAAGTGCACACTAAGACGGGATTTTGGAAAATTCCACCCACAAGCGTGGAAAATTGCGGAAAACTGTTGTATGAAACTTTTTTGTTTACCATCCAATCGGCTTCAAACTCATTTTCCGAAGTCTACACAAAAATTAAATTGACACATATTTCATCGATTTTGGAAAATCCACCCCCATGGGTGGAAAATGGGGGTCTCAAAGTTGTATGGGCGAAAGTCTAATTTTAGTCGACCACCTTCAAATTCATTTTCAAAGCTCTTCACATAAAATAATTTTTTTTTCTTTTAAACCATACAAAAAAAAGACAATTTGCATAAAATGATTGGCAAACATCTGCCACTTCATTAAAAAAATGTTTAAGCCATTTGGGAATTATAAGCACAAAACAAACAAAAAACAATTTCAATAAAATATATGTCAAACATCAGGCACTTCGACCAATTCGACCACATGGTCGGAAAATCGGTGGAAAAGTCTGGCATTCGACATTTATAATTTTCATGCGATTGGCTTCAAACTCATTTTCAAGGTTGTATGGGCAAAAATAATAGGCGCGGTGGTCAAAGATTTTGGAAAATCTATCCCTAAGGTCGGAAAATACGCGAAAAACTGTTGTATGAATTTTTTTGATTATCGTCCAATTGACTTCAAACTCATCTTCAAACTTCTGTTTTTCATTCAATCATTTTGAAAATGATTTTCAAAGCACCTCACATTAAATAATTCGTCACATGTGCTACCGGTTTTCAAAAAACACGTGGATTTATACTTATTTCCAAATATAAATACAAAAACCTCGGTACTTTGCGGGCAATACAACGGGCGGAAAACAGTTGGAAAGATTGATTCTGGATTCTTAGTATTATTACAGAAATTTGCTTAAAATGACAAATGATTTTGGAAAATCTACTCCGTGTCGCAACGGGCGGGAAATGGAAGTCAAGGACAAATGAGTAGGACATTTTTTTGTTGTTTTTTTTTTCAAAGACATTTTCATAGCCCTAAACTGAAAACATTACTCACGTGGCTCAACTATTTAGTTGTATTTCTTAAGGTTGACGAAAGTAGTCAAATTCAAGAAAAACAAGTAAGAATGTTTTAGTCGAGTACACTCGACTACGAGACTCCCTGTACCCAGAGTGGTAATCGGCAGCCCCTTAGCTGCAGTGCTAAATTTATGGCCAACCGTGCAGCATGTATTTTAAAAATTATATTAATACGAGAAAAACTTAATTTATCTAATTTATAATCTAAATCTATCTTAATCTATTTTATAAAATAGCATACACATATAATAATATATTATATAATTCATTATTTGGCGAGTAATACCAAAAATATTAAATTATATATATTTTAAACATATTTATAGATATTTTAATAAATATATATTTTAATTTTATTTTTATTTCTAGGGCCAAATAAAACTTCCCCCAACGTGGCTGGTGTCGTTATTAGTTTTCAATTGGTAATTTCCGTGTAGGCTTTTTAAATTTTTTTTCCGTATATCTATGTATTATATTATATTTTTTGGTTCGGGGCAGCACTGTTTTGCCTTCGTTAATAAATAAATAAATAAATAAAATAAATAAATAAATAAAATTATATACATAAATATATACACACAACTATCTACTAATACGAAACTATCTAATACTCAACACAAATCTAGAATTTCCTCAACACTAACGGATATACCACTGTGGTAGCTATACACTGTCTCAAAGGTCCTAGCACTTATATTCTCACTGGAAATATTTGAAAACGCCCAATCAATGTGAGAATCACAATTGGTAGTGGACGTTTTCAAATCTAGCAAACACCTAAATCCTCTTCTCACTAACTCATTGTAAATACTTCTACATCTATCGAATTTGCTTAAACATAAATTGAAATCTCCTAATATAATTGAACTATTCTCTAAAAATTCATATTGCCGAAATAGATCCTCAAATTGTGTTTTAAACATAGCTATCGGATAAGACGGACTTTTATAAACATCTATAAATCCTATTGACTTGTATCGAAATATGCCATACTCAAACACGACTGAACCACATAATTTTCTACCGCTTACACAATTGGAAATGCTAGAAAATAATTCGCTTCTAATATAAACAATGATACCCCTTTTAGGTCGGACTGAATTGGGAATTACCTCGCAATCTAGACGGACAACAATTGTAAACCCTGGAATGTCCACATTTTCGTTGGAATAAGTGGATGCCTCAACGAAGCATAGAACGGACGACTGAAGCATTAACCTGTCTGATCGAATATCTTCAATATGACAGTGAATGCTTTCAGTATTATGATAGAAAATGTCTAAAGCGGAACTGTTAATTAGATGACCGTGATGTGTTTGAAGAAGTTTTTCTGTCCGCAATTTTTCCAATTGTTTTGTTACTATATCATTGTTCTCGGGAGGCCTAGGTGGAGTAATATCTAAAATAATAAATAGTCCTGAGGCAGTAGTTGCTCTACTGCAAGCTACGTATATTTTAGCACGTTCGGTTATATGGACAGTGTGGACCACCACTTTGCTATACGTAGCTCCCTGACTCTTGTGAACGGTTATACTCTCTGCAGGTACCACTGGAAACTGCTTACGGTCAATAGTACATTGCTGATTCTTATATTGAAAACTTTTAACTATTTTGTGAATTGGGGTCCATGAAGGTTCTATACGATGTGTATACTTTGATCGAGCAAGTACTCCTACGCTTTCTTCTGAAAATTTCATCTATAAAATATTTGGAGTTTCGGATGTATCGAAATCCACTTGCATCAGTATGCCTGATGCACCATTAACTAACCCATCTCCTGTGTCTACATTGACCGTAATCATATATTTGGCAGTGGTTTTTAAAAGAATTGACTTGCACAATCCCTGAGTTTCTGATGTTTTAAAGCTACTAACAGATTCTAAAATCCTTTGCCTACGTGTTATATTTAAATGGCTACCTTTTATAAAATCTTCAGCGGTAGAAAAATGTTGGTTTGTCGGTATTCTGCCCAACTTCTCTGTGTTAAAAGACATTACATCTTTATTAAAACAGAAGAGATGTATTGCGTCATCGGGCACTTCCGATGGCTGACATATTCGAGAACGAATGAGACTAATATCATCGGCTGTCATGCAACCCGATGCCATATTATTTAAAGCCGAAGCAAATGATTGGTCCTCCCGTTGTCGCATTATTTCTGTGAGCTCAAAATACTTAAAAAGGTCCCACAGAGATGATCCATAAATGGCGTGGTAAGGATCATTTGAGTTGGAATTGAAAATCCAGCCCCCACCGACAGGCTGTAACTGTCGTAGATCACCGAACACGATGACGGAAATTCCACCAAAGGGAGAAGTATTTTTAAAAATTTGTTTCAAACGGGAGTCCAAGTGGGAAAACATTCTAAAACTAACCATGGAAATTTCATCTATTATGAGTAATTTGATGTCTAGGAGCTTTGAATGCAAAGTGTTGACTGAATCAGAGCTTAAGGCTCTCAAATTTGATCCTGATTGATTGACTGGGAGAGAAAACATGGAATGCAGAGTTGAACCTCCGATTCCGAAAGCTGCTTTTCCTGTGGGGGCACACAATAGAATTTTAGCAGTATTAGGATCACTTCCTGGCTTACTATTATACATTGCGGACAAAGCTTGGTAAATTGCTAATATTAGTCGGCTCTTGCCGACACCAGCACCACCTCCAACAAATTCTGTATACACAGTTTTGTTTTTAGCATTGTGCAACACATGGCTAAGGTAATTCTTCTGCTTTAAATTGAGTGATTTACAATATCAGCTAACCTTTCTGGTGAAATTATGGCTGGAAGCTTAATAATTCGGAACTTACTTGTATCTAAATCAGCATTTTCATTATCAGCTATGTTTAAAACATTTAACTGAGGATTTATTTCAGGCAAACCTGACACTCTATATCTATCATCTACCACTTCTTGATTTTCTAAATTATTTTCCTGCTCATTCTCCATAGCACCACTAAGTGCATCCTGAAGCTCGCTATCGTCTAAAATATTATACTTCCTACGATTGTTTTCAACTAACTCCTGATGCTCACTACAATACATCTCGCAATCCCTAGTCACTACTTCTAAGCTTTCATCCCTCCATGGCACATATAGCATAACTAATTCCCTAAAGTAGTTGCTTCTGTCTGTATTGACGTTAAATCTCCTATATCTAATTATGCGGGGACTATTTCTCTTTCTAACGAAGCCACTACTATCACGAAGTTGATGAACTAATGACTCAGAAGCTATTGGTGTTTCGATTTCTATGTCAGCGCTATCTGTATTTTGGCGACTATTATGAGTCTTGCTAAAACTGTAAAAAGCTGCAAAATCAGCGAGACATAAACTATCTAGGGCATCTGGGCGCTGAACATAGTGATCTAAAAGTCCTAACTCGAAAATATCTGTCGACTCTGAGGTTTGATTTTGAAGTTGATTCCTAGATTTTTGAATTCTAACACGGTGCTGTGGTAATGCAGTGTTGATATAAACTTCTGCATTACTTGTTTCGGACAAACGCATACCCATACAGCAGTAAACTGCTTCCTGAGCGGATATCTCAGTACCCGAAATAAACTTATGCCCTATGTGCTGCAACTTTTGTTTAATTGTTGCATTGCCCCTATTAATCTCACTAACTGCATCACGCATTAACTTGGAAATACCTCTCTGGGACTTGTTAATATAATTAACGACATAGCTGCAGCAAGCGTAGGGGTCTAGTATAAACTGAATATCTATATTTGCTCGCTGCATTGCAAGAAGGTGCTGATTGAAAGCGTTAAGCTTAATAGCTGCAAAAGACCGTTTCAAAAAAATTTTTGGTTTCCTTAAACTCGATCTAAGTGCATTAATGTAGCACTCATAGCTAAGGTTAAGTTGATCGTGGGACAAAAAGTTATTAAAATCGCTAAGAGAATCTACAGTTTCACGATCAACATTAGAGTTTAATAAGCTCTGTACTTTCTCAAAATTCCTACGGCAGATATTTATATTTTGCGTGTCCTCCTCTAACGGAAACAAAATTTCTGTTTGGGGCATTGGAGGGTATGGAATACCGAATCTACAAATTTTGTTTCCCCTGATTTCACGCGTGCACGAATGCCCGTGATTATGCGTTTGATACTCCAATAGATATGGAGCTATAGAAAGTTTATTGGTATCAGTTGTGATAAACTGATCAATAAAAGACTTAACTGGACCTATACTAGCCTGATCACTTACATCGAATTTGGGGGCATTTTTCAGCCAAAACATACCGTGAATATGTGGAGAGCCTCTTTGTTGAAATTCTACTCGCCAATAATACTTAATAACCCAATGACTACCGAAAACACCACCATCTTCTCTCTTCATTAGTTTC
>JBAMCL010000203.1:0-43371 GCA_037075165.1 Hirtodrosophila histrioides
ATTTAAATAATTGGATATAGTTGGATATAGATGGATATAGATGGATATAGATGGATATAGATGGATATATATGGATATAGATGGATATAGATGGATATAGATGGATATAGATAGATATAGATGGATATAGATGGATATAGATGGATATAGATAGATATAGATGGATATATATGGATATATTTGGATATATATGGATATAGATGGATATAGATGGATATAGATGGATATAGCTGGATATAGATGGATATAGATGGATATAGATGCATATAGATGGATATAGATGGATATAGATGGATATAATTGGATATAGGTGGATATAGATAGATATATATGGATATACATGGATATAGATGGATATAGATGGATATAGATGGATATAGATGGATATAGATGGATATAGATGGATATATATGGATATAGATGGATATAGATGGATATAGATGGATATAGATGGATATAGATGAAAATAGATGGATATAGATGGATATAGATGGATATAGATGTATATAGATGGCTATAATTGGATATAGGTGGATATAGATGGATATAGAAGGATATAGATGGATATAGATGGATATAGATGGATATAGATGGATATAGATGGATATAGATGGATATAGATGGATATAGATGGATATAGATGGATATAGATGGATATAGATGGATATAGATGGATATAGATGGATATAGATGGAAATAGATGGATATAGAAGGATATAGATGGATATAGATGGATATAGATGGATATAGATGGATATAGATGGATATAGATGGATATAGATTGATATAGATGGATATATATGGATATAGATGGATATAGATGGATATAGATGGATATAGATGGATATAGATGGATATAGATGGATATAGATGGATATAGATGGATATAGATGAATATAGATGGATATAGATGGATATAGATGAATAGGTGGATATAGATGGATATAGATGGATATAGATGGATATAGATGGATATAGATGGATATAGATGGATATAGATGGATATAGATGGATATAGATGGATATAGATGGATATAGATGGATATATATGGATATAGATGGATATAGATGGATATAGACGCATATAGATGGATATAGATGGATATAGATGGATATAGATGGATATAGATGGATATAGATGGATATAGATGGATATAGATGGATATAGATGGATATAGATGGATATAGATGGATATAGATGGATATAGATGGATATAGATGGATATAGATGGATATAGATGGATATAGATGGATATAGATGGATATAGATGGATATAGATGGATATAGATGGATATAGATGGATATAGATGGATATAGATGGATATAGATGGATATAGATGGATATAGATGGATATAGATGGATATAGATGGATATAGATGGATATAGATGGATATAGATGGATATAGATGGATATAGATGGATATAGATGGATATAGATGGATATAGATGGATATAGATGGATATAGATGGATATAGAGGGATATAGATATGGATATAGATGGATATAGATGGATATAGATGGATATAGATGGATATAGATGGATATAGATGGATATAGATGGATATAGATGGATATAGATGGATATAGATGGATATAGATGGATATAGATGGATATAGATGGATATAGATGGATATAGATGGATATAGATGGATATAGATGGATATAGATGGATATAGATTTGTTAAAGATGGATATAGATGTATATAGATGGATATAGATGGATATAGATGGATATAGATGGATATAGATGGATATAGATGGATATAGATGGATATAGATGGATATAGATGGATATAGATGGACATATATGGATATAGATGGATATAGATGGATATAGATGGATATAGATAGATATAGATGGATATAGATGGATATAGATGGATATATATGGATATAGGTGGATAGAGATGGATATAGATGGATAAAGATGGATACAGATGGAAAAAGATGGATATAGATGGATATAGATGGATATAGATGGATATAGATGGATATAGATGGATATAGATGCATATAGATGGATATAGATGGATATAGATGGATATAGATAGTTATAGATGGATATAGATGGATATGGATGGATATAGATGGATATAGATGGATATAGAAGCTTATAGATGCATATAGATGGATATAATTGGATATAGGTGGATATAGATGGATATAGATGGACATAGATGGATATTGATGGATATAGATGGATATAGATGGATATAGATGTATATAGATGGATGTAGATGGATATAGATGGATATAGATGGATATAGATGGATATAGATGGATATAGATGGATATAGATGGATATAGATTGATATAGATAGTTTTAGATGGATATAGATGTATATAGATGGATATAGATGGATATAGATGGACATAGACGCATATAGTTGGATATAGATGGATATAGATGGATATAGATAGATATAGATGGATATAGATGGATATAGATGGATATATATGGATATAGATGGATACAGATGGATATAGATGGATATAGATGGATATAGATGGATATAGATGGATATAGATGGATATAGATGGATATAGATGGATATAGATGGATATAGATGGATATAGATGGATATAGGTGGATATAGATGGATATAGATGGACATAGATGGATATTGATGGATATAGATGGATATAGATGGATATAGATGGATATAGATGGATATAGATGGATATAGATGGATATAGATGCATATAGATGGATATATATGGATATAGATGGATATAGATGGATATAGATGGATACAGATGGATATAGATGGATATAGATGGATATAGATGGATATAGATGGATATATATGGATATAGATGGATATAGATGGATATAGATGGATATAGATGGATATAGACGGATATAGATGGATATAGATGGATATAGATGGATATAGATGGATATAGATGGATATAGATGGATATAGATGGATATAGATGGGTATAGATGCATATAGATGGATATAAATGGATATAGGTGGATATAGATGGATATAGATGGATATAGATAGATATAGATGGATATAGATACATATAGATGCATATAGATGGATATAATTGGATATAGGTGGATATAGATGGATATAGATGGATATAGATGGATATAGATGGATGTAGATGGATATAGATGGATATAGATGGATATAGATGGATATAGATGGATATAGATGGATATAGATGGATATAGATGGATATAGATGGATATAGATGGATATAGATGGATATAGATGGATATAGATGGATATAGATGGATATAGATGGATATAGATGGATATAGATGGATATAGATGGATATAGATGGATATAGATGGATATAGATGGATATAGATGGATATAGATGGATATAGATGGATATAGATGGATATAGATGGATATAGATGGATATAGATGGATATAGATGGATATAGATGGATATAGATGGATATAGATGGATATAGATGGATATAGATGGATATAGATGGATATAGATGGATATAGATGGATATAGATGGATATAGATGGATATAGATGGATATAGATGGATATAGATGGATATAGATGGATATAGATGGATATAGATGGATATAGATGGATATAGATGGATATAGATGGATATAGATGGATATAGATGGATATAGATGGATATAGATGGATATAGATGGATATAGATGGATTTAGATGGATATAGATGGATATAGATGGATATAGATGGATATAGATGGATATAGATGGATATAGATGGATATAGATGGATATAGAGGGATATAGATATGGATATAGATGGATATAGATGGATAAAGATGGATATAGATGGATATAGATGGATATAGATGGATATAGATGGATATAGATGGATATAGATGGATATAGATGGATATAGATTTGTTAAAGATGGATATAGATGTATATAGATGGATATAGATGGATATAGATGGATATAGATGGATATAGATGGATATAGATGGATATAGATGGATATAGATGGATATATATGGATATAGATGGATATAGATGGATATAGATGGATATAGATGGATATAGATGGATATAGATGGATATAGATGGATATATATGGATATAGATGGATAGAGATGGATATAGATGGATATAGATGGATATAGATGGATATAGATGGATATAGATGGATATAGATGGATATAGATGGATATAGATGGATATAGATGGATATAGATGGATATAGATGGATATAGATGGATATAGATGGATATAGATGGATATGGATGGATATAGATGGATATAGATGGATATAGATGGATATAGATGGATATAGATGGATATATTTGGATATAGGTGGATATAGATGGATATAGATGGAAATAGATGGATATTGATGGATATAGATGGATATAGATGGATATAGATGTATATAGATGGATGTAGATGGATATAGATGGATATAGATGGATATAGATGGATATAGATGGATATAGATGGATATAGATTGATATAGATAGTTTTAGATGGATATAGATGGATATAGATGGATATAGATGGATATAGATGGACATAGATGGATATAGATGGATATAGATGGATATAGATGGATATAGATGGATATATATGGATATAGATGGATATAGATGGATATAGATGGAGATAGATGCATATAGATGGATATAGATGGATATAGATAGATATAGATGGATATAGATGGATATAGATGGATATAGATGGATATAGATGGATATAGATGGATATAGATGGATATAGATGGATATAGATGGATATAGATGGATATAGATGGATATAGATGGAGATAGATGGATATAGATGGATATAGATGGATATGGATGGATATAGATGGATATAGATGGATATAGATGGATATAGATGGATATAGATGGATATGGATGGATATAGGCGGAAATAGATGGATATAGATGGATATAGATGGATATAGATGGATATAGATGGACATAGACGGAAATGGATGGATATATATGGATATAGATGGATATAGATGGATATAGATGGATATATATGGATATAGATGGATATATATGGATATAGATGGAATATAGATGGATATAGATGGATATATATGGATATAGATGGATATAGATGGATATAGATGGATATAGATGGATATAGATGGATATAGATGGATATAGATGGATATAGATGAATATAGATGGATATAGATGGATATAGATGGATATAGTTGGATATAGATGGATATAGATGAATATAGATGGATATAGATGGATATAGTTGGATATAGATGGATATAGATGGATATAGATGGATATAGATAGATATAGATGGATTATATATGGATATAGATGTAAATAGATGGATATAGATGGATATAGATGGATATAGATGGATATATATGGATATAGATGGATATAGATGGATATAGATGGATATAGATGGATATAGATGGATATAGATGGATATAGATGGATATAGATGGATATATATGGATATAGATGGATATAGATTGATATAGATGGATATAGATGGATATAGATGGATATATATGGATATAGATGGATATAGATGGATGGGATAGATGGATATAGATGGATATATAGATGGATATAGATGGATATGTATGGATATAGATCGATATAGATGGATATAGATGGATATAGATGGATATAGATGGATATAGATGGATATAGATGGATATAGATGGATATAGTTGGATATAGATGGATATAGATAGATATAGATGGATATAGATGGATATAGATGGATATATATGGATATAGATGGATATATATGGATATAGATGGATATAGATGGATATAGATGGATATAGATGGATATATATGGATATATATGGATATAGATGGATATAGATGGATATAGATGGATATAGATGGATATGTATGGATATAGATGGATATAGATTGATATAGATGGATATAGATGGATATATATGGATATAGATCGATATAGATGGATATAGATGGATATAGATGGATATAGATGGATATAGATGGATATAGATGGATATAGATGGATATAGATGGATATAGATGGATATAGATGGATATAGATGGATATAGATGGATATAGATGGATATATATGGATATATATGGATATAGATGGATATAGATGGATTTGGATGGATATAGATGGATATAGATGGATATAAATGGATATAAATGGATATAGATTGATATAGATGGATATAGATGGATATAGATGGATATAGATGGATATAGATGGATATAGATGGATATAGATGGATATAGATGGATATAGATGGAGATAGATGGATATAGATGGAGATAGATGGATATATATGGATATAGATGGATATAGATTGATATAGATGGATATAGATGCATATAGATGTATATAGATGGATATAGATGGATATAGATTGGATATATATGGATATATATGGATATAGATGGACATAGATGGATATAGATGGATATAGATGGATATAGATGGATATAGATGGATATAGATGGATATAGATGGATATAGATGGAAGATAGATGGATATATATGGATATAGATGGATATGGATTGATATAGATGGATATAGATGGATATAGATGGATATAGATGGATATAGATGGATATAGATGGATATAGACGGAAATAGATGGATATGGATGGATATAGATGGATATAGATGGATATAGATGGATATAGATGGATATAGATGGATATAGATGGATATAGATGGATATAGATGGATATAGATGGATATAGATGGATATAGATGGATATAGATGGATATAGATGGATATAGATGGATATAGATGGATATATATGGATATGGATGGATATAGATGGATATAGATGGATATAGATGGATATAGATGGATATAGATGGATATAGATGGATATAGATGGATATAGATGGATATAGATGGATATAGATGGATATAGATGGATATAGATGGATATAGATGGATATAGATGGATATAGATGGATATAGATGGATATAGATGGATATAGATGGATATAGATGGATATAGATGGATATAGATGGATATAGATGGATATAGATGGATATAGATGGATATAGATGGATATAGATGGATATAGATGGATATAGATGGATATAGATGGATATAGATGGATATAGATGGATATAGATGGATATAGATGGATATAGATGGATATAGATGGATATAGATGGATATAGATGGATATAGATGGATATAGATGGATATAGATGGATATAGATGGATATAGATGGATATAGATGGATATAGATGGATATAGATGGATATAGATGGATATAGATGGATGTAGATGGATATAGATGGATATAGATGGATATAGATGGATATAGATGGATATAGATGGATATAGATGGATATAGATGGATATAGATGGATATAGATGGATATAGATGGATATAGATGGATATAGATGGATATAGATGGATATAGATGGATATAGATGGATGTAGATGGATATAGATGGATATAGATGGATATAGATGGATATAGATGGATATAGATGGATATAGATGGATATAGATGGATATAGATGGATATAGATGGATATAGATGGATATAGATGGATATAGATGGATATAGATGGATATAGATGGATATAGATGGATATAGATGGATATAGATGGATATAGATGGATATAGATGGATATAGATGGATATAGATGGATATAGATGGATATAGATGGATATAGATGGATATAGATGGATATAGATGGATATATATGGATATAGATGGATATAGATGGATATAGATGGATATAGATGGATATAGTTGGATATAGATGGATATAGATGGATATAGATGGATATAGATGGATATAGATGGATATAGATGGATATAGATGGATATAGATGGATATAGATGGATATAGATGGATATAGATGGATATAGATGGATATAGATGGATATAGATGGATATAGATGGATATAGATGGATATAGATGGATATAGATGGATATAGATGGATATAGATGGATATAGATGGATATAGATGGATATAGATGCATATAGATGGATATAGATGGATATAGATGGAATAGATGGATATAGATGGATATAGATGGATATAGATGGATATAGATGGATATAGATGGATATAGATGGATATAGATGTATATAGATGGATATAGATGGATATAGATGTATATAGATGGATATAGATGGATATAGATGGATATAGATGGATATAGATGGATACAGATGGATGTACATGGATATGGATAGATATAGATGGATATAGATGGATATATATGGATATATATGGATATAGATGGATATAGATGGATATAGATGGATATAGATGGATATAGATGGATATAGATGGATATAGATGGACATAGATGGATATAGATGGATATAGATGGATATAGATGGATATAGATGGATATAGATGGATATAGATGGATATAGATGGATATAGATGGATATAGATGGATATAGATGGATATAGATGGATATAGATGGATATAGATGGATATAGATGGATATAGATGGATATAGATGGATATAGATGGATATAGATGGAATAGATGGATATGGATGGATATAGATGGATATAGATGGATATAGATGGATATAGATGGATATAGATGGATATAGATGGACATAGATGGATATAGATGGATATAGATGGATATAGATGGATATAGATGGATATAGATGGATATAGATGGAATAGATGGATATAGATGGATATAGATGGATATAGATGGATATAGATGGATATAGATGGATATAGATGGATATAGATGGATATAGATGGATATAGATGGATATAGATGGATATAGATGGATATAGATGGATATAGATGGATATAGATGGATATAGATGGATATAGATGGATATAGATGGATATAGATGGATATAGATGGATATAGATGGATATAGATGGATATAGATGGATATAGATGGATATAGATGGATATAGATGGATATAGATGGATATAGATGGATATAGATGGATATAGATGGATATAGATGGATATAGATGGATATAGATGGATATAGATGGATATAGATGGATATAGATGGATATAGATGGATATAGATGGATATAGATGGATATAGATGGATATAGATGGATATAGATGGATATAGATGGATATAGATGGATATAGATGGATATAGATGGATATAGATGGATATAGATGGATATAGATGGATATAGATGGATATAGATGGATATATATGGATATAGATGGATATAGATGGATATAGATGGATATAGATGGATATAGATGGATATAGATGGATATAGATGGATATAGATGGATATAGATGGATATAGATGGATATAGATGGATATAGATGGATATAGATGGATATAGATGGATATAGATGGATATAGATGGATATAGATGGATATAGATGGATATAGATGGATATAGATGGATATAGATGGATATAGATGGATATAGATGGATATAGATGGATATAGATGGATATAGATGGATATAGATGGATATAGATGGATATAGATGGATATAGATGGATATAGATGGATATAGATGGATATAGATGGATATAGATGGATATAGATGGATATAGATGGATATAGATGGATATAGATGGATATAGATGGATATAGATGGATATAGATGGATATAGATGGATATAGATGGATATAGATGGATATAGATGGATATAGATGGATATAGATGGATATAGATGGATATAGATGGATATAGATGGATATAGATGGATATAGATGGATATAGATGGATATAGATGGATATAGATGGATATAGATGGATATAGATGGATATAGATGGATATAGATGGATATAGATGGATATAGATGGATATAGATGGATATAGATGGATATAGATGGATATAGATGGATATAGATGGATATAGATGGATATAGATGGATATAGATGGATATAGATGGATATAGATGGATATAGATGGATATAGATGGATATAGATGGATATAGATGGATATAGATGGATATAGATGGATATAGATGGATATAGATGGATATAGATGGATATAGATGGATATAGATGGATATAGATGGATATAGATGGATATAGATGGATATAGATGGATATAGATGGATATAGATGGATATAGATGGATATAGATGGATATAGATGGATATAGATGGATATAGATGGATATAGATGGATATAGATGGATATAGATGGATATAGATGGATATAGATGGATATAGATGGATATAGATGGATATAGATGGATATAGATGGATATAGATGGATATAGATGGATATAGATGGATATAGATGGATATAGATGGATATAGATGGATATAGATGGATATAGATGGATATAGATGGATATAGATGGATATAGATGGATATAGATGGATATAGATGGATATAGATGGATATAGATGGATATAGATGGATATAGATGGATATAGATGGATATAGATGGATATAGATGGATATAGATGGATATAGATGGATATAGATGGATATAGATGGATATAGATGGATATAGATGGATATAGATGGATATAGATGGATATAGATGGATATAGATGGATATAGATGGATATAGATGGATATAGATGGATATAGATGGATATAGATGGATATAGATGGATATAGATGGATATAGATGGATATAGATGGATATAGATGGATATAGATGGATATAGATGGATATAGATGGATATAGATGGATATAGATGGATATAGATGGATATAGATGGATATAGATGGATATAGATGGATATAGATGGATATAGATGGATATAGATGGATATAGATGGATATAGATGGATATAGATGGATATAGATGGATATAGATGGATATAGATGGATATAGATGGATATAGATGGATATAGATGGATATAGATGGATATAGATGGATATAGATGGATATAGATGGATATAGATGGATATAGATGGATATAGATGGATATAGATGGATATAGATGGATATAGATGGATATAGATGGATATAGATGGATATAGATGGATATAGATGGATATAGATGGATATAGATGGATATAGATGGATATAGATGGATACAGATGAATATAGATGGATATAGTTGGATATAGATGGATATAGATGGATATAGATGCTTATAGATGGATATAGATGGATATAGATGGATATAGATGGATATAGATGGATATAGATGGATATAGAGGGATATAGATGGATATAGATGGATATAGATGGATATAGATGGATATAGATGGATATAGATGGATATAGATGGATATAGATGGATATAGATGGATATAGATGGATATAGATGGATATAGTTGGATATAGATGGATATAGATGGATATATATGGATATATATGGATATAGATCGATATAGATGGATATAGATGGATATAGATGGATATAGATGGATATAGATGGATATAGAAGGATATAGATCGATATAGATGGATATATATGGATATAGATGGATTTAGATGGATATAGATGGATATAGATGGATATAGATGGATATATATGGATATAGATGGATATAGATGGACATTTATGGATATAGATGGATATAGATGGATATAGATGGATATAGATGGATATAGATGGATATAGATGGATATAGATGGATATAGATGGATATAGATGGATATAGATGGATATAGATGGATATAGATGGATATAGATGGATATAGATGGATATAGATGGATATAGATGGATATAGATGGATATAGATGCATATAGATGGATATAGATGGATATAATTGGATATAGGTGGATTTAGATGGATATAGATGGATATAGATGGATATAGATGGATATAGATGGATATAGATGGATATAGATGGATATAGATGGATATAGATGGATATAGATGGATATAGATGGATATAGATGGATATAGATGGATATAGATGGATATAGATGGATATAGATGGATATAGATGGATATAGATGGATATAGATGGATATAGATGGATATAGATGGATATAGATGGATATAGATGGATATAGATGGATATAGATGGATATAGATGGATATAGATGGATATAGATGGATATAGATGGATATAGATGGATATAGATGGATATAGATGGATATAGATGGATATAGATGGATATAGATGGATATAGATGGATATAGATGGATATAGATGGATATAGATGGATATAGATGGATATAGATGGATATAGATGGATATAGATGGATATAGATGGATATAGATGGATATAGATGGATATAGATGGATATAGATGGATATAGATGGATATAGATGGATATAGATGGATATAGATGGATATAGATGGATATAGATGGATATAGATATGGATATAGATGGATATAGATGGATATAGATGGATATAGATGGATATAGATGGATATAGATGGATATAGATGGATATAGATGGATATAGATGGATATAGATGGATATAGATGGATATAGATGGATATAGATGGATATAGATGGATATAGATGGATATAGATGGATATAGATGGATATAGATGGATATAGATGGATATAGATGGATATAGATGGATATAGATGGATATAGATGGATATAGATGGATATAGATGGATATAGATGGATATAGATGGATATAGATGGATATAGATGGATATAGATGGATATAGATGGATATAGATGGATATAGATGGATATAGATGGATATAGATGGATATAGATGGATATAGATGGATATAGATGGATATAGATGGATATAGATGGATATAGATGGATATAGATGGATATAGATGGATATAGATGGATATAGATGGATATAGATGGATATAGATGGATATAGATGGATATAGATGGATATAGATGGATATAGATGGATATAGATGGATATAGATGGATATAGATGGATATAGATGGATATAGATGGATATAGATGGATATAGATGGATATAGATGGATATAGATGGATATAGATGGATATAGATGGATATAGATGGATATAGATGGATATAGATGGATATAGATGGATATAGATGGATATAGATGGATATAGATGGATATAGATGGATATAGATGGATATAGATGGATATAGATGGATATAGATGGATATAGATGGATATAGATGGATATAGATGGATATAGATGGATATAGATGGATATAGATGGATATAGATGGATATAGATGGATATAGATGGATATAGATGGATATAGATGGATATAGATGGATATAGATGGATATAGATGGATATAGATGGATATAGATGGATATAGATGGATATAGATGGATATAGATGGATATAGATGGATATAGATGGATATAGATGGATATAGATGGATATAGATGGATATAGATGGATATAGATGGATATAGATGGATATAGATGGATATAGATGGATATAGATGGATATAGATGGATATAGATGGATATAGATGGATATAGATGGATATAGATGGATATAGATGGATATAGATGGATATAGATGGATATAGATGGATATAGATGGATATAGATGGATATAGATGGATATAGATGGATATAGATGGATATAGATGGATATAGATGGATATAGATGGATATAGATGGATATAGATGGATATAGATGGATATAGATGGATATAGATGGATATAGTTGGATATAGATGGATATAGATGGATATAGATGCTTATAGATGCATATAGATGGATATAATTGGATATAGGTGGATAAAGATGGATATAGATGGACATAGATGGATATTGATGGATATAGATGGATATAGATGGATATAGTTGCATATAGATGGATATAAATAGATATAGGTGGATATAGATGGATATAGATGGATATAGATGGGTATAGATAGATATAGATGGATATATAGGGATATAGATGGATATAGATGGATATAGATGGATATAGATTGATATAGATGGATATAGATGGATATAGGTGGATATAGATGGATATAGATGGACATAGACGCAAATAGTTGGATATAGATGGATATAGATGGATTTAGATAGATATAGATGGATATAGATGGATATAGATGGATATAGATGGATATAGATGGATATAGATGGATATAGATGGATATATTTGGATATATATGGATATAGATGGATATAGATGGATATAGATGGATATAGATGGATATAGATGGATATAGATGGATATAGATGGATATAGATGGATATAGATGGATATAGATGGATATAGATGGATATAGATGGATATAGATGAATATAGATGGATATATATGGATATAGATGGATATAGATGGATATAGATGGATATAGATGGATATAGATGGATATAGATGGATATAGATGGATATAGATGGATATAGATGGATATAGATGGATATAGATGGATATAGATGGATATAGATGGATATAGATGGATATAGATGGATATAGATGGATATAGATGGATATAGATGGATATAGATGGATATAGATGGATATAGATGGATATAGATGGATATAGATGGATATAGATGGATATAGATGGATATAGATGGATATAGATGGATATAGATGGATATAGATGGATATAGATGGATATAGATGGATATAGATGGATATAGATGGATATAGATGGATATAGATGGATATAGATGGATATAGATGGATATAGATGGATATAGATGGATATAGATGGATATAGATGGATATAGATGGATATAGATGGATATAAATGGATATATATGGATATAGATGCTTATAGATGCATATAGATGGATATAATTGGATATAGGTGGATATAGATGGATATAGGTGGACATAAATGGATATTGATGGATATAGATGGATATAGATGGATATAGATGTATATAGATGGATATAGTTGGATATAGATGGATATAGATGGATATAGATGGATATAGATGGATATATAGGGATATAGATGGATATAGATGGATATAGATGGATATAATTGGATATAGGTGGAAATAGATGGATATAGATGGATATAGATGGATATAGATGGATATAGATGGATATAGATGGATATAGATGGATATAGATGGATATAGATGGATATAGATGGATATAGATGGATATAGAAGGATATAGATGGATATATATGGATATAGATGGATATAGATGGATATAAATGGATATATATGGATATATATGGATATAGATCGATATAGATGGATATAGATGGATATAGATGGATATAGATGGATATAGATGGATATAGATGGATATAGATGGATATAGATGGATATAGATGGATATAGATGGATATAGATGGATATAGATGGATATAGATGGATATAGATGGATATAGATGGATATAGATGGATATAGATGGATATAGATGGATATAGATGGATATAGATGGATATAGATGGATATAGATGAATATAGATGGATATAGATGGATATAGTTGGATATAGATGGATATAGATGGATATAGATGGATATAGATGGATATAGATGTATATAGATGGATATAGATGGATATAGATGGATATAGATGGATATAGATGGATATAATTGGATATAGGTGTATATAGATGGATATAGATGGATATAGATGGATATAGATGGATATAGATGGATATAGATGGATATAGATGGATATAGATGGATATAAATGGATATATATGGATATAGATGGATATAGATGGATATAGATGGATATAGATGGATATAGATGGATATAGATGGATATAGATGGATATAGATGGATATAGATGGATATAGATGGATATAGATGGATATAGATGGATATAGATGGATATAGATGGATATAGATGGATATAGATGGATATAGATGGATATAGATGGATATAGATGGATATAGATGGATATAGATGGATATAGATGGATATAGATGGATATAGATGGATATAGATGGATATAGATGGATATAGATGGATATAGATGGATATAGATGGATATAGATGGATATAGATGGATATAGATGGATATAGATGGATATAGATGGATATAGATGGATATAGATGGATATAGATGGATATAGATGGATATAGATGGATATAGATGGATATAGATGGATATAGATGGATATAGATGGATATAGATGGATATAGATGGATATAGATGGATATAGATGGATATAGATGGATATAGATGGATATAGATGGATATAGATGGATATAGATGGATATAGATGGATATAGATGGATATAGATGGATATAGATGGATATAGATGGATATAGATGGATATAGATGGATATAGATGGATATAGATGGATATAGATGGATATAGATGGATATAGATGGATATAGATGGATATAGATGGATATAGATGGATATAGATGGATATAGATGGATATAGATGGATATAGATGGATATAGATGGATATAGATGGATATAGATGGATATAGATGGATATAGATGGATATAGATGGATATAGATGGATATAGATGGATATAGATGGATATAGATGGATATAGATGGATATAGATGGATATAGATGGATATAGATGGATATAGATGGATATAGATGGATATAGATGGATATAGATGGATATAGATGGATATAGATGGATATAGATGGATATAGATGGATATAGATGGATATAGATGGATATAGATGGATATAGATGGATATAGATGGATATAGATGGATATAGATGGATATAGATGGATATAGATGGATATAGATGGATATAGATGGATATAGATGGATATAGATGGATATAGATGGATATAGATGGATATAGATGGATATAGATGGATATAGATGGATATAGATGGATATAGATGGATATAGATGGATATAGATGGATATAGATGGATATAGATGGATATAGATGGATATAGATGGATATAGATGGATATAGATGGATATAGATGGATATAGATGGATATAGATGGATATAGATGGATATAGATGGATATAGATGGATATAGATGGATATAGATGGATATAGATGGATATAGATGGATATAGATGGATATAGATGGATATAGATGGATATAGATGGATATAGATGGATATAGATGGATATAGATGGATATAGATGGATATAGATGGATATAGATGGATATAGATGGATATAGATGGATATAGATGGATATAGATGGATATAGATGGATATAGATGGATATAGATGGATATAGATGGATATAGATGGATATAGATGGATATAGATGGATATAGATGGATATAGATGGATATAGATGGATATAGATGGATATAGATGGATATAGATGGATATAGATGGATATAGATGGATATAGATGGATATAGATGGATATAGATGGATATAGATGGATATAGATGGATATAGATGGATATAGATGGATATAGATGGATATAGATGGATATAGATGGATATAGATGGATATAGATGGATATAGATGGATATATATGGATATATATGGATATAGATGGATATAGATGGATATAGATGGATATAGATGGATATAGATGGATATAGATGGATATAGATGGATATAGATGGATATATATGGATATAGATGGATATAGATGGATATAGATGGATATAGATGGATATAGATGGATATAGATGGATATAGATGGATATAGATGGATATAGATGGATATAGATGGATATAGATGGATATAGATGGATATAGATGGATATAGATGGATATAGATGGATATAGATGGATATAGATGGATATAGATGGATATAGATGGATATAGATGGATATAGATGGATATAGATGGATATAGATGGATATAGATGGATATAGATGGATATAGATGGATATAGATGGATATAGATGGATATAGATGGATATAGATGGATATAGATGGATATAGATGGATATAAATGGATATAGGTGGATATAGATGGATATAGATGGATATAGATGGATATAGATGGATATAGATGGATATAGATGGATATAGATGGATATAGATGGATATAGATGGATATAGATGGATATAGATGGATATAGATGGATATAGATGGATATAGATGGATATAGATGGATATAGATGGATATAGATGGATATAGATGGATATAGATGGATATAGATGGATATAGATGGATATAGATGGATATAGATGGATATAGATGGATATAGATGGATATAGATGGATATAGATGGATATAGATGGATATAGATGGATATAGATGGATATAGATGGATATAGATGGATATAGATGGATATAGATGGATATAGATGGATATAGATGGATATAGATGGATATAGATGGATATAGATGGATATAGATGGATATAGATGGATATAGATGGATATAGATGGATATAGATGGATATAGATGGATATAGATGGATATAGATGGATATAGATGGATATAGATGGATATAGATGGATATAGATGGATATAGATGGATATAGATGGATATAGATGGATATAGATGGATATAGATGGATATAGATGGATATAGATGGATATAGATGGATATAGATGGATATAGATGGATATAGATGGATATAGATGGATATAGATGGATATAGATGGATATAGATGGATATAGATGGATATAGATGGATATAGATGGATATAGTTGGATATAGATGGATATAGATGGATATAGATGGATATAGATGGATATAGATGGATATAGATGGATATAGATGGATATAGATGGATATAGATGGATATAGATGGATATAGATGGATATAGATGGATATAGATGGATATAGATGGATATAGATGGATATAGATGGATATAGATGGATATAGATGGATATAGATGGATATAGATGGATATAGATGGATATAGATGGATATAGATGGATATAGATGGATATAGATGGATATAGATGGATATAGATGGATATAGATGGATATAGATGGATATAGATGGATATAGATGGATATAGATGGATATAGATGGATATAGATGGATATAGATGGATATAGATGGATATAGATGGATATAGATGGATATAGATGGATATAGATGGATATAGATGGATATAGATGGATATAGATGGATATAGATGGATATAGATGGATATAGATGGATATAGATGGATATAGATGGATATAGATGGATATAGATGGATATAGATGGATATAGATGGATATAGATGGATATAGATGGATATAGATGGATATAGATGGATATAGATGGATATAGATGGATATAGATGGATATAGATGGATATAGATGGATATAGATGGATATAGATGGATATAGATGGATATAGATGGATATAGATGGATATAGATGGATATAGATGGATATAGATGGATATAGATGGATATAGATGGATATAGATGGATATAGATGGATATAGATGGATATAGATGGATATAGATGGATATAGATGGATATAGATGGATATAGATGGATATAGATGGATATAGATGGATATAGATGGATATAGATGGATATAGATGGATATAGATGGATATAGATGGATATAGATGGATATAGATGGATATAGATGGATATAGATGGATATAGATGGATATAGATGGATATAGATGGATATAGATGGATATAGATGGATATAGATGGATATAGATGGATATAGATGGATATAGATGGATATAGATGGATATAGATGGATATAGATGGATATAGATGGATATAGATGGATATAGATGGATATAGATGGATATAGATGGATATAGATGGATATAGATGGATATAGATGGATATAGATGGATATAGATGGATATAGATGGATATAGATGGATATAGATGGATATAGATGGATATAGATGGATATAGATGGATATAGATGGATATAGATGGATATAGATGGATATAGATGGATATAGATGGATATAGATGGATATAGATGGATATAGATGGATATAGATGGATATAGATGGATATAGATGGATATAGATGGATATAGATGGATATAGATGGATATAGATGGATATAGATGGATATAGATGGATATAGATGGATATAGATGGATATAGATGGATATAGATGGATATAGATGGATATAGATGGATATAGATGGATATAGATGGATATAGATGGATATAGATGGATATAGATGGATATAGATGGATATAGATGGATATAGATGGATATAGATGGATATAGATGGATATAGATGGATATAGATGGATATAGATGGATATAGATGGATATAGATGGATATAGATGGATATAGATGCATATAGATGCATATAGATGCATTTAGATGGATATAAATGGATATATATGGATATATATGGATATAGATGCATGTAGATGCATATAGATGGATATAAATGGATATAGGTGGATATAGATGGTTATAGATGGATATAGATGGATATAGATGGATATAGAGGGATATAGATGGATTTAGATGGATATAGATGGATATAGATGGATATAGAGGGATATAAATGGATATAGGTGGATATAGATGGTTATAGATGGATATAGATGGATATAGATGGATATAGATGGATATAGATGGATATAGATGGATATAGATGGATATAGATGGATATAGATGGATATAGATGGATATAGATGGATATAGATGGATATAGATGGATATAGATGGATATAGATGGATATAGATGGATATAGATGGATATAGATGGATATAGATGGATATAGATGGATATAGATGGATATAGATGGATATAGATGGATATAGATGGATATAGATGGATATAGATGGATATAGATGGATATAGATGGATATAGATGTATATAGATGGATATAGATGGATATATATGGATATATATGGATATAGATGGATATAGATGGATATAGATGGATATAGATGGATATAGATGGATATAGTTGGATATAGATGGATATAGATGGATATAATTGGATATAATTGGATATAGGTGGATATAGATGGATATAGATGGATATAGATGGATATAGATGGATATAGATGGATATAGATGGATATAGATGGATATAGATGGATATAGATGGATATAGATGGATATAGATGGATATAGATGGATATAGATGGATATAGATGGATATAGATGGATATAGATGGATATAGATGGACATAGACGCATATAGTTGGATAAAGATGGATATAGATGGATATAGATGGATATAGATGGATATAGATGGATATAGATGGATATAGATGCATATAGATGGATATAAATGGATATAGGTGGATATAGATGGATATAGATGGATATAGATGGATATAGATAGATATAGATGGATATAGATGGATATATAGGGATATTGATGGATATAGATGGATATAGATGGATATAGATGGATAAAGATGGATATAGATGTATATAGATGGATATAGATGGATATATATGGATATATATATGGATATAGATGGATATAGATGGATATAGATGGATATAGATGGATATAGATGGATATAGATGGATATAGATGGATATAGATGGATATAGTTGGATATAGGTGGATATAGATGGATATAGATGGATATAGATGGATATAGATGGATATAGATGGATATAGATGGATATAGATGGATATAGATGGATATAGATGGATATAGATGGATATAGATGGATATAGATGGATATAGATGGATATAGATGGATATAGATGGATATAGATGGATATAGATGGACATATATGGATATATATGGATATATATGGATATAGATGGATATAGATGGATATAGATGGATATAGATAGATATAGATAAATATAGATCTATATAGATATATATATATATGGATAGAGATGGATATAGATGGATATAGATGGATATAGATGGATATAGATGGATATAGATGGATATAGATGGATATAGATGGATATAGATGGGATAAAGATGGATATAGATGGATATAATTGGATATAGGTGGATATAGATGGATATAGATGAATATAGATGGATATAGATGGATATAGATGGATAAAGATGGATATAGATGGATATAGATGGATATAGATGGATATAGATGGATATAGATGGATATATATGGATATATATGGATATAGATCGATATAGATCGATATAGATGGATATAGATGGATATAGATGGATATAGATGGATATAGATGGATATAATTGGATATAGGTGGATATAGATGGATATAGATGGATATAGATGGATATAGATGGATATAGATGGATATAGATGGATATATATGAATATAGACGGATATAGATGGATATAGATGGATATAGATGGATATAGATGGATGAAGATGGATATAGATGGATATAGATGGATATAGATGGATATAGATGGATATAGATGGATATAGATGGATATAGATGGATATAGATGGATATAGATGGATATAGATGGATATAGATGGATATAGATGGATATAGATGGATATAGATGGATATAGATGGATATATATGGATATAGATGGATATAGATGGATATAAATGGATATATATGGATATATATGGATATAGATGGATATAGATGGATATAGATGGATATAGATGGATATAGATGGATATAGATGGATATAGATGGATATAGATGGATATAGATGGATATAGATGGATATAGATGGATATAAATGGATATAGGTGGATATAGATGGATATAGATGGATATAGATGGATATAGATGGATATAGATGGATATAGATGGATATAGATGGATATAGATGGATATAGATGGATATAGATGAATATAGATGGATATAGATGGATATAATTGGATATAGGTGGATATAGATGGATATAGATGGATATAGATGGATATAGATGGATATAGATGGAAATAGATGGATATAGATGGATATAGATGGATATAGATGGATATAGATGGATATAGATGGATATAGATGGATATAGATGGATATAGATGGATATAGATGGATATAGATGGATATAGATGGATATAGATGGATATAGATGGATATAGATGGATATAGATGGATATAGATGGATATAGATGGATATAGATGGATAGAGATGGATATAGATGGATATAGATGGATATAGATGGATATAGATGGATATAGATGGATATAGATGGATATAGATGGATATAGATGGATATAGTTGGATATAGATGGATATAGATGGATATAGATGGATATAGATGGATATAGATGGATATAGATGGATATAGATGGATATAGATGGATATAATTGGATATAGATGGATATAGATGGATATAGATGGATATAGATGGATATAGATGGATATAGATGGATATAGATGGATATAGATGGATATAGATGGATATAGATGGATATAGATGGATATAGATAGATATAGATGGATATAGATGGATATAGATGGATATAGATGGATATAGATGGATATAGATGGATATAGATGGATATAGATGGATATAGATGGATATAGATGGATATAGATGGATATAGATGGATATAGATGGATATAGATGGATATAGATGGATATAGATGGATATAGATGGATATAGATGGATATAGATGGATATAGATGGATATAGATGGATATAGATGGATATAGATGGATATAGATGGATATAGATGGATATAGATGGATATAGATGGATATAGATGGATATAGATGGATATAGATGGATATAGATGGATATAGATGGATATAGATGGATATAGATGGATATAGATGGATATAGATGGATATAGATGGATATAGATGGATATAGATGGATATAGATGGATATAGATGGATATAGATGGATATAGATGGATATAGATGGATATAGATGGATATAGATGGATATAGATGGATATAGATGGATATAGATGGATATAGATGGATATAGATGGATATAGATGGATATAGATGGATATAGATGGATATAGATGGATATAGATGGATATAGATGGATATAGATGGATATAGATGGATATAGATGGATATAGATGGATATAGATGGATATAGATGGATATAGATGGATATAGATGGATATAGATGGATATAGATGGATATAGATGGATATAGATGGATATAGATGGATATAGATGGATATAGATGGATATAGATGGATATAGATGGATATAGATGGATATAGATGGATATAGATGGATATAGATGGATATAGATGGATATAGATGGATATAGATGGATATAGGTGGATATAGATGGATATAGATGGATATAGATGGATATAGATGGATATAGATGGATATAGATGGATATAGATGGATATAGATGGATATAGATGGATATAGATGGATATAGATGGATATAGATGGATATAGATGGATATAGATGGATATAGATGGATATAGATGGATATAGATGGATATAGATGGATATAGATGGATATAGATGGATATAGATGGATATAGATGGATATAGATGGATATAGATGGATATAGATGGATATAGATGGATATAGATGGATATAGATGGATATAGATGGATATAGATGGATATAGATGGATATAGATGGATATAGATGGATATAGATGGATATAGATGGATATAGATGGATATAGATGGATATAGATGGATATAGATGGATATAGATGGATATAGATGGATATAGATGGATATAGATGGATATAGATGGATATAGATGGATATAGATGGATATAGATGGATATAGATGGATATAGATGGATATAGATGGATATAGATGGATATAGATGGATATAGATGGATATAGATGGATATAGATGGATATAGATGGATATAGATGGATATAGATGGATATAGATGGATATAGATGGATATAGATGGATATAGATGGATATAGATGGATATAATTGGATATAGATGGATATAGATGGATATAGATGGATATAGATGGATATAGATGGATATAGATGGATATAGATGGATATAGATGGATATAGATGGATATAGATGGATATAGATGGATATAGATGGATATAGATGGATATAGATGGATATAGATGGATATAGATGGATATAGATGGATATAGATGGATATAGATTTATATAGATGGATATAGATGGATATAGATTTATATAGATGGATATAGATGGCTATAGATGGATATAGATGGATATAGATGGATATAGATGGATATAGATGGATATAGATGGATATAGATGGATATAGATGGATATAGATGGATATAGATGGATATAGATGGATATAGATGGATATAGATGGATATAGATGGATATAGATGGATATAGATGGATATAGATGGATATAGATGGATATAGATGGATATAGATGGATATAGATGGATATAGATGGATATAGATGGATATAGATGGATATAGATGGATATAGATGGATATAGATGGATATAGATGGATATAGATGGATATAGATGGATATAGATGGATATAGATGGATATAGATGGATATAGATGGATATAGATGGATATAGATGGATATAGATGGATATAATTGGATATAGGTGGATATAGATGGATATAGATGGATATAGATGGATATAGATGGATATAGATGGATATAGATGGATATAGATGGATATAGATGGATATAGATGGATATAGATGGATATAGATGGATATAGATGGATATAGATGGATATAGATGGATATAGATGGATATAGATGGATATAGATGGATATAGATGGATATAGATGGATATATATGGATATAGATGGATATAGATGGATATAGATGGATATAGATGGATATAGATGGATATAGATGGATATAGATGGATATAGATGGATATAGATGGATATATATGGATATAGATGGATATAGATGGATATAGATGGATATATATGGATATAGATCGATATAGATCGATATAGATGGATATAGATGGAAAGAGATGGATATAGATGGATATAGATGGATATAATTGGATATAGGTGGATATAGATGGATATAGATGGATATAGATGGATATAGATGGATATAGATGGATATAGATGGATATAGATGGATATAGATGGATATAGATGGATATAGATGGATATAGATGGATATAGATGGATATAGATGGATATAGATGGATATAGATGGATATAGATGGATATAGATGGATATAGATGGATATAGATGGATATAGATGGATATAGATAGATATAGATAAATATAGATCTATATAGATATATATATATGGATAGAGATGGATATTGATGGATATAGATGGATATAGATGGATATAGATGGATATAGATGGATATAGATGGATATAGATGGATATAGATGGATATAGATGGATATAGATGGGATAAAGATGGATATAGATGGATATAATTGGATATAGGTGGATATAGATGGATATAGATGGGATAAAGATGGATATAGATGGATATAATTGGATATAGGTGGATATAGATGGATATAGATGAATATAGATGGATATAGATGGATATAGATGGATATAGATGGATATAGATGGATATAGATGGATATAGATGGATATAGATGGATATAAATGGATATATATGGATATATATGGATATAGATCGATATAGATGGATATAGATGGATATAGATGGATATAGATGGATATAGATGGATATAGATGGATATAGATGGATATAATTGGATATAGATGGATATAGATGGATATAGATGGATATAGATGGATATAGATGGATATAGATGGATATAGATGGATATAGATGGATATAGATGGATATAGATGGATATAGATGGATATAGATGGATATAGATGGATATATATGGATATAGATGGATATAGATGGATATAGATGGATATAGATGGATATAGATGGATATAGATGGATATAGATATATGATGGATATAGATGGATATAGATGGATATAGATGGATATAGATGGATATAGATGGATATAGATGGATATAGATGGATATAGATGGATATAGATGGATATAGATGGATATAGATGGATATAGATGGATATAGATGGATATAGATGGGATAAAGATGGATATAGATGGATATAATTGGATATAGGTGGATATAGATGGATATAGATGAATATAGATGGATATAGATGGATATAGATGGATAAAGATGGATATAGATGGATATAGATGGATATAGATGGATATAGATGGATATAAATGGATATATATGGATATATATGGATATAGATCGATATAGATCGATATAGATGGATATAGATGGATATAGATGGATATAGATGGATATAGATGGATATAGATGGATATAATTGGATATAGGTGGATATAGATGGATATAGATGGATATAGATGGATATAGATGGATATAGATGGATATAGATGGATATATATGGATATAGACGGATATAGATGGATATAGATGGATATAGATGGATATAGATGGATATAGATGGATATAGATGGATATAATTGGATATAGATGGATATAGATGGATATAGATGGATATAGATGGATATAGATGGATATAGATGGATATAGATGGATATAGATGGATATAGATGGATATAGATGGATATAGATGGATATAGATGGATATAAATGGATATAATGGATATAGATGGATATAGATGGATATAGATGGATATAGATGGATATAGATGGATATAGATGGATATAGATGGATATAGATGGATATAGATGGATATAGATGGATATAATTGGATATAGATGGATATAGATGGATATAGATGGATATAGATGGATATAGATGGATATAGATGGATATAGATGGATATAGATGGATATAGATGGATATAGATGAATATAGATGGATATAGATGGATATAATTGGATATAGGTGCATATAGATGGATATAGATGGATATAGATGGATATAGATGGAAATAGATGGATATAGATGCATATAGATGCATATAGATGCATATAGATGGATATAATTGGAAATAGGTGGATATAGATGGATATAGATGGAATAGATGTATATAGATGGATATAGATGGATATAGATGGATATAGATGGATATAGATGGATATAGATGGATATAGATGCATATAGATGGATATAAATGGATATAGGTGGATATAGATGGATATAGATGGATATAGATGGATATAGATGGATATAGATGGATATAGAGGGATATAGATGGATATAGATGGATATAGATGGATATAGATGGATATAGATGGATATAGATGGATATAGATGGATATAGATGGATATAGATGGATATAGATGGATATAGATGGATATAGATGGATATAGATGGATATAGATGGATATAATTGGATATAGGTGGATATAGATGGATATAGATGGATTTAGATGGATATAGATGGATATAGATGGATATAGATGGATATAGATGGATATAGATGGATATAGAAGGATATAGATGGATATAGATGGATATAGATGGATATAGATGGATATAGAAGATAAAGATGGATATAGATGGATATAGATGCATATCGATGCATATAGATGGATATAGATGGATATAGATGGATATAGATGGATATAGATGGATATAGATGGATATAGATGGATATAGATGGATATAGATGGATATAGATGGATATAGATGGATATAGATGGATATAGATGGATATAGATGGATATAGATGGATATAGATGGATATAGATGGATATAGATGGATATAGATGGATATAGATGGATATAGATGGATATAGATGGATATAGATGGATATAGATGGATATAGATGGATATAGATGGATATAGATGGATATAGATGGATATAGATGGATATAGATGGATATAGATGGATATAGATGGATATAGATGGATATAGATGGATATAGATGGATATAGATGGATATAGATGGATATAGATGGATATAGATGGATATAGATGGATATAGATGGATATAGATGGATATAGATGGATATAGATGGATATAGATGGATATAGATGGATATAGATGGATATAGATGGATATAGATGGATATAGATGGATATAGATGGATATAGATGGATATAGATGGATATAGATGGATATAGATGGATATAGATGGATATAGATGGATATAGATGGATATAGATGGATATAGATGGATATAGATGGATATAGATGGATATAGATGGATATAGATGGATATAGATGGATATAGATGGATATAGATGGATATAGATGGATATAGATGGATATAGATGGATATAGATGGATATAGATGGATATAGATGGATATAGATGGATATAGATGGATATAGATGGATATAGATGGATATAGATGGATATAGATGGATATAGATGGATATAGATGGATATAGATGGATATAGATGGATATAGATGGATATAGATGGATATAGATGGATATAGATGGATATAGATGGATATAGATGGATATAGATGGATATAGATGGATATAGATGGATATAGATGGATATAGATGGATATAGATGGATATAGATGGATATAGATGGATATAGATGGATATAGATGGATATAGATGGATATAGATGGATATAGATGGATATAGATGGATATAGATGGATATAGATGGATATAGATGGATATAGATGGATATAGATGGATATAGATGGATATAGATGGATATAGATGGATATAGATGGATATAGATGGATATAGATGGATATAGATGGATATAGATGGGATATAGATGGATATAGATGGATATAATTGGATATAGATGGATATAGATGGATATAGATGAATATAGATGGATATAGATGGATATAGATGGATAAAGATGGATATAGATGGATATAGATGGATATAGATGGATATAGATGGATATAGATGGATATATATGGATATATATGGATATAGATGGATATAGATGGATATAGATGGATATAGATGGATATAGATGGATATAGATGGATATAGATGGATATAATTGGATATAGGTGGATATAGATGGATATAGATGGATATAGATGGATAAAGATGGATATAGATGGATATAGATGGATATATATGGATATAGACGGATATAGATGGATATAGATGGATATAGATGGATATAGATGGATATAGATGGATATAGATGGATATAATGGATATAGATGGATATAGATGGATATAGATGGATATAGATGGATATAGATGGATATAGATGGATATAGATGGATATAGATGGATATATATGGATATAGATGGATATAGATGGATATAAATGGATATATATGGATATATATGGATATAGATCGATATAGATGGATATAGATGGATATAGATGGATATAGATGGATATAGATGGATATAGATGGATATAGATGGATATAGATGGATATAGATGGATATAGATGGATATAATTGGATATAGGTGGATATAGATGGATATAGATGGATATAGATGGATATAGATGGAAATAGATGGATATAGCTGGATATAGATGGATATAGATGGATATAGATGAATATAGATGGATATAGATGGATATAATTGGATATAGGTGCATATAGATGGATATAGATGGATATAGATGGATATAGATGGAAATAGATGGATATAGATGCATATAGATGCATATAGATGGATATAATTGGATATAGGTGGATATAGATGGATATAGATGGACATAGATGTATATAGATGGATATAGATGGATATAGATGGATATAGATGGATATAGATGGATATAGATGCATATAGATGGATTTAAATGGATATAGGTGGATATAGATGGATATAGATGGATATAGATGGATATAGATGGATATATAGGGATATAGATGGATATAGATGGATATAGATGGATATAGATGGATATAGATGGATATTGATGGATATAGATGGACATAGACGCATATAGTTGGATATTGATAGATATAGATGGATATAGATGGATATAGATGGATATAGATGGATATAGATGGATATAGATGGATATAGATGGATATAATTGGATAAAGGTGGATATAGTTGGATATAGATGGATTTAGATGGATTTAGATGGATATAGATGGATATAGATTAATAAAGATGGATATAGATGGATATAGATGGATATAGAAGGATATAGATGGATATAGATGGATATAGATGGATATAGATGGATATAGAAGATAAAGATGGATATAGATGGATATAGATGCATATCGATGCATATAGATGGATATAGATGGATATAGATGGATATAGATGGATATAGATGGATATAGATGGATATAGATGGATATAGATGGATATAGATGGATATAGATGGATATAGATGGATATAGATGGATATAGATGGATATAAATGGATATAGATGGATATAGATGGATATAGATGGATATAGATGGATATAGATGGATATAGATGGATATAGATGGATATAGATGGATATATATGGATATAGATGGATATAGATGGATATAAATGGATATATATGGATATATATGGATATAGATCGATATAGATGGATATAGATGGATATAGATGGATATAGATGGATATAGATGGATATAGATGGATATAGATGGATATAGATGGATATAGATGGATATAATTGGATATAGGTGGATATAGATGGATATAGATGGATATAGATGGATATAGATGGATATAGATGGATATAGATGGATATAGATGGATATAGATGGATATAGATGAATATAGATGGATATAGATGGATATAATTGGATATAGGTGGATATAGATGGATATAGATGGATATAGATGGATATAGATGGAAATAGATGGATATAGATGCATATAGATGCATATAGATGCATATAGATGGATATAATTGGATATAGGTGGATATAGATGGATATAGATGGACATAGATGTATATAGATGGATATAGATGGATATAGATGGATATAGATGGATATAGATGGATATAGATGCATATAGATGGATTTAAATGGATATAGGTGGATATAGATGGATATAGATGGATATAGATGGATATAGATGGATATAGATGGATATATAGGGATATAGATGGATATAGATGGATATAGATGGATATAGATGGATATAGATGGATATTGATGGATATAGATGGATATAGATGGACATAGACGCATATAGTTGGATATTGATGGATATAGATGGATATAGATGGATATAGATGGATATAGATGGATATAGATGGATATAGATGGATATAATTGGATAAAGGTGGATATAGTTGGATATAGATGGATTTAGATGGATATAGATGGATATAGATGGATAAAGATGGATATAGATGGATATAGATGGATATAGAAGGATATAGATGGATATAGATGGATATAGATGGATATAGATGGATATAGAAGATAAAGATGGATATAGATGGATATAGATGCATATAGATGCATATAGATGGATATAGATGGATATAGATGGATATAGATGGATATAGATGGATATAGATGGATATAGATGGATATAGATGGATATAGATGGATATAGATGGATATAGATGGATATAGATGGATATAGATGGATATAGATGGATATAGATGGATATAGATGGATATAATTGGATATAGGTGGATATAGATGGATATAGATGGATATAGATGGATATAGATGGATATAGATGGATATAGATGAATATAGATGGATATAGATGGATATAATTGGATATAGGTGGATATAGATGGATATAGATGGATATAGATGGATATAGATGGATATAGATGGATATAGATGGATATAGATGGATATAGATGGATATAGATGGATATAGATGGATATAGATGGATATAGATGGATATAGATAAATATAGATCTATATAGATATATATATATGGATAGAGATGGATATAGATGGATATAGATGGATATAGATGGATATAGATGGATATAGATGGATATAGATGGATATAGATGGATATAGATGGATATAGATGGGATAAAGATGGATATAGATGGATATAATTGGATATAGGTGGATATAGATGGATATAGATGAATATAGATGGATATAGATGGATATAGATGGATATAGATGGATATAGATGGATATAGATGGATATAGATGGATATAGATGGATATAGATGGATATAAATGGATATATATGGATATATATGGATATAGATCGATATAGATCGATATAGATGGATATAGATGGATATAGATGGATATAGATGGATATAGATGGATATAGATGGATATAATTGGATATAGGTGGATATAGATGGATATAGATGGATATAGATGGATATAGATGGATATAGATGGATATAGATGGATATAGATGGATATAGATGGATATAGATGGATATAGATGGATATAGATGGATATAGATGGATATAGATGGATATAGATGGATATAATTGGATATAGGTGGATATAGATGGATATAGATGGATATAGATGGATATAGATATAGATGGATATAGATGGATATAGATGGATATAGATGGATATAGATGGATATAGATGGATATAGATGGATATAGATGGATATAGATGGATATAGATGGATATAGATGGATATAGATGGATATAGATGGATATAGATGGATATAGATGAATATAGATGGATATAGATGGATATAGATGGATATAGATGGATATAGATGGATATAGATGGATATAGATGGATATAGATGGATATAGATGGATATAGATGGATATAGATGCATATAGATGGATATAAATGGATATAGGTGGATATAAATGGATATAGATGGATATAGATGGATATAGATGGATATAGATGGATATAGATGGATATAGATGGATATAGATGGATATAGATGGATATAGACGCATATAGTTGGATATAGATGGATATAGATGGATATAGATGGATATAGATGGATATAGATGGATATAGATGGATATAGATGGATATAGATGGATATAGATGGATATAGATGGATATAGATGGATATAGATGGATATAGATGGATATAGATGGATATAGATGGATATAGATGGATATAGATGGATATAGATGGATATAGATGGATATAGATGGATATAGATGGATATAGATGGATATAGATGGATATAGATGGATATAGATGGATATAGATGGATATAGATGGATATAGATGGATATAGATGGATATAGATGGATATAGATGGATATAGAGGATATAGATGGATATAGATGTATATAGATGCATATAGATGGATATAGATGGATATAGATGGATATAGATGGATATAGATGGATATAGATGGATATAGATGGATATAGATGGATATAGATGGATATAGATGGATATAGATGGATATAGATGGATATAGATGGATATAGATGGATATAGATGGATATAGATGGATATAGATGGATATAGATGGATATAGATGGATATAGATGGATATAAATGGATATAGGTGGATATAGATGGATATAGATGGATATAGATGGATATAGATGGATATAGATGGATATAGATGGATATAGATGGATATAGATGGATATAGATGGATATAGATGGATATAGATGGATATAGATGGATATAGATGGATATAGATGGATATAGATGGATATAGATGGATATAGATGGATATAGATGGATATAGATGGATATTGATGGATATAGATGGATATAGATGGATATAGATGGATATAGATGGATATAGATGGATATAGATGGATATAGATGGATATAGATGGATATAGATGGATATAGATGGATATAGATGGATATAGATGGATATAGATGGATATAGATGGATATAGATGGATATAGATGGATATAGATGGATATAGATGGATATAGATGGATATAGATGGATATAGATGGATATAGATGGATATAGATGGATATAGATGGATATAGATGGATATAGATGGATATAGATGGATATAGATGGATATAGATGGATATAGATGGATATAGATGGATATAGATGGATATAGATGGATATAGATGGATATAGATGGATATAGATGGATATAGATGGATATAGATGGATATAGATGGATATAGATGGATATAGATGGATATAGATGGATATAGATGGATATAGATGGATATAGATGGATATAGATGGATATAGATGGATATAGATGGATATAGATGGATATAGATGGATATAGATGGATATAGATGGATATAGATGGATATAGATGGATATAGATGGATATAGATGGATATAGATGGATATAGATGGATATAGATGGATATAGATGGATATAGATGGATATAGATGGATATAGATGGATATAGATGGATATAGATGGATATAGATGGATATAGATGGATATAGATGGATATAGATGGATATAGATGGATATAGATGGATATAGATGGATATAGATGGATATAGATGGATATAGATGGATATAGATGGATATAGATGGATATAGATGGATATAGATGGATATAGATGGATATAGATGGATATAGATGGATATAGATGGATATAGATGGATATAGATGGATATAGATGGATATAGATGGATATAGATGGATATAGATGGATATAGATGGATATAGATGGATATAGATGGATATAGATGGATATAGATGGATATAGATGGATATAGATGGATATAGATGGATATAGATGGATATAGATGGATATAGATGGATATAGATGGATATAGATGGATATAGATGGATATAGATGGATATAGATGGATATAGATGGATATAGATGGATATAGATGGATATAGATGGATATAGATGGATATAGATGGATATAGATGGATATAGATGGATATAGATGGATATAGATGGATATAGATGGATATAGATGGATATAGATGGATATAGATGGATATAGATGGATATAGATGGATATAGATGGATATAGATGGATATAGATGGATATAGATGGATATAGATGGATATAGATGGATATAGATGGATATAGATGGATATAGATGGATATAGATGGATATAGATGGATATAGATGGATATAGATGGATATAGATGGATATAGATGGATATAGATGGATATAGATGGATATAGATGGATATAGATGGATATAGATGGATATAGATGGATATAGATGGATATAGATGGATATAGATGGATATAGATGGATATAGATGGATATAGATGGATATAGATGGATATAGATGGATATAGATGGATATAGATGGATATAGATGGATATAGATGGATATAGATGGATATAGATGGATATAGATGGATATAGATGGATATAGATGGATATAGATGGATATAGATGGATATAGATGGATATAGATGGATATAGATGGATATAGATGGATATAGATGGATATAGATGGATATAGATGGATATAGATGGATATAGATGGATATAGATGGATATAGATGGATATAGATGGATATAGATGGATATAGATGGATATAGATGGATATAGATGGATATAGATGGATATAGATGGATATAGATGGATATAGATGGATATAGATGGATATAGATGGATATAGATGGATATAGATGGATATAGATGGATATAGATGGATATAGATGGATATAGATGGATATAGATGGATATAGATGGATATAGATGGATATAGATGGATATAGATGGATATAGATGGATATAGATGGATATAGATGGATATAGATGGATATAGATGGATATAGATGGATATAGATGGATATAGATGGATATAGATGGATATAGATGGATATAGATGGATATAGATGGATATAGATGGATATAGATGGATATAGATGGATATAGAGGGATATAGATGGATATAGATGGATATAGATGGATATAGATGGATATAGATGGATATAGATGGATATAGATGGATATAGATGGATATAGATGGATATAGATGGATATAGATGGATATAGATGGATATAGATGGATATAGATGGATATAGATGGATATAGATGGATATAGATGGATATAGATGGATATAGATGGATATAGATGGATATAGATGGATATAGATGGATATAGATGGATATAGATGGATATAGATGGATATAGATGGATATAGATGGATATAGATGGATATAGATGGATATAGATGGATATAGATGGATATAGATGGATATAGATGGATATAGATGGATATAGATGGATATAGATGGATATAGATGGATATAGATGGATATAGATGGATATAGATGGATATAGATGGATATAGATGGATATAGATGGATATAGATGGATATAGATGGATATAGATGGATATAGATGGATATAGATGGATATAGATGGATATAGATGGATATAGATGGATATAGATGGATATAGATGGATATAGATGGATATAGATGGATATAGATGGATATAGATGGATATAGATGGATATAGATGGATATAGATGGATATAGATGGATATAGATGGATATAGATGGATATAGATGGATATAGATGGATATAGATGGATATAGATGGATATAGATGGATATAGATGGATATAGATGGATATAGATGGATATAGATGGATATAGATGGATATAGATGGATATAGATGGATATAGATGGATATAGATGGATATAGATGGATATAGATGGATATAGATGGATATAGATGGATATAGATGGATATAGATGGATATAGATGGATATAGATGGATATAGATGGATATAGATGGATATAGATGGATATAGATGGATATAGATGGATATAGATGGATATAGATGGATATAGATGGATATAGATGGATATAGATGGATATAGATGGATATAGATGGATATAGATGGATATAGATGGATATAGATGGATATAGATGGATATAGATGGATATAGATGGATATAGATGGATATAGATGGATATAGATGGATATAGATGGATATAGATGGATATAGATGGATATGATGGATATAGATGGATATAGATGGATATAGATGGATATAGATGGATATAGATGGATATAGATGGATATAGATGGATATAGATGGATATAGATGGATATAGATGGATATAGATGGATATAGATGGATATAGATGGATATAGATGGATATAGATGGATATAGATGGATATAGATGGATATAGATGGATATAGATGGATATAGATGGATATAGATGGATATAGATGGATATAGATGGATATAGATGGATATAGATGGATATAGATGGATATAGATGGATATAGATGGATATAGATGGATATAGATGGATATAGATGGATATAGATGGATATAGATGGATATAGATGGATATAGATGGATATAGATGGATATAGATGGATATAGATGGATATAGATGGATATAGATGGATATAGATGGATATAGATGGATATAGATGGATATAGATGGATATAGATGGATATAGATGGATATAGATGGATATAGATGGATATAGATGGATATAGATGGATATAGATGGATATAGATGGATATAGATGGATATAGATGGATATAGATGGATATAGATGGATATAGATGGATATAGATGGATATAGATGGATATAGATGGATATAGATGGATATAGATGGATATAGATGGATATAGATGGATATAGATGGATATAGATGGATATAGATGGATATAGATGGATATAGATGGATATAGATGGATATAGATGGATATAGATGGATATAGATGGATATAGATGGATATAGATGGATATAGATGGATATAGATGGATATAGATGGATATAGATGGATATAGATGGATATAGATGGATATAGATGGATAGATGGATATAGATGGATATAGATGGATATAGATGGATATAGATGGATATAGATGGATATAGATGGATATAGATGGATATAGATGGATATAGATGGATATAGATGGATATAGATGGATATAGATGGATATAGATGGATATAGATGGATATAGATGGATATAGATGGATATAGATGGATATAGATGGATATAGATGGATATAGATGGATATAGATGGATATAGATGGATATAGATGGATATAGATGGATATAGATGGATATAGATGGATATAGATGGATATAGATGGATATAGATGGATATAGATGGATATAGATGGATATAGATGGATATAGATGGATATAGATGGATATAGATGGATATAGATGGATATAGATGGATATAGATGGATATAGATGGATATAGATGGATATAGATGGATATAGATGGATATAGATGGATATAGATGGATATAGATGGATATAGATGGATATAGATGGATATAGATGGATATAGATGGATATAGATGGATATAGATGGATATAGATGGATATAGATGGATATAGATGGATATAGATGGATATAGATGGATATAGATGGATATAGATGGATATAGATGGATATAGATGGATATAGATGGATATAGAGTGGATATAGATGGATATAGATGGATATAGATGGATATAGATGGATATAGATGGATATAGATGGATATAGATGGATATAGATGGATATAGATGGATATAGATGGATATAGATGGATATAGATGGATATAGATGGATATAGATGGATATAGATGGATATAGATGGATATAGATGGATATAGATGGATATAGATGGATATAGATGGATATAGATGGATATAGATGGATATAGATGGATATAGATGGATATAGATGGATATAGATGGATATAGATGGATATAGATGGATATAGATGGATATAGATGGATATAGATGGATATAGATGGATATAGATGGATATAGATGGATATAGATGGATATAGATGGATATAGATGGATATAGATGGATATAGATGGATATAGATGGATATAGATGGATATAGATGGATATAGATGGATATAGATGGATATAGATGGATATAGATGGATATAGATGGATATAGATGGATATAGATGGATATAGATGGATATAGATGGATATAGATGGATATAGATGGATATAGATGGATATAGATGGATATAGATGGATATAGATGGATATAGATGGATATAGATGGATATAGATGGATATAGATGGATATAGATGGATATAGATGGATATAGATGGATATAGATGGATATAGATGGATATAGATGGATATAGATGGATATAGATGGATATAGATGGATATAGATGGATATAGATGGATATAGATGGATATAGATGGATATAGATGGATATAGATGGATATAGATGGATATAGATGGATATAGATGGATATAGATGGATATAGATGGATATAGATGGATATAGATGGATATAGATGGATATAGGTGGATATAGATGGATATAGATGGATATAGATGGATATAGATGGATATAGATGGATATAGATGGATATAGATGGATATAGATGGATATAGATGGATATAGATGGATATAGATGGATATAGATGGATATAGATGGATATAGATGGATATAGATGGATATAGATGGATATAGATGGATATAGATGGATATAGATGGATATAGATGGATATAGATGGATATAGATGGATATAGATGGATATAGAGGGATATAGATGGATATAGATGGATATAGATGGATATAGATGGATATAGATGGATATAGATGGATATAGATGGATATAGATGGATATAGATGGATATAGATGGATATAGATGGATATAGATGGATATAGATGGATATAGATGGATATAGATGGATATAGATGGATATAGATGGATATAGATGGATATAGATGGATATAGATGGATATAGATGGATATAGATGGATATAGATGGATATAGATGGATATAGATGGATATAGATGGATATAGATGGATATAGATGGATATAGATGGATATAGATGGATATAGATGGATATAGGTGGATATAGTTGGATATATGATGGATATAGATGGATATAGATGGATATAGATGGATATAGATGGATATAGATGGATATAGATGGATATAGATGGATATAGATGGATATAGATGGATATAGATGGATATAGATGGGTATAGCTGGATATAGATGGATATAGATGGATATAGATGGATATAGATGGATATAGATGGATATAGATGGATATAGATGGATATAGATGGATATAGATGGATATAGATGGATATAGATGGATATAGATGGATATAGATGGATATAGATGGATATAGATGGATATAGATGGATATAGATGGATATAGATGGATATAGATGGATATAGATGGATATAGATGGATATAGATGGATATAGAGGGATATAGATGGATATAGATGGATATAGACTGGATATAGATGGATATAGATGGATATAGATGCATATAGATGGATATAGATGGATATAGATGGATATAGATGGATATAGATGGATATAGATGGATATAGATGGATATAGATGGATATAGATGGATATAGATGGATATAGATGGATATAGATGGATATAGATGGATATAGATGGATATATAGTGGATATAGATGGATATAGATGGATATAGATGGATATAGATGGATATAGATGGATATAGATGGATATAGATGGATATAGATGGATATAGATGGATATAGATGGATATAGATGGATATAGATGGATATAGATGGATATAGATGGATATAGATGGATATAGATGGATATAGATGGATATAGATGGATATAGATGGATATAGATGGATATAGAGGGATATAGATGGATATAGATGGATATAGATGGATATAGTTGGATATAGATGGATATAGATGGATATAGATGGATATAGATGGATATAGATGGATATAGATGGATATAGATGGATATAGATGGATATAGATGGATATAGATGGATATAGATGGATATAGATGGATATAGATGGATATAGATGGATATAGATGGATATAGATGGATATAGATGGATATAGATGGATATAGATGGATATAGATGGATATAGATGGATATAGATGGATATAGATGGATATAGATGGATATAGATGGATATAGATGGATATAGATGGATATAGATGGATATAGATGGATATAGATGGATATAGATAGATATAGATGGATATAGATGGATATAGATGGATATATATGGATATAGGTGGATATAGATGGATATAGATGGATATAGATGGATATAGATGGATATATATGCTTATAGATGCATATAGATGGATATAATTGGATATAGGTGGATATAGATGGATATAGATGCATATCGATGCATATAGATGGATATAGATGGATATAGATGAATATAGATGGATATAGATGGATATAGATGGATATAGATGGATATAGATGGATATAGATGGATATAGATGGATATAGATGGATATAGATGGATGTAGATGGATATAGGTGGATATAGATGGATATAGATGGATATAATTGGATATAGGTGGATATAGATGGATATAGATGGATATAGATGGATATAGATGGATATAGATGGATATAGATGAATATAGATGGATATAGATGGATATAATTGGATATAGGTGGATATAGATGGATATAGATGGATATAGATGGATATAGATGGATATAGATGGATATAGATGGATATAGATGGATATATATGGATATAGATGGATATAGATGGATATAGATGGATATAGATAGATATAGATAAATATAGATCTATATAGATATATATATATGGATAGAGATGGATATAGATGGATATAGATGGATATAGATGGATATAGATGGATATAGATGGGATATAGATGGATATAGATGGATATAATTGGATATAGGTGGATATGGATGGATATAGATGAATATAGATGGATATAGATGGATATAGATGGATAAAGATGGATATAGATGGATATAGATGGATATAGATGGATATAGATGGATATAGATGGATATAGATGGATATAGATGGATATAGATGGATATATATGGATATAGATGGATATAGATCGATATAGATGGATATAGATGGATATAGATGGATATAGATGGATATAGATGGATATAGATGGATATAATTGGATATAGGTGGATATAGATGGATATAGATGGATATAGATGGATATAGATGGATATAGATGGATATAGATGGATATAGATGGATATAGATGGATATAGATGGATATAGATGGATATAGATGGATATAGATGGATATAGATGGATATAGATGGATATAGTTGGATATAGGTGGATATAGATGGATATAGATGGATATAGATGGATATAGATGGATATAGATGGATATAGATGGATATATATGGATATAGATGGATATAGATGGATATAAATGGATATATATGGATATATATGGATATAGATCGATATAGATGGATATAGATATAGATGGATATAGATGGATATAGATGGATATAGATGGATATAGATGGATATAGATGGATATAATTGGATATAGATGGATATAGATGTATATAGATGGATATAGATGGATATAGATGGATATAGATGGATATAGATGGATATATAGGGATATAGATGGATATAGATGGATATAGATGGATATAGATGGATATAGATGGATATAGATGGATATAGATGGATATAGATGGATATAGATGGATATAGATGGATATAGATGGATATAGATGGATATAGATGGATATAGATGGATATAGATGGATATAGATGGATATAGATGGATATAGATGGATATAGATGGATATAGATGGATATAGATGGATATAGATGGATATAGATGGATATAGGTGGATATATATGGATATAGATGGATATAGATGGATATAGATGGATATAGATGGATATAGATGGATAAAGATGGAAATAGATGGATATAGATGGATATAGATGGATATAGATGGATATAGATGGATATAGATGGATATAGATGGATATAGATAGATATAGATGGATATAGATGGATATAGATGGATATATATGGATATAGGTGGATATAGATGGATATAGATGGATATAGATGGATATAGATGGATATAGATGCTTATAGATGCATATAGATGGATATAATTGGATATAGGTGGATATAGATGGATATAGATGGACATAGATGGATATTGATGGATATAGATGGATATAGATGGATATAGATGTATATAGATGGATATAGATGGATATAGATGGATATAGATGGATATAGATGGATATAGATGGATATAGATGGATATAGATGGATATAGATGGATATAGATGGATATAGATGGATATAGATGGATATAGATGGATATAGATGGATATAGATGGATATAGATGCATATAGATGGATATAGATGGATATAGTAGGGATATAGATGGATATAGATGGATATAGATGG
>JBAMCL010000204.1:0-97535 GCA_037075165.1 Hirtodrosophila histrioides
GCAAAAGGTCCTGTTAAAATCTGCAAGGATATGGCTGAATGGGAGCTACTAGAAAATCGTTCCATTTGTGTGTGCAGAAATTCAAAATATTGGTGCATACTTTTGGGCTGCTGATCTTAAAAAAATAGAAGAAATAACGAATAAAAACTGTAGCATACTTTTAGGAGGCGCTTTGGAGTCAGCTACCTTCTGCTGATTTCTGTTCGCCTGGTATTTTTCACCAGTTCAGCACAATTCGGGCTGGCGTCTTTTTGTTCGTTTTTTCCGATTTGTGAACGTCAAAATATGCCCAAATATACCAGGCGAACAGAAGTCAGCAGAAAGTCGCTAAATAGTATAACAGTTGCTGATTAGTATAACAGTATAGCGACTGTTATATTGCTATGTTAATAACAGGACTCTGTTAATAACAGAGCGTTAACAGCACGTTAACAGCACATTAACAGTATGTTAACAGTGGGTTAACAGAACGTTAACAGTGAGTTAACATGATCTTAACAGAATGTTAACAGAATGTTAACAGCATGATGCTCCCAAAAGTATGCTGCAATCTATTCTTCCTGTTACTTTTATGCTAACAACGTGTGATCCTAAAAGTATGCCACAGAATATTGAAAGCTTCCAGCCATTTTTCCTTGGGAAACTGATAAATAATAGACCATTGTTGATAATTTATAAATTGATTTATTTAAATTTCAAGCATTTATTTAATCATATAGTACATATAATAGAAACAGTATACCTTAAAAAATGGACCATACAACAAATACAGAATTACTTATGGAATATTACAAGTGCAGTTGTAAGCTGGATCTTTGGGGCTGCGTTGGTCAAGCTTACACTTCTGGAGCAACTGAGCTGCTGCTGATCCTGGAACCTTAAATTTATAGCGCAACGCGATAAGTTTGTAAATTTCCCAGTAAATATTGAGCTCACTTTAACAAATTTAAACTTTCCCAAAATTTATTGACTAACAATAACAAGGCACGACAAAGAATTTGTTTGTGTGCGGAACATGCAAACTATTGATTAAAACTTGTTCAATTTTACGGGCCCATAAAATGTGTCTCAGCCAAAAATGGAATGTGGACACCAGGCAGGACCTGAGCAACCGCTCATAGACTCAGTAAGGAAGTCAAGTTCCCATAGATTTCTTGGCTGGCAAATTTAAAACGACAGGGCACAAAGTGAAACTATTTTATATGCGACGACAGCAACAAAATAATGTGACTACCTTTCGGTCAGGCGACTGGATTGAGCAGGGGACAGGAGCAGACAGGAAGAGAGTTTCTGGTTGAGATCCAATGTCTGGGCAGCTCCCACGCCGGCTCGCATTACCCCAAGCAATAAATGTTCAAATCAATTGAAGCGTTTTGCTAAAGCCTCACACCTAAGGCACATAAATCGAATGCACGAATAAGTAGATTCCTGGGCAGCTTAAGGCAGCGATTTGCTATGCGCAAAAACCAAAATCGATAAGGGATGCCCGAAATACCAGAAGAGAAAAAAAATAATAGAAGAAACGAGGGAAAAGGCAACGAAAATGTCAACTAATTTTGAATGTCGAACAACTGCAGCCTCCGTCCGAGAAGAAGAACTTGCTCATACGCAGTGCGGCCACAAGGCGGCGGCTTGTCCCACATTCGAAACTAGAAATCGACGTCGTCGAGAAGCAATAAAACGCAATTCGGTCATAAAAATAGTCGAACGTCGAAACGAATGAATGTCGGGGTAAAGAGAATAGCCAGGCAGGCTCCCTGGCTGCCAGGCTGGCAGGCAGACCAGTCAACAACTGCCCCTGGGCTGTCGTCCTGTGCTGTCGTCCTGGGCCGTCGTCTGGCATGGCAAATTGCGAATTTTGCATATTGCCAGTAGCCGTCCGTTTTGCAGCTGCTCTGCTTGCTTTCCTCTCTAGAATTCACTCGCCCGCCCCTCCTCAACCTGACCCATTAGTCATTTGGCCAGGCCACCGCTTTGGCGTGTCGCCACTTTGCAGGATGAATGACCCCGTCTGAGTTGCCTCCCCCCTGCGAGACGATTTTCCGCAACGGAAATTGCACACACGTCGCTGGCCAACTATTTTCATAGAGGGAGAGCTAGATATTACTACAGGACATGCATTTGGCAAACTCATAAGAGCTTACCTAATATAAACTATTCAGGTTTAATCATCAGTTACTAATAAACAGTTTTCTTTGGAGAAATAGCTGTGTTATTACATTTTAAAATAATTTTTTTTCGATTTGAATCCAGTCTGTTATAAACAGATTATGAGAATCTTCTGTCAGCGCTTATAAGAACAGATCATAGAATAATAGATTGCTGATTGATGAGTTTTACATTCATTTATCGAATATCCTGCCAGTTTAAGATAGGAGCATACTATACAAAATAAATAAGGTTCGATTATTTGGTAATTTTCTTAAGATTGATTGATTATGTTTTACTTTCCTGAACAATTCTTTTAAGAGCATCCAATCACAACCTGCTGCTGCAACTCCTGTTGGGAAAAACCACAATTTTGTGCCCATCATTGGGCAGCAGTTAACCATTGTCAGGCTACTGGCTTAAATTAAATATTATTGTTAATGCTTCGGCGCATTAACAAATTGTGCGCTCAGCCATTATAAAAATACTTTTTGATATATATGTAGGTGCTGTTGTTGGTGTTGTTGTCATTGTTGCCACATCTGCATTTATGCATTTCACGTTTAATTGATTTTTGCATTCGAATGCATTAAAGATTCATGCATGTGCAATTAATGACATTTGTGATATGAGAATTGTGCAAACAACAAGACCCCAGACTCATTTCAGGGCGCTGATTTTTGATGAATTTTCATTTATAATTAACGCAAATTGACGCACAGTTTGTACATCATTGTGTGACTTTAATATAACTATAATAAAGTACAATTAGGGACTTTTCTATAGAAATGGCGAGCACTGGTGTAATATATTTTGTAAAAGTTTTAAACAATTTATAAGAGACTTGTTAAACTTGTGTTAAAGTCTGCACTTCAGCCGTTTAGCAGTCGCTTCAACACCCGACAACAACTCGTTAACAAACTCAGCTTGCCATCGTGCCTGATGCCCCTACCACCTGCCACTCCCACTCCCCAGCCACTTCCGCCCACCATTTTCACATGTAGGTCAAACTGGCTGAGCAAAAAGCGTTGCATACCTCCAGGCTGTCAATTTATTTCTCGCGCTTGGCACATTTCGCCTGCTGGTTTTGTTTATGTTGATTCTCTGGTCGCTCCTCATGCGCAACGCGGCTCCAGTCACGGCTTGGCACACAGTCTGATGCCTCTGCCAGCTGGGCAGGCTCGTGTCCTTGAAATTTATGCGTTCGACGCAGGCGATGCGCCAAGCGTTGAGAGCAGGTCGCAGTTGCCAGTTGCCGGTTGGCAGTTGGCAGTTGGGAGTTGGCAGCTTGGACGGGTAGGGACGCTCGGACGGTTGGGCTAGGCAGTGTGGCACATGGCGTGTAAAGCGCTCATTATGATGCTAACCACACAGACACACTCGTAGGGAGATAAATGGCCATGCAAAACTAGAACTACTTACACTCCTTACACATGGTTGCGCTGCTCGTCCTGGAACTGGGCCAATGTGTATGGCATTGTTGCCTTTCGGGGCCGACTGCACAATAAATTTGTTGGACTTGGCTCGACCAACTAAATAAGGCACTGATAACTCAGCCACAGATCGGACCACGCAGATAGGCAGAGGCAAAAAACAAAGCGTTGCTAAATCTCTCATCGTTTCTTTATGTGTTTTTTGGGTTCTAGGCCGCACTTGAAATTTGTTGTATATATTTTCAACTTGAAATTGTTGTCGGTTGGCATTCGTTTGCTGTCCTTCATTTTGTAGCTGCCTTATCGATTTGGCCATAACCATTTTGAAAATTCGCGCTTATCTGCATGTTGTCAATCAGCTAAAGACCAGCCGCAAGGACAGCAGCCATGTCCAGGTCCGCAAGACAATCATTAAAATGACACCCAGCTCAAGTGTTGCGCATACGCAACGTTGTACGCTGCCGCTGACGCTGCCTTTAAGCGATCCCAGTTAAATTATTTCCGCTACCAAATATTCGAGAGCAGCGCGCTTTCATTTCATAACTTCATGTCAATTTCATGATAGCAGCAGCAGCCGCAGCCACCTCAACCTCAACCTCAGCCACCTCCACCTCCACCTCCTTCGCGCAGAAGCCAGATTATTGCAGCCATAAATTTTTATGATTTTCCATTGGCTGCAGCGCAGCGGAGCAGGAGCGCGGGGACGCCAGGAGCAATATTTCTGCGCGTTGCGTGGGAAAATGTATAACGCACAAAACGATTTTTATGCGAGTTTAATAGCCCTGCAGATACGATGCAGAAAATTATTATAGCTTCTAGTGTCGTCGGAAAAATATACGACAAGGGAGCAGGGGGCAGCGGTAAAGTACACCTACAAGCTACAAAGTTTGATGTGGCAGGATACATTTGCCAGCTGCAGTTGCTATACATTTTCGGAGCGCGGCCATTAAAACAAAATTTAATAATAGAAAAAAACTTATAGATGTTGAAAACACCCGCAGCTGACAAGAGCGCTAGAAAAACAGCATATTGACATCATCCATCAATCACGCATGACAGGGGGCCCATCAGGGGGCGGGTGAGGGGGTGTGGCAACCACGAAAATATATCAAGCAGAGGCAGACAGGAGACGCGGCAGGACAGGCAGGTAGAAGAAGTAATCTAATCCAATTACTCAACAATGGCAAACAAGCGCAGTAGATGGAGAAGGGGAGCAGGGGAGATGGGGGGCGGTGCCTGGGTTGCGTGCTGGGCGCTAATGGACGACAACGAGCCAAAAAAAAAGGAGCCACAGAAGGATATCACATGTCTACGTAAAAGTTAAATAACCAAAGGCAATCACAAAGTATCAATAACAGGGCGGGGGAGGGCAGAACTTGCCAAAGCCGCAGGCTCATATTTACATCGTGTGTATGTGGCCCCATGTCCTGGCAAGTCCTTACAACTAGCGGCCGGGCAAATGCGTCTGATCATTAACTGGTAGAGAGTGCAAATCCTGTCAGCAGTCGAAATTGAAATTCATGCGCATTCAATGAATTTTTGTGGGTTTCCATTGTTGCCGTCGGTCTAACAAGCCTGCATATTTGAGCAGGACTCAGCCCTTCAGGACATTCTATTGACGAAATTATCATTTTTGTTGCTTCAATAAAATGACAAAGCAAACTAATATCGGGCGTCTCCTTTTTTCCTATCCTCCTCCCCCAAGTCCTAAGCTGGCTTAGGCATGAAATTGAAAATGCGCCCTGAAAGCTTTTGTTGCGGGTCCGTTATGGCCATTGGGAGGGGTGGCATCATAAGGGGGGAGTTCTGTTATGCTGATTGGATGTGGCTAACAGAGAGTCTTGATAAGATGCCATTGATGGGGTGGCAAAACTAGCTGAAAGAAAAGCAAATGCTTGCATATCTAGTTAACTTCGACAACTTAAAGACTTTCCCTTTGTATTCAATGTATTCAATGCTAGTTTAAGCTAGTTGCAACCCTTTATAAACCATTCATCAAATAACAATTATGCCGCCCAGAGTTCAAATATTTGTCATTGACACTCGGCACTCAAATCGTTTATGTAAATATGAACAAGCCAACGATTTCATTAAAAGCCAAACCGACACGCCTTATCTAAGGCGGCAGACTCAAACACACAACACACACACACACACACTAATTTCAATATCAAAACCGCCTCAGGATACTGCATTAATATTCACTTTAGCCGACTCCCAAAATGGGGGCGTGGCATTGTTGATAAACAGCTAAAGCCAGGGCTACCGTTTAGTTCGCTCACCCGCAAAAGAGGCGACAAATTGAACAGCAACAAAGTCCAGCAGCTCATAACAAATCCTCACACTACCAGGCCACACAAAAACACACACACACAGATAGACACACCCACAGACAGGATACTGGGACCACACAGACTTATGGACATAAGCCAAACGTTGGCCAAAGGGTCAATTTGGAGCGCATCAAAAGGACAAACTGGCAGCAGAATTTAGTCCATTGCCTCTGCTTCAAATAGTTGAAAGCCAAAGAGGCGACAAGTTAATAAACAGACAGCCAACAGCCAACAGCCGGGACAGCCGGCATATTTATAAACGCATTAAAAACGCTTCATTTGATCAAATATTTAAACAGTTTTCAGGCTCTTATCAGTTTTTTGCCTGAGGGAGTTGCGGAAATTCGCACATGAATTGGATTTAATGCTATGCAAAGTGCAAAATTCTTGTGGCCATTTTAGTGAGCTTAAAGTATTAGATGGATAGATGTGCTTTACATACAGAACAGTTTGAAATTTAAATTTCAAATCAATTTCACAGCAATGAGCAAGCCTTTCACAAAGGGTTTTCCTCCTATTCTGAAGAAAAAATAGGAATTCAGTCTAGTGAAATTGGGAACTGCCTTAATGTTCTATTACACTGATAACAGGGACACGATGCGCATCTGGCGACGAGCACAACTTGAAAATTAACACAAAACAAGTCAAAGTCAATGTTTGGCTGCGCTCAGCTGCACTTACTGATTGCCAGGGTTTCCGGAGATGTGAATGCCGTAGCGTCAGGATATGTAGAAGATGTGCATGCTTATGGGGAAATGTTGAAAAATGTCAGCTGCAAGAGACCTCAAGAACTTCAGCAGCAGCAGCAGAAGTCAGGCGAATGTAAGGACCTTGTGTGTATGTGCGTGAAGTGTGTGTTGACACCGCCGAGAAACCACAGTCTCTGGGGAAAGGGTTCGAGTGCTGGCTTGGAGTGGGTCAACTTGCAGCTGGCGGCTGTTGCACTTGTCAACAGGCAGCGACAGCAGCAAGTCAGAAACTCGCTCGAGGACTCCTAAGCAGGCAACAAATTCAAGTCCGTAATCCCAACCAAGCAGGACAATTGAAGCTTTTGCCGCTTGCTTTTTGCACTCGTATTACTTAAGACGGCATTTGACCCGCTTTTAAGCTAGCGAACTTTACAAAAGTCAAGCGTTTAAATGGCATTTAGCCATTTTATGGCTGTGGCGATTTGTAACCTTCATGTTAATGCGCTTGCCAAGTTATTTATGTAAATTACTTGCAACTGCAATGCCAACCAGCTGCATGGAAGCTGCAAGCACTTTCATGTTTTATAATTAAGTCAGTAATTTAAAAGTGTCGAGCGTTGTGGGAGAGCAACTTTTGCAGCTTTACTTCACTGCATTTCTTGTGGCTTACAATTTGGCTGGGCAAAGTTTCCATTTGTTGCTGCGCAGCACCCGCAACAAACGGGATCAAGCTGGTGTGGGAGGGGTGTGGCAAAGAAAAGGGAGCCCAAAGAGCGGAAATGTTAACAACTACTTTGACATTTGCTGTGCGTGTGCGGGCATTTGTATTTGTGCTTGTATTTGTATTTGTGTTGTTTACCAAGTTGAAATTACTTAAGTGTCAGCGCGACGAGGCGTATGAATGCCAAACTGAGTGAGTGAAACGGAAATGAAATAAAAAATATAGGCTATCAGGTGAGGGGTGCGAAGTGTGAGCTGTGGGGTGAGTAAGTTTCTGCCCCAAACTTGGCCCATAGATTACTGCCCATGCATTAGAGAGTATTATGAAGAGCTTCACACTGTGGCCAACCCGCTGTGGTTGAGCTCAGGAACAGAAGCAGGGCAGACAGGCACACACACACTCAGATACACACACACACACACCCCTAGGCAGTAGCAACAAAAACTGTGCAGTGTCAGTTATAACAAAAGTTCCGTACGTCGCAGCGAGGCGTGAAGGGTAGCCAAACAGGACGAGAAGCAACGAAAAATAAAACTATAGCATACTGTTCAGCGCACGCCTCTTGCATGTCAGGGCGGCCGGGGCCACAACAAAAATGCGACTTAAATTTGTTGTTACATTTGTTTTTGGCCCCAAAAGGCATTCAGACAGATGGAGAGAGATACATAGTTGGCAACTCAACTGCATTCAAAGTGCATAAGTCAGTCCGTGAGGCAACGAATACGAATAGCAGCAGAAAACTTGTTTGTTAGTCCAGGCAGAGAGACCTTAAGACTGAGTTGACTTTTTGGCAGTTGCCACTGAAATAAAAGGCAATTTATTTATTTTATGCAAAAGTGTTTTAGCCAACTCCTTAATCTGCTTTAGTAGTTTTAAAGTGATGAAATTGCTGTGCACCTTTTTACATAGACGAAAACATGTCCAGAGCAGGACAAAATGTTTTACTTTGATTTGCGTTTCCACGAACGATCTCTCTATCCGCACAAGGAACCCTGGCTCGGCCTGTCCTGCACTTTAACTATTGTCTCTGGTTGCTGCCGTTCTTGTCTCTGGTCTTTTTTCGTCCTGTGCAGAATAGCCCGTAATAGCCTTGAGGTATGCATTAATTACTGTGACCATAAAAAGCGTCTCGGGCCAGGCAACGTGCGAATTGCAGTGCCATAGAAGTTCGAGTCGGCAAGTCCTTAGCCCTTTTACTTTGTATTACATTTTGCATTTTATGGCCCAGACTATTGTTTGCTCCTACCTTGTTTTTTTCTTCACTCTCCTTCTCTCCAGTTTATGCATTGTTTTCGCTGTAATCAACGAAGCTTAGTGCCATAGCTTATGCTCTACAATTCTCTCGCTTCGTTCTCGTTCTTGTTTTTGTACTCGCTCTCGTTTGTTTTAAGGATTAGTTTTATTTTACGTCCATCTTGGTATCTCTCTAGGCACCGCTTCCTTTGGCTCTCGCTCTCTTTCTTGTTCCCGCTCTCGTTTGTTTCGAGAACTCGTCGTTTGCTTTCATAAATGGCTGTTTCAAAACTGCCGCTGCATATTTACAGGCCAGCATCAGGCAACAAATGACAAACTCATGTTGAAAGCTCATTTGTTTTATGGCCGCGCTTAGGCAGACATATGCGTCCTGCCAGCAGCCGCCACCGCCCCCACCCATATTTCGTTTCCCTGCTCCAGTTATTTGACACGCTTTTCTCGCAACAAAAAAAAATAAAGGCCAGACTATTTCTTACTTCTGCCGCATTCATTACATTGTCTGCTGCTGTGTGGGTTTGACACACTCGTTTACCCGCACACCCACACACCAATTTATCAACTTACACTCACACGTACCACACACACACACACACATACAGGCGCAGCCAAGAACACAGCATAATTGCGCTGCTGTAAAGAAACTCGTTGCCTACTTTTTGGGGTTTTGGCATAACAAAAATATTCAAAGTGTCTCGCCATATCAACTTTATTATGCGCGCCAAAAAGTTGCAAAATTAACAGACAGCAGCCCGCCGCACACATCCCGCAGCCCGACACCCGACGCGCTCTCGAATCCTTACCCCATCCTTCTTTCTTCCTCACCGCAATTGCAGGCCGCGAACATTTCATGAGCAACGCGTAGCAGAAGCTAAAGCCAAAAGCAAAACTGTTTCAATGTCCGCCTCTTAGTCGCTGTTTGTGTGTGTGTGTGTGTGTGTGTGTGTGAGTGTGTGTGTGTGTTTTTGTGCTTCACCTTGTTTAGCTCGTTGTTGTGCCTGTTGTGTCCTCTTTCAGCATCGTGCGCTGTTTTCGCCCCCAAAAAAAGTGTCTTACTTTGCTCGGCTCTTTGGTGGCTTGCAGGACGATTTTGTGTGCCTGTTCCATTTGGTTTGTATGTGTGTATAACTCGTGTCTGCGAGTGTGCGTGTGTGTTTGTGTGTGTGCGTCCTTGTGTGTAGTACATCTGTGTGTAGTGCGTGTTTCGTTTTGTGTGCTCTCGCAGTGGCCATTGTGTCGCATTGCTCGCCGGATGCTGCGCGCCTGGTGCGAAATATTTAACGTGTGTGGGTGTAACGCACACAGACGCCAAATACAACGGAACCATCACGCAGCCTGTGAGCATGTGTGTGTGTCCCTTCGGGGTACGATTGTGTAAGTGTTAGACTCAAATGTTGCTGGCAACATGTATGGGCATTGCGCAAATGTTTGTTGCATTCGTATTTTGATATGTGTGGACACACACACACACACACACATAGACAAACATGAACTCGGCAATTTTAAGCCGCTTAGAGAGCCTGAGTCAAAATTTTCATTAAAATGCCAGAGGTGAATCCCCAAAGTAAATCCTTGGCAGCGAATGAGCAGCCAGTCCTTGTGCACATTACGTACTTGAGCTTCAAAAGACGACGGCTGCGCTGAGCAAACAAAGATCAAATCTTATCGGCAATCATTATATGCGCACTTGAGTTGTGAGCAACTGTGGAAAATTTGTAGACGTTTTGTTCGCTCCTCGCTCCCCGTTCCCCGCTCCACGCTGCCGTTGCTCGTTGCCCTGGCAGCAGCGGCATAATGAGCTGTAGCCGGGGTAGCCGTAGCTGGGGCAGGTGGGCAGCCGTCTTATCAAAAAGGATACTTAGCGTGGACGGGGACACAGGCAACGACATCGTCATGGAAATTCTTCATTAACTCAACTTGGGCGCTGAGAGAAAAGAAGTTTATGTTATTAAGAGCAGCGCAAGGGACGGCTGGGGTCTGGGGGCTGTGGGCTGGGCGTTTTGGTTAGAAAAAGGGATAGGTATATGACAGCAGCAGCTGTTGTTGTTCTTGTTGTTGTTGTTGTTGTGAATTGTGTATGTTTCACTTGACGACTGAGAGATAACGGTAAATGAATATGCAGCAATTTGCACGCCCACATAATGAGCAAGGCTGTAGCAGCGGAGTGGCAGCGGGAGGGGGTAGGGAGCCAGCGCCGCCAGGCAAAGACTGAAATAATAACAGCAACAACGGCAGCAGAAACAACAACAAGACGAGGCGGGCGACTAACAAAAGTCGATAAACATAAACCAGGCAGAAAGCGAGGAACGCCGAGCCCAGATAAGTATGCTACACTTTGAGCGCCTCAAGTAAGTGCGTGCTTGTGTGCGTGTGTGTGTGCGTGTGTGTGTTAGCGAGAGTGAGTTACTGGCTACATATGTGTGCGTGTGAATAACTGTGACCGTGTGTGTTTGTGCAGCAAAAGTAAATTAAAACGATTTTAATTACGGTTGCCAAGGCGATGAATGAAAATGTCAACGTTGGAGGAGCAACAGCAAAGGCAACATCAGCTCAAGTCTTGTGTGCAGGAGGGGGGGACGCAGCAGGTGGGCGTGGGCCAGAAGAAGGAAAAAAAAGGCAACGCTTAAAAGCGTTTCGCTGTTGTCAAATGTCCTAGAGCAGGAGTGTGAATTATTGCACGTCTAGTTGAATATGTGCATGTGAAAGAGAAACTGAAGCCTCTTACTTAAACGCTTCATTCCAGATTTTCATTTAGGCTGCCAGTGCAAAAAGCAACCAAAACATAACAAAATTCTTACCATTCCTTTTATTTTTTGTTGCTGCTGTTTCTGTTGCTGTTGCTGTCGTTGGGCTACTCAACTCTGAAGGCGACGGCAACGGCAAAGTCATTGCCAAGAGCAGCAACAAAAGCAAAAACCGTGGCAAATAAAAGTGTTGCCTGAAATGAGAAGGATGCAGCGTCAAGCTAAACAAACAGCCGCCATTTTTATGGCGTGCTTTTGTCTCTTATTTTTAATATTTTTTTACATTCCCTTTTTTTGTTTTTTTTTTTGTACACCTTATTAACGGTTTCTATGGAAAGTTTGTGTGCCGTGTGGCAGGCGTGAAAATTTTTGCGTTTCAGAAGCTAAAAAGCTGCACAAAACCGCATAGAAAAAAGTGTAACTGTCGCGCGCTGATTAACTTGACACCATTTGGCCATGGGAGGAAGGTTGCAGCTGCCTGGAGAATAAAGCTTTGCTGGTTTTTTATGCTGCTGACAGGCAACACCTGTCGCCATTCACCCTCGCCCCTTGCCGCACACAATTCGTCCACAGCCTGCGGCTGCCAAACCGCGCTGACATTTCCTTTAGCTCACCGCTGACGTTTGCCTTGACGACGGTTGCAAAACCACTGTGGTTGCTTCACGTTTCAAAATATAATTTACGAAATTCGCACTGCAACTTGCAGCTTGCAACTTGTTGAAAAACCTTTAAGCTGCCTGCATTCAAGAACTTTTAAGCTCTGTTTTAAGTATATGAAGTTTATCATTGCAGCAATGCAAATTCTAAGAAATTGGCTATACAAAGAAATGGAATTGGAATTTTGTTTGCATTGGAAACTCTTGAAAGAGCTGATTGAATTTCTAAATTCTGATTTGAGTTTCAATTTATTTTTAAATTGAGAGAGCAAATTTCTCGAACTGTATTTGTGGCAATTTGTTAGTCTAGTGTTGTTGCCTCTGTTTGAAAGCTTTATTTTGATTTAATTGGGCCACAAATAGAAGTAAATTTCAGTTAGCCTTAAAATGAATATGATGGAAAGAGTGCCTAGGACTATTTTTATACACGTTAATAACTTTAGCCTTTACAATTTTATGCCTACAACGAGTACCGAAGCCATCTTCAGAAGCCTTGAAATGTGTTTTATTTGAAGGTTGAAAGCTGCTTAGTTTTGATATTATTTTTTATCTGGGCTAAAAATTGTCCAGCATAATTAATTTATTCTTTATACACCTTGAATAACGTATAAACTGGCCATGTATTTCTTAAATTAATTTTAAAATAAATGCTTTTATTTAATAAACAAACAAAACAAACAAACTCTTGCTTTCAATGCCACAAGAACTATATTACATTATTAAATAAATAATCCTTACTACCACCCAATAATTTCATTTTTTGGTATTCAAATATTGAATTCGATTTTAATTTAAATTAAATTGGTAACTAGGAAAATGTTAGACAATTTATTCAGTTATTTTCATCTCCCGGTTAAATTGACTTTCCCTGTAATATTTAATACACTGCAAGTTGTAACAGTTTACTCAAAACATGTTGACAGCTTAACAAGAACTCTTTTGCCAACTAAGCAGGACTAAGTAGGAGATAGCTCCCAAAGTGGAGCTTACCCGCTGCTGGAAACTGAAACTTTAACCAACAACTGGAACAGTTTTCTGGAGTTTCTTTACAGCTGCAAAGTTTGCAATGGATTTCGATGCGTTTTAATATGCGGCAAGTGCAGCGCCAAATGTCAACCAAAGTGTCAGCCAAGGTGGCAACAACGTTGAAGATGAGGCAGATGGGGCAGCTCAGTTGCAGCTGAGTTGCAGCTGTGTTGCACCTGCGTTGGTTTGTTTGCATAATGAGATATATGTAGATGATATACACTGACGGAGGCTCTAGCAAAGTCAAGGTCATTGAACTTTCTGTGCCCAAAGGATTAAGAACTAAACTCTTGACAGCTCTATAAAGTTCAGGCTGAAATAAGTCAACGAAACTTATACAGCTGTTTTGGCATCTGAATTGACCGGGTAATCTTAAAAATACGACACCAATTTATGGCACATAACAAATAAATGTTGGTAAATTTACCTGGGTATAAACTTATGCTTTCTCCGTGGATTTGGGTTGCGGCCAGTTGGCTCAACAATTCTCGTAAGTGTTCAGAGTGTTATCGGGCTGGGAGAAGCAAAAAAAGCGATTTGACACCGAGCAAAAAGCCGCCAACTTTTCGCATAAAATTCAATTACGATTGCGAGGGCATAAATTTCAACACTTGGCGCGTTTTACGAGCGGCGTTTGATTTGCCACTTTCTTATCGCTGTTATCAGTCGCAGTCTGGTAATAAAATTAGCCCCGTCGCAACATTAAAAGTTAAGCATGGCTGAGCCCTTTGTGCCAAATTGGCAGATTTGCGATGTTACATTGAGTTAAGTTCTGTTCAGTTTGCTTTATGGCACTGTCCCTCAAAATTGCGCTACTTTCACACGCCAAAGATACGTACTCTAGATACAATCTGTTAGATACTTTTGAAGCTGACGCGGTCTGGCCCAACCGTTGCAGTTGAAAGCGCGCAAGGAACTGTTTATCCTGTAGTTGTGTTATGGCATTTTAGACTGCTCGGCGATAACGCGAAACTTGGCATCAATGTGGCCCAAACTTGGCATCCACAAGGACGCATGCGCTGGATGGCATGTCCTTCCAGGCTGGCATTGTTTACTGGCCAAGCAACTAGTGGTTGTCTGCCAACACAGTCCAATAGTCCAACAGTTGAACAGTCCAACAGGCAGGTCCTTGTGTGCCTTGCTCCCATGGGCAGCCATATGTGACGGCATTGACTTTGGCCTGGGCTTCAGCTTCAGCTTCAGCTTTGCTTCGTTGTCGTGACAACTTGATTTCTTTGTAATTTGGCTCGACCCCAGAGGTTTTCATTTCAAATTGCTTTAAATTTAATGAAATTGTATTTTGATTTGGAGCTGCCATTGGCAACCTTTGAACTCAGTACATTAGTTGGCAAACCCAATGCTGGCTCACTTTTATGCCTGACAGCTTGTCAAATGAACGTTTATCTAATTATGGGACAGTTACGAGCCCGCCCTGCATACTTTTGAGCACAGCGGCAACAATCTGAGCTGGGCGCTGGGTCGAGTTCGCAAACTGAATGACATTACAGCAAATCCGCTTAGTGACACAGAGTTGTGCACAAACAGAGATACAGATACGACCAGAGACACAGATACAGATACAGATACAGATACATGCGAATTGTTTATGCAAGCGCATTAAGCTGAGACTCAGCCTGGCACTGATAGCTATGCAGATACAGATACGCAGCTACTGCAGCCGCACCCTCATCACACCCACAGGATCGCCGCCTGTTGCTGCCTTGCGGTTGCAAGGACGCTGTGTGGCCGGCTGCTTAGTGCATTAATGGATAGCCAGACCGCAGCATGTTGTTGCTGGGCGTGTTTTGGCATCTTTAAGCCATGCTCAAGCAGCTACCAGCTGCCCAGCAAAATGTATCTCTAACTGCATCTGTAACTGAAGCTAAAGAGTCAACCAAGCGCAAAGTTTGTTGCAGCGAGGCGGCCGCTTTTGTTGTTACGGTTGCCAGGCCTACGAGGAGCTCATTACGCCCAGGTACAGATACAGATACAGACAATAGATGAAAGACATACAGCCAGCGTTTACCTGTCAGCCATGTGTAACTCAATGCGCAACTACCAAATTGATATCGTATCTCATAGATGCGCGTACGTGCGCACATATAAAAAGCTAATAAAAAATCTCTAACAGCGATTTTCCGTGATTTTCGTTTCTGCTGTTTTCTCTTTTCAATTTTCCATTTTTCTTTTTGTTTTTTACAATTTTCATCGTCGCGGTAACGAGTGCCATGCAATTTTCTTTTTATTTGCAATCCATTTTATTGTTTATTTAGCGCATTGTTTAACAACGAATATGTTCCATGGGATTGTTGCTGTTGTCACAGGTTGCGCTCTGATTTAATGCCTCTAAATTGAAATGGCTTTTCGCCAGCGACTTTATTTTACGAAAATTGCAAAAATGTTTTCAAATAGATTTCAAGGCAGCCCCTGAAATGACTATTTTGATAGAAAAGCTTACTGAACTTGCCATTCAATTTTGATGCCCCTGCACTGGGTATTAAAATATTGTCAAAAAGTTTATGCCGCATTTAGGAAGGCTTCCACGGGCTGTATAAAGTTTATATATAAGCTTGGGTACTTAACTATACCAGAAAGCGCCCTGTGGTTGAGGTTCCGTCTGATTTCGGGAATATACTAAGCATTGCTACTCTCAACTCTGGGTTTAGTTGTCCTAAACAAAATATATTATATACAAATATATATATTTCACTGACACTCCACTTAACCTATCCAGAGTAATATAAATCAAGCGAATATATTTAATGTAAGGCCTTTAAATGGTTCTGAACTGCGATGCCTTAGCAATAGTATACAAATTATTGAAAGCCAAAAGAATAGGGCTTCTTTGTTACTACTTTGTATATATCTCTCTATTTCTAATAATATTACTGTACATACACACCTCATTATAGTTAAAACTACCCTATATTTTAAGGTAATATTATAATAAATAAATTCATACAAAAATACCTTGGAAACAGCGCTTTGTAGACTCCCTTCTATTGTTAACTAGCTTATACCCTCGGCGTTGCTCGCATTTCCTAACTATATTTATTTACATTTTGATTCTTATAAATATTTATTATTGTCGATCGAGGGCACGGTAAAAAAATTGCTATGAAACTTCCTTCCCCACACACTTACACACTTACACACACTAACACTCGTGGATATTATAGTTTTTATTTAATGTAAAATTATACTCATGAATATTATCATTTTTCGTTTATGAGTGGGTGGTTGTGTGGGGGTGGTGATGACACAACAAACTATAGCTATAAACATTCCCTGGACTTCAAGGAATATATTATAAAAGATTTCATCAAGATCCTTTAAACGGTTTTCAAGTTTATCGCGAACATACAGACAGACATTCACTTTTATATATATAGATAACATTACTATTATATTTACATCCCAACTACTAAATTATACATGTAATATAAAATAGCTGAAGTCCACAGTAGCCAGCGCTATAAACTCCATATTAGTTTTAACTCTTCAAGTTTAACAATCAATATTAAAAAATAAATAAAAATATAAAAGGTTTGTTTGTAAAATAAAATGCTATTAATTTATCAAAACTTGCCAAATATCTTTGCTACACAAATTGTAATTCCAATTGAAGTAATATATATGAAGTAATATATATATATATATATATTTATGTGAAAATGAAATGAATTCGCATATGGAATAACTTTTCAAACGCTTTTAAGTATTTGTTGTATTCATTTCAACTCAAAAATGTGCATACATCATCCCCAGGTTTCGGGTCTCCTATTCCGTTGTTTTATTGAATCCTTCGCAAGAGTATCATAGAAATTGATATCCTGCCATGCTGATACACCTAAACTTGGCACTAAACTCGCTCATCAAAAGAGAAACAATTCTGAATTTCTTCGTAGTCAGTTGCAGCCGGAAATTTGATTTGTTTCTGATAAACGCCATTTATTTTACTTATTTAAGTCGCATATTTGTGTGCCTCTCCCCCGTATACCTCTGCCATCAACTGTGTTGTAAAATTCAATTGCCAAATTGATTCAACTTTTTGCCTTTTCGCACGCTTTCCCCTCCGCCCAGACCCACAAAGTGGCAGCCTACAGCCCTGCTGAGCCGCAGATAATTGAATGATTTGAATTTTTATATTGAATTTCGGGGGCTTATACGGAGTACGCCCACACGGCTTTTCATATTTTTTCCTATTTTTTCTTCTTTTTTTTCTTTTGTGTAGATTTTTTCTATTAAAATGGAAATTGTTGGCGAATTGGAAAATTGCTTATCAATTGGCAGGCATATGCTTCAAGGATCAAACGGAGTCTAAATTGAATGTGGCATAGGGGCAAGTATGCTGTGTTTCCTGCCATTTGCCACACCCCACCCCCTCCCCTGTACACCACCCCCCCTGCTGTTTATGCTGCAATTAAGCATTAAATTAAGTTTTTCGCTTGCCAACTGCGGCGGCAACTTAATTGAGTTGTTGTTTCTATGTACTCATAGTTATATACATATAAATATTTCTCTTCACATATCTATCTATATATATTTTTTTTGTGGGTCTACTGAAGCGTAACGCCGCCAGAAATGCATAGCAAATTCGTAATTCAGCGCCAAGTTTTTATTCTTTTAATTGTTTGTGCAGCTTATGGCTGGGAATTATAGACAACCGCCCGCATGGCGGACAATCTTGTCCACGATGATGTAACCCCGCTGCAAGGGAAGTGAATTTGATTAACTGAAGCGAGGGAGAAGCCCGATGGTGGCTAGCAGGACGGCCAAATAACTGACTCTGGCCAAAAGAAAATAAAATGAGTATAGAAAAAAACGCAGACGTTCTGTCTGAGTGCAAGGTGAAACGCAGTCTTTGTTTCTGCCACAAACCATTTGGTTATTGGTTCGTGGAAGGCAACTAGGACACAAAAGCCAACTCAAGTGTGTGTTTGTGCTGTGGACCTTTGTGTGTATTGTTTCGCAATCGAGTTTCAATTCAAAAGCAATACAAACACGCTCTGCGGGTGCCACTTCAAAGGCCAACAACTGTAATTACCCAGAATTCACGCGACCCCGTCCGGCTCTCAAGAGTGTCAGCCGAGGGCGTTTGCCAGTGACGCCCGCCCGCTGGCATCAGGTACTATATACAATGCTATACTATACTATATATGCTGGATCTGGACCCATATGTGTCACATAACTCGCTGGTATTTCCAAATGAATTAGGTCGCTCTATGAATATATAGCTGGAGTTATGTGCGCAGGCGCGCAGCTTGACTTCTTGTGGCAGAAACTTCATGCCAGACACACTGACGCAAGCCACATGCTGACTTTTCCAATTCCCCATTTCTAATGCAAAACGTGTGCTGACGAGGCACAAAGGAGCGAGAGGGGAGAGACGGGCATTGGTAAATGGAAAATGGAGATGCCAGCCAGTGTGACACTTGTACACGTTCGCATGTGTCTGGCAGCTGTCCCTCGGCTGGGCAACAAATGGTTTAAAATTAATAACAAAATACAGTCGCTGACAGTAATTGAAGTGTGACATACTCTTAATATCATTACGAGCGCTTTGACAGTAGTCAAAACTCATTTCGAATGCGACAACTGTGTCGCCTGTCGGCCAGATTACCACACTGATATAGCCCGACATTATGTGGTGTGAACTGAAAGCGGATATAGTGTCAATTAGTTGCCAAAGCTGCTGATGGAGTTGTGACGGCAATTTCAAACTGCAACTGATCAAATGGGGCGATTGGTACACAAAATAGAACTGTGTATATTGCATTTTCATAATTTAAATTTACAGCTGTTTACAAAACAAAACTTAGGCAATATTTATAATAATATTTAATAAATAAATATTATTTATACATAAAATGTACAAGCCCGGCGATTAAGCTAGAAACTATAGTACATATCACAAATATTGCAGACTGTATTGTTAATTTCTTCTTTTTTTTTTGCTTTTAAGAATTTAATTAAATACACAATCAACATTTTAATATTGTTAGAAGTTTTATGGTGTCTAGCTTAAATAAATTCTAACAAAAACAAAAATGAAGCAATATTTATGTCTGCATATGAATTTTTGAATCCAAAGTGTAGTTTAAAAGTTTCTAGAAAGTTTCCCATTTGAGCAAGCTTGTTAATTTTATAAAATAAATGTTTCATTTATCTTTCTAAAGTCTCAAAACCTCTCAAATCAACAAAAATCATGCTAATAATAACACTTTTTAATTAATACTTATATTTACATCTCTTTTTATAATATTTGAAGTCAATATTCTTGATATCGTATTTGTAAATCATATTTACTTTAATAATTCTTTTAAAAAGATTATTGTATGGCAGATATTAGTAATGGGGGGCGTTGCACTGCGACCTATGAGATCTCTTGTGCCCCCTTCTAAGCCTAAAGCTCACTCATCAACCCTATCTCCTGCATGAATGCAAGGATCTTGGTCGGATCTAGAGTACCTATATCGTTTGTCTGAAGGAAAAACCCACCCAGGTACCTGTTTCTTCTTCTGGCAAGGGCAGTGCAGTCTGTTAGTATGAGTGATGAGGTTTCAGCCTCCATTTCACAGAATCTGCATGTCCCGCTTCTTACAATTCCTAGCTTGCTTAGGTGGTTTCTCAGTCTACAGTGCCCCGTCAGAAGGCCGGCAGATATTATATTATAATTAACTAGTATCAGTTGTAAGCTTGAGCCGCATATTCATTTATACTTAAGATAAGTTTAATATAACGCTGGGTGTTATTGCTGTTAATTTCGATTTACATTCGAAGTTTTTATACATTTAAGTGTCTTCTCACTTATTTATTGTCACCAAAAAGAAAACTTCCTCAGACACTGCTCAAAAATGTAACAGAAAGACAGTCCCCTAAGTAACTGGCACCTAGTTAAATTCTCATATTAACTGGCACACTTTCATCTCGCAAATGGCTTACACACACAGAGAGAGCCCCAGGAAGACAAGTTGCAAGTGTCCTTTTTTTGAAGGCAATCCAATTCAATTCCAAAAGTGGAGCTCATATCAATAATTCGAAACTGCGGTGCACATAAAAGTCAAGAACTTAATTTCCAGCTGCTGTCATTTTAAGAACAATATCAGTTTTATGACTTTTACGTATCGCAGTGTAGAGGGGAAAACAGAGGGAAGATGCTGACTACCAGGAAAAACTTTCGATATCCGTGGTCATATCCGGCTCACACTCACACACTTACACACACACATATAGATAAAGGTAGAGAGGCGCTTTGTTGACTTTTGTGTAAGCTCGCAGCTTAAAACAAACAATATGCGCATGAAAATGTATTTTATGCAGTTTGATGTTGTTGTTGTTATACCCTGTACACATTAAATGTGGATAAACAGGGTTGTACATGGTATTGCTTGGTTTTTAATGGGCAAATGAGAGCATCTTTCACCATAAAATCGAAACTAAATGCATTCATTTTACTATGTTTGTTGTCCCAGTTTGGATTGGTTTTAAATTTCAATATTTTTGCACACAAATCAGCTAAATCGGTCTAGAGACACAATTTTCAAGGAATACCTCTGATTTTTAGTATACATATAGTTTATTATGCTATTGACTTAAGCTGCAAATTTCAGTACGATCGGACAACAATCACCGCAGTTATTCAAGAATATCTAAGTCCACAATATGGTGTTGAGGAAAGCAGCTAACGGTGAACTGCTTGATATGCAAGCAGTTAACTACTTGTTTACCTGTAGTTGTGTGCCTGTGTGTGAGTTCGACTTAGCTTATTGCTGATCTCGTTACAGAGTATCTCTTAGTCTCCCAATCGACTACTCCCGCTTCTGACTTGTTAAGTATAGCATTGTTTTTGCAGTGTTACAATATAGACACTGCTACACCTGCACACACACGCACACACACACACACATGTAGAACACGTGATGTTTGCCATCAGCAGCAACTGGCAACAAAATGCGACTTTGAAGCTCCTCGGAGCTGTTGTGTCTGCATTTATCGGGGCAAACTATAAGATCTTTTTGTGGTTGGTTTTAGTTTGCTTTGGCTGTGTTTGCCGGGTTTCGTTGGGTTTGTTTATTTGTTTGTTTGGGAAGCGGCTGCTGCGTTTACCTATGCACAAGTTGGGCAAATAGAGTCGTTAAGTGGAGGAGGAAGTGGCTCAGCAGCTGCCTAGGTAACAGGCCAAAGGGAGCTCTACTATGTATTATCCTGATAGCATCTCAGTTGCAACAGTTGCTGTGGCAATAGTTGCTGCTATTGTTGCTGCTGCTGTTGCTGCTGCTGCTGCTGCTTTTACTCTGCTTTATTTATTTTGCTGTACAAATGACAAGGCTGCTTTATGCTGCCAATCCTGTGACATGATAAACAAGCTAAAAACCCCAACCGAGTCCTTGGGCTCCTGCGACTGAGTAGCAGAGAGCTTTTGCTAATGCTACCGCTGCTCCTGCTCCTGCCCCTGCCCCTGCTTCCACTCCTCCCTTCTGGCAGCTCTTTTTTCCGTCGCTGTTTTGCACATTTATCCTGTTAGTGACACCTTCTTTGTCCCCATGTTTGTCTGTCGTCCGCCGTCCGTCGTCTGTCGTCTGCCGCCTGCATGTCACTCTTCATTCAATGTACCCCTCTGCCTGGCCCGCTCCCCCTTCTGTCGCTGCTCGTAATGCTGTCGTCGTCATATGAAATTCAAAGCAACTGCTTGCATGTCTATCGCCCCTGCCCTGACCCCGCTACCAGCCGCAGCCAGTGTGAAAAACGTGAAAATTGATTTTCTATTTTGCTGCTTTGCTGTGGATTCCCTGTTTTATTTTGCCTCTGCCCCAACTGATTGTCAGTGGCAGCTACACGTGATTGAGTCTTATCTTTAGTTTTGTCACTTCAACTGCTGGCAGCTACTTTAAATGTCAGCACACACACTACACACACGCACACAGGCAGCCCCCTGGCTCCACTCACCCGATTCCGAGCCCTGGACGTGCTTGTGCTACTGCTACTGGTAAATTTTTGATTTTCTAGGGAGCATTCCCCTATCCCAGATGCCTTGTCAAAGGCTTAACCAACGCGTGTGCAGCTCGTGTCCTTACCCCTTCTGGTTGGCTGCCCCTCGGCTAAGTGCAACACATGTTGCCACTTTGTTGGGATTTCGACGCACATGCGGCGATTTTGGCGCTGCTTTTAAGCACTTTTCCCTTACCCGCTGCGGCAGTAGTGATAAACTGGATCAAATACCTTCAAATGTAGGGATTTGTGCAGATGTATTGGGCAAGAAGGATAGCAAGTTTCAGAACTGAAAACAAATATGATTTCTAACAAGTTCTTTGATGTACCATTAGATAGTCTATAGATTATTTAATCAGCTATAAGCCACAAGAGCCAAGAGGACACAACAAAAATGTAACAATTTACCTTGTCTCACGCTGGCACCTGTAAATGAATTTGTATATCCTCCGCTCCCTCCTGCTGCGGCTTAACAAAAAAATCACTTCTAAACAATTTGAGCAAAAATATTTGTCTACGCGTCAACAGCGTCTGAAATTCTTCCGGCTCCCTGTCGTTGCCTGTAAAATCAAAAGGACCGCAAAGTTTATTTAAGGCGCTGCGAGGACGCCCACGCGCCCCGCTAGGATCGCGGTGAAGGCCCATCAGGACAGGCAACGTGGAAAAACTTTGCCCCTAACGCAATTTTTATGCATTCTCGACGTCAAGGACAATTTCAACATGGGACACATTAGCGCCAGTGCGGGAGAACTAACGACCCGCGGCCTAGCCAGGACATTACGCTTTAAATTTATGTGATTAATAAATTTCCATAATTTTTGGGCAATGGCATAAACGGCTGGCAGACAAATAAAGCACGGCACTACGAGGGCCGGAACTAGGCGCAGGACAGCACAGGAAACGGCATTACAGCCCCGCAAGGAATCGCACAGGACTCCCAGCCTCGTTTTCGCCTGTCAGCAATATTTCCGCCCCTCTCCGCAATCTTTTTGAAAAGGAAGCTGAGATTGGCAGAGATGAAAATTAAAGATTGCCCGCCTAAAAATAAATCGGATATTTTTTTGTGACCTTACGGGAGGACAGAAGACATTTTACTGCAAGTGATTGCAGAAATATATATGCAAACCTTTTCAAAGTTGAAAGTAAATAAAGGAGTTGTTGGACTTAGTTTCTCAGTTTGTTATAGCTACCTATACCTGAATACTGCAGTAACTTATTTCATATTTGTGTGTGTCCTAATATTAAATAGGATAAAAATAATAATATAAATATAACATATATCGATATAATAATATTAATAATGTAAGCCAATTATATTATTTCAAACTTAGCCTTTTCTGCCTCAGTATATACATAGATCTTTTAATCAAAGTTATAGCCATTAAAGACGTGAAAAGTTAGGGAACAAATTTGTTTACAGAAACCCCATGAAGAAGTTGTGCAAGCATTTGGAAATCTTTAGAATTGTAATATGGAAATAATTCAGTTTCAATGTTTTCTTTTCTTGTGTTATAAATGAATCAATAATACAAATAAATTAATAATATGGTTTCTAGCTTAATCGCCGTGGTATACATTTTATGTATAAGCATTATTAGTATTAAAGTAATTTCAAAAAGCGAACTGAAAATCGAGACATTAAGAAAACTTTGTACAAACAAAAACTGGTAATCTCTATTGAATATAATCAAGACTAGTGCTATACCTCATAAGTTAGACTAAGTTTTGTAAACTACTCTAACTTTTCAATAATAATAATTATAATAATCAAGAGAATCAATCTTAACTGTCCATTTATCCAAACCTTTAATTCAAAATTGTTACAAAATTGCAAGTATCTAAAAGAATTTATCATCCATCCAGGAAAATCGTTGCAGTACCTTACCTGTCCATTAATCCAAAAATTGAAATCTAAGATTGTTATAAATTTCAAGCAGAGTTTCCAAATGAACACATCGTCCTTCGAGGACGTTCGCTGTAGTTAAGTCTTCTATTTAGAGTGTTGCCTGTTGAGACTTCTATTCAAGGAATTGGGTTGGCATTCACCTGTGAATGTTGGTTTGATCCCCAATTCTCGGCACTTAGCTCAGCTTCGATGATGTCAAGGGAACCCAGACATTGCCACAGCAGCCTAAATATGCAAAAAAGAGTATCTCAGCTGCTGTTTCTAAAACATTGTCCCATTTGGTGGGCAGGCCATTGCTAATTTTAGATATTTCTCTTAGGTTTGTGTATTAAAATAAATCTGCTGGCTTAGCTTGAAGCGAGCGAGGCAAATTAATAAAAATTAGTTTGCAGACCATAAAAAATTAGGGCAGCTTAAGCAGAGTGGTGGCATGTGAGAGGGGGTGGCGGGGCGGACAGCCCAACGGGGAGCACTCAGCCAAATTTATGACAGTTTGTGCACATCGCATAAATCCTGGCAATTGTGTACGATTTTTAATGCTAGTTAAATCGACTGAAAATGACAGTTTAATGATTGACATGCGCCACAGTTGCCGCTGTGGTTACGACTGAGCGGACAGAGCCAGATCCAGCGGCAGTGGCAGTGGCAGAGGCAGAGTCAAAGCCAGGGCTCAGTGTGGGTTCAGTTGCTGCCAAGGGTATGGACTGAAGGGTAGGGAGCGGGTTCATGAAGCGCGCAAACGTTTCAAATGAATGTCAACTGTCTGCTCGAATGACGAATACACTCGTTAAAGGGCATACGCCGGAATGAGTACGGTTTTGTGGAGCGTAACGGTGGCAGGGACAACGAGCTGGCGACGGGGTTAGTCGGGTAGTTGGCCGGCACGCCCACTTGTCATTGCCATACAAAACCGGCAGCAGAAGCGAACATCAACATCAACATCAATGTCAATGTTTATGACAGGCGCAGAGGATTAGCGGGCTACCCGGTTGGAACAGTTTTAGCCAGGAGCCGGGGATAGCGGGGATTGCCATTATGCAAAATGCTCACTGGGGGAATATGTGAGCTCATTCTGGCTGAACTGGCTGTCTGTTTCTGTCTGCCCCGAGCCGCAGCATGCTCTTATCAATCAGCGCCCATATTGAGAATGACGAAAAGTGCATAATGCATTTGAATTGGAATGGTGCCGCTATTCAAGGGGCTCCCAGCTGACCGTATGACCTCCCACTGAATGGGGAGCGACCACACTTGAAGCTGCATTAAGCGAGGAAGCCGCCACTGCCACACTGCCCCTGCCCCACTGTCCCTGCTCCGCTGCAATCATGACTGCTGATCTCATTGTTGATAAGTGCAGTGGCAGCATTCCAATGATGACCGACGACTGCCAACGCACTGTGGGCCTGATGAGGGAAAAACCCCCAAAATTAAAGACTTTCTTTGTAAGAGAGCGTAAAATCTTAGCTATTGTACTCAGAATTGTTCAAGGTTACATATATGCTCTATCTTTCTAAACTGGTTAGTTAGTTTCAACAGTCGGAAAATGTATGATTTTCAGAGGTCTGAATTATATATATAGTATATATATATATATATATATATATATATAGAATAATATGAAATGTGTTGTCAAAACTTATATTTGATGGTTGAAATACTAATTATAACCATCAAAAATCATCCTCTATTAGAATATAGAAACCACGCAAGCTCATTACTTTCTTTTTTAAACTTTCTTATAAAAAAACTTCCTCTAAAACAACTTCGAATGAATACCTACTATTCTTAAGTTAAAAATAATCTGAGCTGCTTTGTAGGTTTTGACAAAATGTGCTGTTCTGTTCCTAATTTTAGGATGAAATTATCATATATTTTTTTAATTTAATATGATTTATTGTCATATCCTAGCGCTACCAGTTGACACGAACATAAAACATTTATTTTGTTTTTCAACTTTTGTTCTGACAATTAAGATTGGGATTTACTGCAAAAGAAAACAATTCTTAGTTACACTAATATTTACTAATTACTCTATTTATAATATTTATTTACTTATTTATTGTTTCATTCATTTATAGATTGTGTGTTTTCAGATAGTTTTTATTGAACTCTGAAGTGTTTTATTATCAAAAACACTTGTAAGACCCCACTGTGCATCGTCTTGATGTTCAATTCCAGCGGTTGCTACTGTCTGTCAGTCTGTAGGTCTGTCCGTCCGTCTGTCTATCTGTTTGTCTGTCCGCCTATCACAGTCGGTGGCATGAAAATGACAAAAACTCACTTGAGACAAATTGTGAATTATTTAAGCATCTTTCTCAAGTGCGCTTAGCACAATTTGTTTGCCCAGTCGTTGGGCATGTTTCAGTTTCTGTTTCAGTTGAAGTTGAAGTTGCAGTCACAGTTTCTGCTTTTCGGGGCAATTGAAGTTGTGTGGCACGTTGATTAGCTGGCATTGGAGCTGCCACAGCTCTTGGCGGGGGAGCTTGTCGTCGTGTGGGCGTTTGATTCTAAATGCTAGATGATGATTAATTACATGCGGCTCAAGTGGCTGCCTGAGTTGCGAGTTGCCAACGCGGAGGGCAACCCAGGTCGTCAAGTGTCTCACGAAAGCTGATCAGCTAGCAACTATTCTTTCCGGGCGGGGCAACTGAAGCGCAATAAGCTTGGTAAATTGGGTTGCCCATCATTGCCTAATCTTTGATGTACAGAGAGAAAGAAAACCGTGAGATAAACATCGCCAAGGTATCATTTTCATAACCAGAGCCAACAGCAGATTTGCAGCTATGGCAACATTGCAACGGGGTTGCAAACAGGAAGCCAGTCAACTGAAAAACAAGCAGACACACGTGGACAGCCGCATGCCCAGCAGACCGCAGTGGGGCAGAAGGGACTCCTCCCAGTCTTATTATCCTTAGCGAGTGCATGCCAAATTGCAGCCCAGCACTCAACACAAATTATAATAACTGTAATTACCAGCAGCGCCAGCAGGTCCACCCCACACGCACTCAGCAACAGGGTAACAGCTGAGAAACAGGCCAACTTACGTGTTTCCTACAGTCCACAATTTATGGCTCAAGTGCGGGACAACCCCAGCGGAAAGGTGCCAGGGGGGGAGCTGGAGCAACCCCTTGGTCTAGGCAGCAACTTCTCTACTACGCGCCAGCAATTTGGCATTGAATCTATACTTAGTTGCATGCCGCTTGTTGCAACTAGTCGCGAGTCGCATTTGATAAATGAGGCCACGTGCCTTATCAGCGAAAGTAAACAAGCAAAGGACCTCGGACATACAAACATATGAAAATAGACCGAGCTGAGATCACGTCGAGTGCCCAGAGACTCCCACTACCACTACCACTCCCCCCGCTTCACAATGGCCTGTGATTATGCAGCAAGGCAAAATAGATGTGAGTTGAACACGAAAACCAATTTGTAAACGACAACTGCAGGCTTGGTAGGAGGAGACAGTGCCTGGCTGCGGGGAGGGGAGCGCTTGCCGGGCAGGGACACGCTTATTTCACTGCCATTAGTGCGGCATGCTAACCAAATAATATTTTAAATAACTGCGAACAATACAGTCAATGGTTTACCCATGATATACCCTGAATTCAATTTAGATTTTCAGCTTCGGATAATATGATATCCTTGCTTTATAAAATTATTACGGTTATATGTATTTTTCTGTAAGCAGCTATTAAATATTAATAAATTCATGATAAATATTTAAAAATATCGACTGGTTAAGTTTAAAACACCCTAGTACTCTAGCTGTACTTCTCAGATTGCCAACTCTCATAACTTTATAAATACTTAACCGATTTCCTTGCGGAATGTCTTTTTGATCATGTTTTATACTCTTAATTGACTTGGCAACTAAATTTTTATCAATCAGAAAAAAAAATGAAAAAATTTGAAATTTTCTAAAATTGACAAGGGTCCCCCCTTAAAAATTTTCAGAAATTTGGAAAAAGTAAAATCTTGAAATTTAATTTTTAATTGATTGATAAAAAAGTATAACAAATTATATCAGAATCTGTTATGAGAATATTCATTTTGCGGCCAAAATGACATTAAAAATAAGTTTTAAGGCCCACAGTAGCTCTACCTCTTAGAATATCAATTCCCATAATATAAACGATTTCTATAATGTCTCACTGATTATGTTTTGTGGTCTAAATTGGCTTGGCATTTTAATTTTACTTACACTCCAAAAAAACCACAGTCTTTTCGAGACTTTTGCAGACAATGTACAAAGTTTTAGGAATGATAACAATTTTGAAACTGATATTTTAATGGATTGCAAATACAACATAAGTACTTTAAACCGTTTCTTGAGTTCGCAAATTCATGCCACGAATTCAAGAAAGCACCAAATCGCTCTTAGATTTCCAGTCATAACATACCCCTTGCTTCAATTCGTTACGGGGTATAAACAGTAATAATAATAAATACGCCATTGAAAGTAAGTGAAAATACATAGGAGGACATAAGAATGGAACTATATGCCACCCTATGTTCAGTGTCGAGCTCGCCCTAAGCCACAATGATCCCAAAGGACTTTGGCAACATGTCGCCAACGTCAACGGCCCCTACCACTCGGCGTAGTCCTTTGGCTGTGATGGGTAGGAAGGGGGAGGACTTTGTTACCTTTACACAATACGGCAGCTATCGGGCTTTCATCAATTTTCGTTGCTTTTTTCATATTTTGGCAATCAGACAAAAGCCTTGCGCGCGTGTCCTGGCAGCGTTTTGAATTAATTTAATGCCAAGGATGGGCACAGATGATGGTCATGACGTCACGGCATCACGGCATCACGGCGTCACAGCGTCAACAAACTACAACATCATAATTCAAAAATTTCATTCGAAAACATGACGTTTTCATTTCGGCACGCGCTCGCCCCCGCCCCCGCCACAGGACACAAGCCCCGAGGGTTGGTCGGCAAAGTTTTGGGTCTCAGTTTTCATATTCGGTGTGAAAGTCGCCGCTGGCGTTTGTCCTGCGTTTTCATAATCATAATTCCATTTGGTTTTAAGTGCTGAGAAATTATGTTTATGTTTAGTTCAATTTGCAGTTTGCAGCTGAGGCGCAGGACGAACCCCACAGCCAGTCGAATTGTGTCCTGTCATGCAAAGGCGAACTAACAATAAGAAGCGTCCAATTGTTATTGCTGCGTGTTCTCAGATACATTGGCTTTGTGTGTGTGTGTCTGTGTGTGTATCTGAGTGTGTGGCCAAGCACGAAATTGCACAATAATGCAGAAAGGAGCGCGAACTTAGCATAAGGGTTGCATACAGCTCGCAGGACTCGCCCAATGCCAAGTTCGGCGGTTATCTAATGGACTTGATTGATGACTCATTTGAGTGGCGTGCAAAGTGGCATATGCTTGTGTGCCTTGACAGCTTTAAAATGGCACAGCTAATACAGGCAGAGAGAGATACTTGAAATGCCTGCTCCAAAATGGCAGCTTGCTAATGGGGATGCTTAGAAGCAGCTGCCAAGGAGTGACAGCTTAAATAAAAAACACGAACAGGCTCGTGTCCTTGGGGAGTCCAGCTTTAAACATAAGCTTTAAATGGAAACCCATTAAAGTCTCGATTTGCAGAGTCAAATCCTAAAAGTGTCAGCTGCCAGCAGCAGATATTAAAAATGAATAAAAATCAATTTAATAATTCAGGCTAAATACCTTTCAATTAATGGAACAGCCAGCCGACCACAGGCTAAGCGGCCTTAACAGCAGGACACGGCCTTAAGGCGGCAGCCGAACGCCCACAAGGCTCCGAAGGACCCAACCGACAGCTGAGCCAATGGAGCGGAAGTCGATGATGCTGCTGCCGAGCTGCTAAACTGCCAGACATCAAAGCCAATAAATTTTACGATGTGGGAAATTATGAAAAACGTAATTGAAGCGTACAGGACTCCAACAAAAAAGAAGAAAATGTATAAAACATTTGGTGGAAGGAACGCGCATTTTGCTCATTTAAGAAAATGTTGAGAAAAACCCGCCTCTGTCCTGTGGTTATACCTGTAGGTGCGGAGGGTTCTAAATGGGGGCGTTGGCCGCTAATGGCAATCCTAATTGGTCGATCAGGCGGTCACTTTTCTGAGTACTGAGCGGATCCTTTGATGATTGTATAATAACATTCTATAGCAAGGACACACACACACAGCTCAGACTTAACTTGTCTCTCCTTTTGTATAATTTTTAATGTTTGTAACTTGTGTCTCTTGTAAGCGTATAAAAGGTAATGAAATTTGGGAAACAGAGTATTGAAAGCAAAACCCAAACATTTCAAACTAATTTATATTAGTCTTTAAAATAAACATACAGTAGTTAATAAGCTTTGGGCAACCAAATAAAAATAAAGATATTGGAACACATCAAAGAGCCCATCAATAAATATAGTAAAATATTATTTGTAAGCCATTTATATGCGCTGTGTAAAAGGCAATGAAGTTTGGTTTCTTTAGAATAAACAAAGCTCTGCTGATTTAAAAGTAGATATAGAAATCGGAGCACATCAAAGTCCACAAAATCCAGACAAAGAATATTCAAATTATTAGTTATATTATTTTCATAAACATTAGGACATAGAAATCCTAGAACGCCTTAACCGATAGATTATTTATATCAAAAGTAGCAACTGTACCCAGTTTTTCATCTATACTCTAAGTTCAAGAACCAGTTCGCATAAAAACAAATAAATTGTGAAAGTTGTCATATAGAAAATTGGAAACTTTGGTTGTTTGAGTGTTCGCCAAAAGTTGCTCAAGCATTTTAATGTTTCCATATTATTGAGTTTTCCAATCAATTTGGCGTGGTCGGAGCCTGTCGCATTGTCCACATCCAGTTGGCTTTTATTTATCACACAAATCTTAATATGCCGCACACAGAATTTGAAAGTTTATCGGGAAAAAAAAGCAGGAAAATCGGAAAATAATAAGCAAAATGTCGCGTTTGATTTATGGCAATTGACGCCTTTTGAAGTAGGTGCCAGCGGCGAGTCCCATTCCCATTCCCTGTCCCTGTTCCTGTCCCTGTCACCCATTCCAGGCTGTGTAAATGCGGCTTTAATGGCGCTTTGTCATCATCAACATTTGTCCTTATGCCGAGTGCGTAGCCCAGCATACAAGGATATGATTTATGTGCTCGCCTTGGCACCCACGCCAAGGACTCCCACACACATGTGTAGTTGTTTGTATATCGCCATTTTTTTTCCTAGTCAGCCCACCACAAATGCGGCTACATGGAAAAGCCGCAGCTAACTTTTGGCTTTTTGGCATTTCGTTGACTTGGCCCTAACTTTTTCTGGCTACTTTCTGGCTGCCTTTTGTCGTTTGCCTAATGACAATTTTTCATGTCGTTTGCCAGGACCGGCGCTATTGTGTTTATGTAACTTCCTTGATGCCTTGATAATAGTCCTAATCATAATTTATACACATTGCTGCTTGTGCTTTGTATTTGGGTTTGTCAGTTTGCCTTTGCTGGTGTTTGCTACTTTGATTTATGTATTTTAGTTGCTGCTCTGATTCGATATGATCGCAATGTTATAATGTTTCTGAATGTGGCCCTAACGATTGAGGAGCTCAGATTGTGTGATTTAAGCTAACTAAACTGTCATTAGCTAAACTTCAACTTTGAATTTAATTGAATGCTCAACTAATGAGACTTTGACTAGAATTTTGCTATTGATTGGAATTGCAGGACCCACGCCAATCTGGTTGACAATCCCACCCAAGAATCAATCGATTCTCAATACATTTCCATTGTCTTGTGCTGCGGAATGCTCGTAAATCATATTTCTCTTGACATTTCAACTCAGTTTCAATTGAAAAATCTTCAACTGCATTGTTTACATAAGCCAATCTGATTACGTTCCGCTGACAATTGAATTGCAAGCCATCAATCAGACTTGAACTGAACTGAACTGAAATCTATGCAATGCAACCAAAGGGCCATGCAAAATGTGCAATGTCGAGAAAAGATAGAAAAGTTTAGAATCGCAATTGAAATTGAATTGCTAACCAATGACAATTATGGCGGCAGCAATTGCAGATACAATTGCAAAGACTGCGGACGTCAATAAAGTAATTGAGACTGGCGCCGAGCTAAACAAACAGATGGGAAAAGTGCTTGAAGGGGTTGCCAAATGGCCGCTTAGATGCGGGGCTGCAGTTATGCAAATAGAGCAGGCAGCAGACACAGATACAGATACAAGATACAAGATACAATATACAGTTACCAGTACAGACAGGGGCAAGGACTAGCTGACTGGCTGACTGCCTGACTGGGTGACTGTCAGGGAAACAAACAAAATATTTACATAAGCAGCGCACACATTTAAAAGACATCAACGCGAAAGGGTTAAAATGATGCGTTGAATTACCAAAATAAACACAAATACGAAAATACTTTTAGGCAGTGAAGCGGTAAACGTGCAACACACACACACGCACACACACACAGTGGGGTTAATTGGTATGCTTTGTATCTCAAAGATACTTCTACTAGCTGACAACACTGTCGCTCACTGCTTATGACAGCTGTCTGATGGCTAAAAGTTTTGTTGTGTTGGAATTATGACTGAGAGGGGGCGCAGTTCATTAGACATCGATTTCAGTTTATGAAATGGCGTTTGTATTTTCTTTTAATTTGGCTCGCCATTGCCCCATTGTTGGCAGGACGAGGACTGCCTGCTGACAGCACCATTTAAATTGGCCATTGTGCAGGATATCCAAAACAAATGCACAGGATACTTGGCACAGGTAGTCGGGTAACAGCGATCGGCAGCTGCCTCACTGAAATTGACTTGGCCTGACTTTGATTCTATGTGTGTATTCGCTATGAATGCTGCATGCTGCATGCTTCATGTTGCGGTTGATAGACGACATGGCGCGTCCTTTGGCAACGCTCTCCAAGCCGTCGTCAAGCCGGCAAAACTCATTATTTCTCGTTTGTTTTCAATTGCAACGTCATTAACTGCTCGGTGCACTATAAATTTTACCCATCGCCTTGCCAAAAATTCATTTGTCGCTCAAGCGTAACACCGTTTCGTCCTGTCTATGTCTGGGTCTAGGTCTGTGTCTATGTCCTGGCTCTCGGCCTGGGTCTGGTCTTGTATGCAGGACACTTCAGCACTCACAATAGGTGCCGTCCAGACAGCCAGGCACTTGGCTTTGTTTTCCCATCTCGTTTTTTTTCCCGCAATGCTTTGTGCCAGTTTTTGGCATTGTTTCGCATTTTTTCCTACAGGCGCAGCCTTGAAAATTAGAAAACCAATCGATATATATATATATATATATTGTATGCTGGGGTAAAGGTATACAAGGACATGCTCATTGCTTTCCACTTGAAAATCGCATTAAGCCGATTTTCAGACGTGCTCTTTCGCGCCTTTGTTTGGCCGCATCTTCATCCATCAGTTTCTCCTTGAGATTGCATTGAAGTTTTGTCTAGGCAATGTGATTTCAGATGGGGGAGGAGATGGATTACCTACTTAGGATACTGTTGCATGTGACAGAAGGCTGGGCATTATATCATAGTTAAGCATATGAGCTCAGCAGAGGCGTACGAGGATTCTATGCGGAAAAGAACACAGGAGGAGAAAGTAATTTCCCATACTAAGAACTTTACTTTGATTTTTCTACGCTCAAAGGGACTTTCCAGCATTGTGAACTGTTCAACTCATATGCAAACACACAGTGATTTCACTTTGAAAACTAAAACCAAAGGACATTCAGTTCGTTTGACTAAATAGTCACCCCTACAAAGTTGATCCTAGCACGGCATATGTTATAATGTCCTTAAATATAACTCAATTCTAGCTGATTACCCTTATGAGCAACATCAAACAGGACACGGAAGAGAGGACCTCTCACACTCTCACACTCTGTTTGCTTGTTCGAACACATTTTTATGTCTAAATTTCATTAATTCCAAACAAATACGAGTACATTAAGGCAACCGGCGCCCATATACAAAATTACTTCCTCTCCGTCGACTGGCGACGCTGCCAACTATAATCTTGTCTAGGAAAATATCAAATTTCCAAATATATTTAAATGCAGGCATACAAGTTTGCCTGGCAGCTGGTCGCGCCCTGTTGGGCTACTTGAACCGCCATTAATTCCAGAGACAAGCCAAATGCCTGTTCAGTTTCGGCGGAAAACGGCTGTTGAGTAAAGGATAACGAGCCTGGAGACTGCCAGCCTCAATGCACATGTCTTCATTCTGATTATATATGGCAGACACACACGTAGCAGCCACGGCACCGTCGCGTCGTATCCTTGGCCGTCTGCCCGGCGTGCTGCACCTTTAAAGGTCCTGCTCGAACAGGATGCGGCAACAGGAGTGTCTTTCGTTATATGGCGTGTTCGTTTCAGGCATATTTTTTATGTTAAAGCGGCAAGTGTGACATTGTCACTTGGCCGTGACACCTTACAGCCGAGTCTCTAGGTGGGGGCGGGGTGAGGCGTTGGCTGCCAGCTACTAGACGCATCCTTTTGAGAAATTGTCACACATTTGTTCCAGACTCCACAGCCTCAGCCTGGGAGCTCTGTGTACGGTCTGCCTTTGCCCTGCAGCTATTACATATGATTTGTGTGCATCTTTTGTAGTTCATTAATCTTGAGGGTTTTGCCACTCAGCTAGCTCAAAGTAGTACATGACTCAAAATGGGTCACTAAGACAGTGCAAAGCAGCCATTTTGTGGCAACTAGCTGCCAATGCCCTGAAGGAGTGTGAAGCAACTACAAAGGACTTTGACTTAAGGCACAACGAAGTGATCAGTTCTGCTCTCAAGTCAGCTACTCTGAGAGACAAAGCCCGCAGCCTGTTTGACATTTATATAATAAACATTTCTAGCATACATTTATCATCCAATTTGGGCATAAGATCCTGTGTGGCATTGTTTTCTGAAGTATCGCAAAATAACCCTCAACATTTTTGGCAGCTGTTCGCACTGCTCTATCGCCACATCTCAGCCCAACAAAAGGCAGTAGCACCTTCAGCAGCCCAGAGTGCCTATCAGCACTGTGCTATCAATAGATTTTCCAGCTCTGATAACCCATCGCACTTCCGCTCCGCTCTGCGCTGCACCGCTCGTCTGCTGTCCAAAACAAAGGGCAACCGCAAAACGCCAATGCGTTGATTTTTCCGACTGCTCTGCCTGGGTTTTTCACGCTGCGCGTTTTCTGGTTTCCCATTTAATGAGCATGAAAATATAAATTCAACACGATGCGGCGCTCTATCGCATACATATAATAAAATAAAAAACAAACCCCCTGCACGCCAATTACGATTTATTTGTCTTTTTGAAGTAGGAACGTAAATAAAAAACAAGAAACAACCAATGCCTGACCCCTCCCCACAGACTATACCGCACTGAACCCTGGCTGCATTTAATGCAACGATCTCACCGGATTCCATCTTATCGAGCACTTTTCGCTTTAGTTTTGTGGTTTGTGTTGTGGAAATAGGGTCACACTTGGCTATCAGTTCGAGCTCGCATTTTGTCACGTTCTTTTCTTTTAATGGAGGTTTTTCCATTTTTCCAGCGATTAAATGTATCATGCATGGCATTAACAATGCCCAAACTCATTTGCAGGGCATTCAGCGCCTGCCTCGCATTAAATGCGTACTGGCTCCGAAGAACCCAGACTTCGTGCTCAGAGTGTATGCCCCCCTAATTTCCATATCATGTGCTCTGGTAGTTAGTTCGCTTTTTTAGTAATTGCCGTACAGGAAATTAGTTATTCAGCTCGGACTCGCACTCGGGCATTGCCTAATTTATGCGTCAGATAATTGTTTGTGCTGCTGGAAAATCGTTTTTATTCCAACATGTAGTTTGAATCGAAAGTTCTTGTTAATGTGGGCGTTATCGAAAGAGAGAACAAATATACTACAAGCAGGGGGAATATTTGATATGTAACAAAACGTGTGAGAAATTTAAATGCAATGGGCGCATCCCATCCACAACTGAAGCTCAAGATATGGGACCCCACAAAAAGTTGATGGGAAAAATGTCGAAAAGTTGATTTCAACTAAGCGATCTTATACTACATAGAGTTGCCTAAGTCCCTGTCGACTGTTGATAAATTACTTATTGATAGTGGAATGTTAAATGTGAAAGTCTTCAACTTGATGGAAATTCTGTGGCTAGTCAAATAGAATAACGAAAACAGACAAGATAAAGCCCCATTTGATAACAACATCGAACTGCATAAGCCCCTTGGAAGTGTGTTTATTTGATTACTAGTTCTTAAACAAAGCAACAGCTTTTGAAAAACATAACAAAATAGAAATAAATCATAAGGAAAACGACAAAAATTATTCAAAATATGCACGCCCATATACACAAACATAACTATGATGGTTTGCCCCAAAATTGATTTATGATACAAGGCGGTGCTTAACGGCCAAACATATAAACCAGAAACATTGGAAAACATAAACGGACCGAGGCGCAGCAATTAAAAATCTGTTGAACTCGCCGCCAGCCATAAACTAAAATTCCAAATGAAAATCAAAAGTCGCTCCCGGCTGCCCCCAAAACTTTAGATACAATAGAGCTGGAGATCCATCAATGGCACTACCGATGATATCGATGGTTGTTTTGAGATATTCTGAAGGGTGCTTTCTACAATCGATACTATCGAAACTGCGTGGTTAAAACGATTGTAGAATTTGATTAATGAATCTTAATTTTTACATTCACTCAGTGATCTGTAAAAAGCTGGGAAATATCATTATACCTTATAATTTTCATAGCTTCGTAGACCTCTTTAAACTCTCCTTTAAGTAAAGGTAGCTTAGGAAGAGTTTAAGCTATTGGCAACCAAATTAATGTTGCTTACGGACTCTAACCTATCGATAGTTCCTGAAAATTCTTTTATGCTCTTAACAAATATCGTCCTTAACCACCTTAATGTTGTTTATAAATGTCTTCTACACTATCAGTAGTTAAAACCCTTTTATGTTGCTTAAAATATTGTCCATGCAAGTACTATCGATAGTTTTAACTCCGTCTATCGAAATTACCAAGTGTCAGCACTATCGCTGGATTACCAGCTCTAGTACACATGTTATAAAACAATGCGGTTTCATTGCCCTAAAGGCTTTGACAATGCACAGAGAAACGAGAATTGAAGTACATTTTTAATGGTTTCACACATAATTCTACAACTATTTATTGCCTTTGGGAATGCATATGAAATGAAGGATTACAAAAACGCCAAACACTTTAGGAACCAATAGAAGAACCACCAGACCACCCTAACAAATCATTTATAAACATAATTGCTGGAGTCTCTTGAATACCCGGCTAGATATAAAAGAAAAATTGAAAAACAACGAGATACAAAGACACCGCGGGCCATTTCTTGAATGAAAGCAAATGAAATGAGTTGTGTTTTTGGAGATATAGTATTTGGAGTCATTTGGAGTTGTTTTTAGTGGTCTTTGAGTTATGTGCACTGCCTGTGGCTATTTTTATGCATTTTCACTAAACAAATTGTTGTAAACGAATTGATTTAACTACATTTTTAACACTTGCAGCACCCCCGGCGAGCTCTAAATGACTCTCAATGCGCTTTCAAACTATGGGAAATTAATTTGAAACATTGGGTGAGAAGTGTCCCCAGTTCTAGAGTTACATACTTACAAGCGGGTCGATCTAACTCGTATTTGTTTTGTTCTGTCGATTTTTAAAGGCAAATAAATAACATTTATTTTCGGCCATAAATTAAGCAAACCAAAAACAAGAACAACAACAACAACAATACAACGATGGGAGTGCTTATAGGCCATTTATTGCTGCCAGGCGAACTCAGAAACGATGATGAAGCCATTAGAGGCAATGTGAGGGGGTGTCGGGAACTGAAACTGAAACTGATGCTGAGTATTGCAGTCAACAGCCATGTAAGTGCAAATGGCCATTAAAAAGAATTTAGGGTAGTTCAACAATCGTTGTGAAAATCCCAGCCAAACCATTTCGAAATTTTGCAAATTACTGCAAATAATTGAGAAACATTAAGAGCACTTTAGTTGTGGGTGGGAGGGAAAGTGTGTAGGCCAAAGCAGCTGACAGCATTTTTCAGCAGAAAAAGAAATCAAATGTTCAAAAAGCATAAAGTAGATGAAATTTATGCAATTGTCTGGCAAACAATTTGACAAATCAACCTAAGAGGCGAGGCGAGGCGAGCCCAGCAAAAGAAAAATGCTAAGAAAAGCTTTTTGTGTAATGAAATTGAATTTGCCACATGAGGTACAAACAGATCGAGTACTCCTATATCTATCTATATGTATATATGTATGTAGTTCCACTGGTTAGTCTGCAGTCCAACTCCAAGGGGTTGCACTTGATTTATGAATGGCACTTGAGTGTCGTGAAAATGCTTTCCCATTGATAGCTGCAATATATTATTAAACGCTGCACAAATTCAATTTTCGCAACTGTTGCCAAAAGAGGAAAACATAAACTGAGCTGTGGGGGCAGGGGGAGGGGGTTGGGTGGTGGTTTGCCTGGGTGGTAAATTTGAACATTTGTTAAAGCGACTTATTAATGTCATAATCTAATTATAAGCAGAGGTTTAGCGCTCAGATTTGGTAGCATATTTTGTTAAAGGCGAGTCACCATTGATTATATCCCTTTGTTTGGCCTTGCCGAGGGATTTGTGAGGGCGTTGCGACCATAAAAAAAATTATAGAGGGTGCAAAATATGGGCAATAATATTTGAGCTGTATAATACTTACCCCAATTCGTGCATTTTTTTTATACTTTTTACTCGGCTGGCAACAGCTGAAAGGCAGTAATCTAATGGATTAATAATAAGCTAAGGCAGTTTTAGCCTGGTATTATGGTCTTATTATAGGACCTGCAGAATAGAAGCCTAAACAACAGCTGCTTGAAATAAGTATAAGTATAGTATACCAAATAGTAAAACATATTTATACCCTAGAAATGTGTAATGAACTGAAGGAAATGTTTTTGACCCAACAAAGTATATATATTCTGAATCAACATAAATAGCCGATTCGATATAGCGATATCCGTCTGTCCGTCTGTTTCTATGCGAACTAGTCTCTCAGTTTTAAAGTTATCGTAATGAAACTTGGCACAGACCCTTCTTTTTGCTGCAGGCAGTACATATGTCGGAACCGGCCGGATCGGACCACTATAACATATAGCTGACATAGGAATGATCGGTCGACAACTATGTTTTTGTATGAAAAACTTTTTTGTTTATAATTGTATCATCACTAAACTCTTCCAAACAGAGTCTCTAGAGAGTTTATACAATCTGACCAAATTTGGTCAAAATCTAACCACTATGTCCTATATCTTTCTCTCTCCGTCTCTCTTTTTCTTTCTTTCTTTCTCTCTCTAGTTTTCTCTCTTACTAAAGTGGACCTTCAAAATAAGCTATTGTATACTCCCTCTAAATCTTGACAAAGTAGACCTCCAAAATGATAAATTGTAGTGGACTCCCTTTAAATCTTGAGAATCGCAGAGAAGGGCGATTAAAAGTAGATCTCCAAAACGAAAAATTTTAGTGGACTCCCTTGTTTTGAAATAAATTCGATTCTCTAGAATGCAAATTTCGCTTTAAAAATTCAGAATAATAGTTCAATAATTATCTGATTATAGGAAATAACAAATTTCTAGCTTGCATAATTGTAGTTTCATCGCGCCTTTATTTATAGTTTTCAGCGTTGTTCATGAGGTTCATAACATTTGGATATAGCTTATAAGAAACTGTATTTATGGTGTACCTAATTTTATAGTCTTTGTCCTTGAAATCATTGCATTAATACAGATAGAAAGATGAATGTACAGACAGGTGGTAATTGTTTTGTATATTAACTCACCAAATGATGCTGATCAAGAATGAGGTCAGAGATGTCTTTATCTATCCGTTAAGTGAATTTGCATGCCCACTTAAGAACTTCTTTAAACTTTTGATGGGCAGAGATTATAAAAACCTTAATTTAAGTAGCTTTAACATCTCTTTGTTCTGAGCAAACAATTTCAATTAAGTGCATCCTGCTGTAGTCTAACCACAGGGTTAACATCGTTGCCTCCGCCCGTGGCATTCCGAGTGCTGTCCAGGTCCTCATCCATGGAGTTGGGCTAATTAGGCAACAAAAACACGCCGTGCTCTGTTGAGCTGAGCTCTGGAGCTCAACCTCAAGTCAGATGGCAAATTGCAAAGCGGTAACTCAATTAAAAATGCAGCCTGGTCGTAAACAAGCCACAAAAACTTGAATGCCACACCGAAACTCATAATTTCCGGAGGTGCTAATAAGTTGCAAAATAATTTTCAATGAAAATGGCGCCATGGACTTGCAACAAAATTGTAAAATGGCGGCAGGACTCAGTGAGTTGCCACAAGCAGCCACAAAGTAGAAAAAATTGACTTCAATTAAAGTGCCATAGTTGGCCGTATAAACAGCAAAATGAAAAGCACAAAAACGAGCAGCAAAGGATAATGATAATTAAGGACACATTCACTAGTCAAGGGGGCGATGCTGTGCGGGGGGAGGGGAGGAGGGGGTCGGGTGTACACAGTGTGCAAATGAAATGCTGAAGTTGGCAGACGCCAAACGAGAGAGCAGCCAAAAAGCATCCACGCTCCTGAATGAGACTGCAAAGTTTTTGTGTTTATTTTATGCTCGGAAAAAACTAAAAAAAAAAAAACGATGATGCAGCGCCTTCATATGGGTGGTTGGGTGGCAACCAGGATTTGGGGCTGCGGGCTGGGGGCTGGGGGCAACAACAACTAGCACACGGCAACAACAACATGCGAGTACGTTAAGCAAATAGCAAACGAAATGTGCATGCAGCAGGCAAATGAAGTAGCGAAATGTGGAGCACATATGGAGACAGCGGCAGAGATAGAGACAGAGATAGATAGAGAGATAATGAGCGAGATAGCTGCAGTGACTGACATGTAAACAGCCGTCAATAGTCGTAGCTCGTGCTGAAAATGAAAAGTCAGAATGCCCGTTTGGTCAAATGAATGCGAACGTAGACGTAGACTCAGCGCGGCATTCGAAATTGAATGAGCCGCCGGGCGACTCAACTTGCAGTTCAGTTCAGTTCAGTTCACCTCCCCCTAGCAGCCTAGCACCCCAGCACCCACTCAACTTGTTGACGAGTCTCTCAACTACCCTTTAGCTCGTCAGTTCACCTCGCCAGTGCGTCAGTCACTCAGCAGCAGAGCCAGCAGTGCCAGCAGAGTCCAGAGTCCGCCGCTCCGAGTTGGACTTCTGCTCAGCCCGCCTCAGCCCTCTGCCCTCAGCCCTCGGGTCTCATTTCATTCATTTTGCCGCCTGCCCAAAACAGAAGTTTGTTAATTCTGTTCTGTTCTGTTCTGCTTTCTTCTGCTCTGTTTTTTTCAGTGTACGCCTCGTAGTAAATTTTTCTCATTTCGCTTTTTGTTGAGTGGTTTTTTTTTCTACTATTTTTCAGCCCTGTCGTTGTCCGCTTTGTGAGTGAGTGTGTCTGTGTTTGAGTTTGCTAGCATTTTCTGTAGTTCTAGCTCTAGCTGTGCCTGTGTGTTTGTGTGTGTGTGTTTTGAGCACAACACTCACACACACAGACGGTCTGAAAGTGAGCTAGCGGTAAATGCTGCGGCAGCAGCAGCGTTGCATGAACAACGCCGCTTGTGACGACGACGACGTCGCTGCCTCCGCCACCACCGCCGCCGCCGCCGCCCTGACATGAAATTTGTATCTCTGCCGCTGCCGCTGCTGCTGCCTTTGCCTCCCTCCCTTGTTGTTATTGCGGGCTGTTGCTTTGCCTTTGCCTCTGCCTCTGCCTCTCTGCCTCTCTGCCACGCTCTCAGTCGAGCTCATTTTCCGTTGTATTTTTTCGAATGCATTCAGTTGTGGCCCATCATTCCCTCTGCGCACGTCGCGCTGATCGCTAGCTGCGCTCCCGGTACCCGGCATCCATTCGATACGATACGATTCGATTCGATTCGATTCCACTCGACACTTGAGATACTTTTTTCCCAAAACAACGCAATAACTTCAACGATATTACGAGCAGGCGTGTGTTCCAAAACTTTCGCATATTGTGTACGCGATATTGTGAAAAAGTCGAAAAAAATAACAACTTGAACTTTGTTTATTAAAACTGTAAACAGCAAACGCGAAAATGGGTCGTCTGTTTCAATACAATCGCTTTGGGGGCACGGAGACTGCCAATAAACGCAAAAAGGATACACAGAAAAAGACGCATGATAAGGCCAAGATGGTGAGTGTCAAGGGAATATAAGTTAGGATTAACTTTACCAAGAAATTCGAGTAGGGATCTTAAAGGATTACTTAGATAGAAAAACACTATATCAGACCTTTGAAATATCATAAATTTGCTTAACATTACCAAGAAATTCAAGTAGGAAACTTGAAGGATTACTGGATTAGAAAAACACTATATCAGATTGTCAGACCTATTAAGTAATATCTTAAATTTGATTAACTTCAGGAAGAAATTCGAGTAGGGATCTTAAAAGATTACTGGATTAGAAAAACAATGTTTTAGACTGGCAGACCTATTAAGTAATATCTTAAATTAGATTAACTTTACATTGAAATTCGAGTAGGAATCTTAAAGTATTACTTGTTTCGAAAAACACTATATCAGACTGTAGGACCTATAAAGTAATATCTTAAATTAGATTAACTTTTCCATGAAATTTGAGTATGGATCTTAAAGGATTACTGAATTAGAAAAACACTATATCAGACTTTGAAACCTATTAGGTAATATCTTAAATTTGATTAACTTTACCAAGAAATCCGAGTAGGGATCTTAAAGGATTACTGGATTATAAAAACAATGTTTTAAACTCTCAGACCTAGTAATCAAGTAGGAATCAGAATATTAGACTGTCAGACCTTTTAGGTAATATCTTAAATTGATTAACTTTACCAAGAAATTCGAGTAGGGATCTTAAAGGATTACTGGTTTCTAAACAACACTATATCAGAATGACAGACTTATAAAGTAAAATCTTAAATTGATAAAGATGATATCATAAGTAATCCGATTAGAGATCTTAATGTATTATTGCAATTATAACTGCTACTTGATATTTATTAGGTAGTTCTTAATGGGATAATATGACTTTCATAAAATGAAGAGAATGGTAGATATTTTACAGAATAATATCATTTAACCAAAAACGCAGCCGAAATATGATATGATCTTAAGATCGTCTTGCTACGCAGAGCACAACATTAAGATTCCGGCAAGAGATACAAATGTATCTTTAGCCCAACTGAAGTCATGCTTTCGTTAAATTCCAATTAAATGGCATATTATACGGAATTCAATCGCTGGACCGAATAAAGCACACTTTTCTACACCTTCTTGTATAGATAGCAATCGTGCTCCTCTTCTTTTCATATGCAAAGTTCGAGACCCCACAAGTTCCACCCACAACACTCGTCGGTAATCTACACAAATCCCACGCATAAAAAAACACAACACGCACCCACAACCAAAAGCTCCACACTTCATATGACACCACATTGGGGGATTGGAATGGGGGGGCAACTGCAACGAAATTCAAAACACGAACGAGAACAATTAAAATGATTTAGTGTCAGAGATACGGATAACAACAACAAGAACAAACCATAATAAACTCGACTGTCGGCGTAAATCAGGCGAACACTAAATCACATATAATCAAATAAATATGATTTGCATAAAAACTAAATCAAACTGAAGGCTAAGCGTTAAGCCAACAATCCGAGAATCAAATCAAGCCAGAGAACTGGGAAATGTGAACTGGGATTTTCGATTTTGACAAAAATCATATAAATCAGTGAGATTTCCACAGAACATATGTTGACTCGTAAAGATAATGATTGATTGGACTAAATGCATTTGGAACATAAGTATTTATACACATATGTTGTTTGTATATTGTATTTTGTGTGTGTGTTTGTGTTTGTGTTTGATCTGCGATAAGGCGCTAACTAGGGCCTCTATCAGGGAAATGGCGACGTCTGGCTGCCGTTAGCTGGAGACAGAGCCATTATAGTATAATCGTATAAACAGCGGCTTTATCAACACAGCGATGCCAAGGCTGATTAGTCAGATGGCTTAATTAAGCCATTTCAGCTACCTGAATTCCCAGCCATATCTTAAAACTCTCTAATCTCTTGTCTTGTTTGACTTTCCATCTAAATATTTGTTAAAGTTGAAGTAGTTAGCAGAGCTGACAGAATAGTATAAAGTTTGTAATTTCAAACTGCATGACAGTTTGCATTTGGGTTTCCATCTTTCATCTCTCACCTCTGTCTGCTGTGCATTTTCATTATCATTGTGCCGCTTTTCATTATTTTTCCCTGGAATTGACACCCGTCCCCTGGTCAGGGGCACTTTATCTCCTTTGTTTTGATCTATGGAAATATGAGTATTGTAGTAGGTGTTGTTTCCAGCTCCCAAAAGGATTGCCTCGCAAAAGGCTGCCTGCTGCTGCTGTTTTAGGTGTGTGCGCTGCGGGAATTCATTTGACGGGTAGAGATATCTTTGACAAGTAATTTGTGGAAAATCACGGAACAACTTGTTTCTTAAGAGCTGGAAAACTAGCTATTGGAAGTTCTAAAGAAACTGACATGGCAAGAATTCTTTTTATCTTTTAGCATAGAATTGAGCACAAAAACTGAACCATGTCAAATAGATTATACTTGTTTTGGAGCCTACCAACATCGATTTCATGCATTTCAATGCTTTCTTTCCAAATCACACTCTATTTCTGGCAGCTTACCACATAATGCCGTATTACAAAATCCCTTAGATCTTTTGAAAAAAGCCCAAACCGCCATTTGGTATATAAGCACGCCTATCCGGCATAAATCGTTCGTCACCTCAGCCCCTGATTTCCACATGCCGTACTGTCGTCTCCGTCTCCGTCGCCATTGCATCCGTTATCAGAGACGGACCCGAAAAAGTGTAGACTAAAACATTTATTGGCAAGACAAACGCAGACAGAGACGGGGAGGGAGATTCAGGGAATATTTCTGTTTACAGTCGCTGACAAACGTTTTCAATTAGTTTGTACGAGTTTCACTTGAGGCAAAAAGGCGAGTCGCAACGCGGGTCAAACGATAAGGCAACAAACTGCAGACAAAATGCACACACACAACACACACATGACACACACACTCCAAAAAAATAGAAGAAACTAATAAAGTTGTCACACAAGAGAACAAAACTCGACCATATGTCGCCAGATCAAGTACCCAGAACTCTGGTACCATATTTCCAGATTAAAATCTAAAACAATTAAGCAAAGATAAACACTTTTCTGCTTTTCCTTATATACCCACTGCGTTTCGCTGCGACTTTTTGCGGCAAGCAAGGGAAATTCAATTTGTTAGCGAATTGCCAGAGAAATTGACAGACAAAGCGCGGCATTTGTTTGTTGGAGTTCACTTTGGAGTCTGGGATGGTTGGGGAGAGCCTCCCTAAGTGGCTGGCACTATAAGTACTGCTCATAATACTTATTATATGAGCTCCTTCTAAATTTAAATTCCAACTTCTTGGGCCCATCACACGATTAGCAGCAATGAGCAAAGCATTTAAATTCCCTGGTATTTTAATGCAGTTGAACATTTTCCAGCCTTTCAAGGGCAATGATTAATGTGGGGACAGGCATGTGTGTATGTCTGTGTGTGTGTGTGTGTGTGTGTGTGTGTATAAATAATCTTATACATGTTGCTCTACACATGTCAAGTAATGTTTTTGGGGCCAAATGGCAACTTTTGATTTCGATATCTAAGTAGGCTGCTTGGAAAGTTACAATTAATTGCGGCGCTTTTAAGTGCATTTAATTAGAAATTTCCATAAAGGCAGGCCAAGTGAAGTGCAGGCCTCGTTAAGATTTATGTGTAAGTGCAACTGCAACTGCAACAGACGCAGCAGCAGAAGCAGCAGCAACCGCAGCAGCATCAGCAGCTCTGGCGACTGCGGCAAATTGATGAGCATAATTAAATGGCTGGCGACGGCTTCGTCGGCGGCGGCGCATTGCATGCATTGTTGTAATTTATGCTCCATATTGCAACCGACACCCCCCCCCACCCCCTCACCCAGCCCAGCCCATCCCCTTTGTGTTGCCTGACTAGTGACTGCCCCGTCGCTTTGAGTAAACAACAATTTCACTTATTTTCATGCCGTCTGCCCGTCTGCATTGTTATTTTTACGCTCGACTCAATATAAATTTTCGCTGGGCACATTTCTTTTTTTTTGTTGAGTTGTTGTTTTTGTTGTTGCCACATGCCACGCCAGGAAAATGTAATGCAAATATGCAAAAAAGCTTTCAACGCTAGCCCAACAAACCCCCCTCAATAGCTTTCCTCCTAATCAACGCAACAACCGCCTGACCAGGCTACAAATAGTTTAAATGGGTTTGCTTCGCTTTTGCCGTTGTCTAGCCATCAACGTCAGACCAACAACAACAATAACAACCAACCAACCAACAAAAACAACAACAACAACAAGCGACAACTGGCAACATCATCGTTATCATCAGCTCGTCATGTGCTGAGCCGCGTCCGTTGAGCTGTTTGAGTTTCATATGGCTTCCACAAGGATTTGTGTGCATTAGAGAGACGTCGAGCAAAAAATGCAGTGCCTTTGCAAAACAAAGAAACAAGGAAGCTCCTGACTAGCATACACTCTGCTAGCAGTTTAAAAATGAGATAAATATTCATTCTAAAATGTAGTATAGTATAGGCAAAATTTGCTATTTTCCAGAGCGGAGCTAAATTTTGTCAATACTTTTTGTGGTCTCATCTTTCAGTAATATCTTCAGTAGTTCACATCCCAAATTTAGTGACTCTAGCTTTCAAATTACAAAAACTATAGCTATATATATAAACTTGTGTCTTTTTAAAGTCACTTAAAAGATGACACCACAGTTTCTTCTTAGTTAGTTAGTTTCTCCAATTTTCCGCATTGGGACAACTATTGTGATGTCATATTAGTATTAAACAGTTAAGAAAAACCCCATATACTCTATTCCCATTTACAACTAGAGTATAACAAGTAGCCAACAACAAAAGTGGCTAGACACAGCTTTGTTAAATGCTAAAAACTTGTAGATGAACTGCAAAAGTTAATTTTTCGTAGTAAAGGCCAACTTTTAGACTGTTTATAAACAGTATTTACAACAGAGCTACACGTACCAAAAATCTTCTGTAATAAAATTGAATTTTTAATTACCCAAGCACCTTAAAATGTTATATGTTTATTGTGTGGTTTCTGAACAGTTCCCAAGTTCATTGCACTTCACATCTACATATCTTCATCTGGCTCTTGAGCCCCTTTAAACAACGAATCATCTCTTCAAACTAACAAATTCCCATCGAAATGCTTTCTACCCACATAAAATATGGCCATAAAATACAATTAAAATTTCAACAATTTTAATTTGCATTTAATAAACTCATCAAAAGTTTTTTGAAATTCCCATAAAAGAGCTAACATACAATACGAAACGGCTCAATTTGAAAAGCGTTTGATATGACCCCATTTTTTACACCTATAAAAATGCCAACAGAAAATATAAAAACGTGTCGAACGGCGTTAAAAAACCGACAATAAAGAAAACACAATGCCACATGCCACATGCCACATGTGTCTAAACAAAGGATTTTCCAGCGAATGCGACGCTAATTGCAGCCCAAAAAGATACGCCATATCAAAACGCAGCCAGCCAGCGACTATAAACTATAAACTATAAACATTTTACATTTTTACCTACACATAAACTCAAATTAGTGGAAAAAAATGTTAAAATCATTTTACGATATTTGGGGCAGAAGTTAGTTGCCTCCGAAAACACTGAGTTCATAAATTTACCAAAGCCGCCGCGGGGCGGGGACGAACGCGTGTTTCCAAATGTCATAAACTACACACTGTTCCATATAGATATATAGATACTTATGTGTATCTCTTTGACATTTTGAAAGCCCCCCACAACACGTGTCTATCTATCTGTCTGTCTGTCTTTTTCCTTGTGGCATAAAACTGTCAAATTAGCTGGCAGAGAAAGAACGAAATGCCTTTTAAATATTCTAATAGCCAAGTTGTTGCATATTACCAATTTACAGCTGTATCTGAACATTGCTGACATGCCACAGATACATACATATATGCTTGGGCTTATTTTGGTTTATTTCGATAACCGCATAAAGTCCAAAAGTATTAGCCATTGATTGGCATTGCGTGTGGGTCCTTTTGCTCCTTCGAGGGTGGGTTTTGAGCCACTTCAGCAGCTGTTTGATTTTCCAGCATGAAATTCGTGCATATGCCACTCAAGTGGGTTTTATCTGGCAGACAACTGGAATATTATAGGAACCTTCGATGCAACATTTCAATAAATTCATCAGCGCCCAAAGGCGCAACTCATGCCGCGTCCACTTCAACTAATTTCTTTGGGTTCGTCTCCTTCTAAATGCACAATAAATGGAAAACTAACAACTGTTTTTCCAAAGATCTACGGCCATCCATATAGGTAAGAAAAGGTGCCCCTGGGTAGCTCTATTGTTATTGTAGCTGTTGTCAGCTGGCTGGCAGCTACATATTATAAAGGTGTTCTGCTCTTTACCTGGGCCGGGGCCCCAGCTCGCTTTTATTGTAACACAATTTGATTACGAAAATATGCTAACACCTCGCTGGCCAAACAAAGCAGCCATGCTTCATCATCAATTAGAGTTACCTTTCCGCAGGACAGGATCAGAAAATGCTAAGATGCCCAGTTCCATAGCCATCATTATTGCATTAGCACGCACACCAACATAAATGAAAATAGAAATGAAAATTGAAGAAAAGGTCCAACACCTTTTGGCCACTACTGTATGCCAGCTCTCATTCTCTATCAGTTTTTGTTGCTGGCCTGTCTTGCATAAATTAAAAATCATGTGTCTGAGTTTTTTTGTGGCCCTTCGATTCTCTCGTTTTGGCCAGTTTCAGTGGCCATTAAACGCCTGTTTTCCAGCCATTGCCATTGTGTTTGATTTAAGCCGATAAAAGGTAAACTTGAGCGCTTCTTACACGCCAGCTTTCAACAGATTTATTTATGTGCTGTGCGTGGCCAACACATCAAAGAGTTGGCCACGGCTTGTTGCCTTTGAATTAATGGCCACTGGCGTGTATTGTAATTTTTGTTTGTAATTTTTGGTTTAAACACAAATTCAATTTGACATGCAAATTAATGCTGGCGGCCGGAAATGCAGCCAATGCGCCGCAATTGCACTTCCTTGGGTTGGTTGGTCGAAAAAGCCGGACATTGCCAGATTGCCAGTGCAGGAAGCTCAAGACTTAACTTGAATAACATCATAATGAGCACATACATATATTTCAATACAAGTGTGCTTACGTTAATGCTTATAGATGGCTGGCCATCTATTCAATGCTCAATCCAATCAAATTCAATTTGGCTTAACGCATATAACATTTTTTATATGGCAGCTACCTGGGCAGCCATTGTCCTGCCAGCCACTCCATTGAATGCTCATTATTTTGCCATTTTATTATCCTCAGTCATATGAGTGCGTGCGTGCGTGTGTGTGTGTGCGTGTGTGTGCGTGTGTGTGCGTGCTGAAGTGTCATTGTGTTGTGCACTTCTGTCTCCTTTCATATCCTTCTCTCGCTCGCTCTTGGCCGCTGCTCGAGTGCATTGCACACTCGAACGCACTTTTCGAGAATTTATTGAATACTTTTGCATAGGTGAATGAATTCGCATTGTTTGCCCAAGTGCCAAAAAGGGGTGTGTCAACAAGGCGGGTGGGGTGCGGAGACCGTACAGGAAGCAATATCGAGCATGTCTCGCAGGATAACAAAATAATTGTCATATGATTTGATGTGATGTTGGAGTTCCTTTTAGTAATTTTTTAAATTACCACTTCAAATAGGTTGTCCTGACGTTTAGGTTTGCCCAACTACTTAGGTGAGTGCTATCGAAGTGGCTGCAGGATATATACCACCAGCAGGCAGGACCTTAACGTTCATGTGCCAAAGCAAACAACAATCAATTTTATAATGACACAAAAAGCATGGCATTGCCGTTTCTACCCACAGGCGAAACTCCTTTCGCATATGCATATTTTATCTGGCAAATGAAAAGCAAATATCTCAACTGAGAACAGGGCAAATTACACAACAATGAACAAGTGAAAACAAGCGCATTACAAGGATATCACAACAGCAGCGCTGACCCAAAGGCATTAGCAGAGCTCGTCCTGGAGTCGACAGATTGTTGAAATAATAGGGAAAGTGAGAGAACAAAGCGCTGACTGTGAAATAAAATGCGCATAATGTGTGTTATCAGTACAAAAAGGACGCAGGACCCTTTTATATGCCTGTTACATAAGCGAGCGCATTTCGAGTGAAATACGAGTGTGGCTTTGTTTCAGCTTCAGGTAGAAATATAAAAGCCTCGGGGCTGCCAGATTTTTTGTTGTTTTTTGTGTTCTTCGTGGCTAGCTGACAATGTCTGACAAATGTGCCGACTTGACCAAAACTAATCTTCTTATTTTGCTTTCTTGCCGCTTCGCAGTTACGCAATGCCTTCAACTGTCCGGCCTATTCGGACATATATGGCGAGTACAAAGGCTCGGGCAGCACAAATGCTGGCAAGAATCTTGACCTGGCCTTCAATAAGTGCCAACAATGGAGCAACAAGGACAAGCTGCAGCCACCAACAGTCCCAGCTGCAACGGCGGATGAGCCCGCTCAGAGTCGCACCCACAAGGTCTATGACAGCATGAGGAACTTTCTGCAGCGCAAACTGTTTGCGCAACCCTCGCCCAGGGAGCTCTTACAGTCCGAGGAGCCAACCAGCGACTATGATGAGGTATGTTAAGAAGAACCAAATTCCATTGCGAATGCTTAACTAATCAGAAAATTACCTCTATGTACAGCAGGACCTTCTCGACTCCTCGTACCAGGCTGACGCGGAGGAAGATGAGGAGGAACTGGTGGCGGACTGCAGCTGCAGCTCCAGCGAGGCGACACCCAAGCGTGCACACAGCAACAAGTCGCCACAGAAGTCGCTGCTGTCGCTCAACTGCTGGCAGAGCAGCCAGCCAAGCGACTCCAGCAGCAACGAGGAGGCGCCTCCAGATCAGGATGACTCCGATGCGGGTATCTCCGACTGCTGCCAGCTGCTGAACGAAGGCAGCAGCGCCAAGCGACGCCTCACGCCCAAGAAACGTCCTGCGCATCGCTACAACCTCAACTCGGACGATGAGGAGGATGACGGCGAGGAGCCGGAGCTGCTGCACTGCGCCTGGTATCAGCCGCGCATCACGGCCAAGGCAGCGCAGGAGCATCTGCAGCAGGCGACACCCGGCAGCTTCCTGCTGCGTCGCAGCACGCCGCGCAGCTTTGAGCTCTGCCTGCGCCTGGAGCACAAGGTCAAGTGCTATGCGGTGCAGTGCAGCCGCAGCGAGATGTACAGCCTCAAGGGTGCCAAGAAGCAGTTCAGCACGCTGAAGGCGCTCATCACACACCATTCGGTGATGGCGGAGCAGCTGCCTCTGACCCTGGACATGCCCAGGGAGCGGGATCTGGTCAAGTCCTCCGCGGTGCGCTATGCGGATGACTTTGAGCCGCTCGAGTCGCTCCAGCTGCTGGGCATTCTGAAGAGTCTGCAGGCCAAGAACTTCGAGGCATAGACAGCGCTGGTTTATTTGGGAATGGGTTGGGGGTTTATCGAACTGCAAAGGGAACGATAGGTGAAAATATTATGCTAAGTTTTATTGTTCTGGCCAAGGCCTTGTGATATAGTTTACGATCGATTCGACCAGGCATATATAGTTCTTAAGTGTGTGTAAATTAAACAGAACCAAACTAATTGTATTGAATTGCGTTTATGCTTAGGTTTTCTATTTTCTATTGTACAGTAAACTATGTGAGTTATGAAATAAATATTCAACAATGCAATCCTGCGAATGCAACCCTCGAGTGTTTCTTTATTCAAACTGCATACACGCCTCTGCCCCTGCTCCTGCCCCTGCCCCTGCTGCCGCCCCTTGTTCCGCCCCTCAATTGAGGCTGTTGCTGCGTAATTTTCCAGCCCTTGAATAAGTTGTGTGTGTGGCCAGCATCCTGTAGGGTAAACCTGGCTGGCTCTGCTTCTCTTACATGTGATTAGCGTTTCAAGTGCCACTCATTAATATTTCAAGTGCGGTTTACGAAACACTCCTCGCAATGCGCTCGGCAACATGTTGCCAACGGGGCGTGCAACATTTCAGATTAAGGTTTCCATGAGAAAATTTCAAAGAAATCTCAGTTGACGGCAATCCTAAGCACTCTATACAATGGGAGTAATTGTCTGCGCAAGGAATGTTCACAAACTAAATACGCTTTTAGTAGTTAGTATAGTTATTTATATAGATCGACTTGTCTATTGGTGCATTATCAGGAATTAACTCAAATAAATTTTAGTTCTGCTTGTTGCATTTTCCAATTAGAACAGAAATTCAGTCCGTAAATAAAATTAACTAAATATTGCATACTCCAAAATGCTGAAACAAACCATAAAATCAAGCGCACAAAAGTATGCTATAAAATATACATTAGCATCAAATACTTCGCAGCCGAAAAGTAGGCAATTATTAGCGCACATTAAATATTTTAATTTTTATTTTTAGGAGTTATAGAGTTATTAATATGAAATTAAATAGGATAAAATAGAAATATATAAATATAAGGTCAAGAGCCGGTGGGGAAGGTCCTGAGGGTGATGACATTTAAGTCTTTTCCTGGTTCTCAGCCCGAAGTTGCGCACATTAAATATGGACGGGAGAAAAATTCACCAAAAAATTAACCAATTACATCAAAGAAGTGAAAAGAATTGTGCAAAACTGATTAAAGTCATCAGAATTCCAACCAATCTAGCTCCGGCTCAACCGAGCATATCACAATATCATAGTATATACCATTTACATGTCAACATATTGCAAAAACAAAGTCAAACAAAGTTATGTAGTTTTTTTTTAAATAAAGGACATTTTACAAACACAGTGCAGGTTACTAAATAAATCAATATAAAGTACAAATAATTCCTGACAACTGCCCATGAGCGATAACAGGCTATTGAAATAACGAGCGGAAAATCAAAACATTTGCAATCAAATTACAAATAAATGAAATCGCTGACACTATTAATTGTGCAACATCATTAAAAAAGGCAACGAACTGAATACAATAACTCTGACCGCAACAGCCTAACAGGAAGAGAAAGAGAGAGGGCAAGGGGTAAATGTAATAATTATAACAATACATAAGCAAACAAGCATATAAATTTTAAGGACAAATGAAAAAAATTCATTTGGGAGCTTTTGTTCTCGTTTGTTTGTTTATCACAGCAAGCTATACAATTGTTAAATGATTTATCATTGAAAATGAAAACTTTAAAATTGTTTTTTAGGACAAAATTTAACAAATATTTTGGCCCAAAGTTTCGAGTGAGCACTTTTAGTTGGCCTCTCTTTCACTTTGTGATACAAACAGTTTGCACACGGTTATTTATTATGAAATGAGCACTGCAGAAGGTCTTGTATTATTAATATACCTCATTGGACTGTGGGTAAGACTGAGAAATATATCCTTACTCGCTTCTCCAGCTCGCTGACAAGTCTCCATTAATTCACTAGAGCCTCATAGTTGCCGACTCGGCGACGAAAGAAGATGGCTCAATTGTCTTCAAGGAAATTGATAGCAGTGGCATGGAATGGGAGACTGAGAGGCACCTGGAGAAGGACCCTGTCAGTGGCAAGCAGGCGCAAGTTGTCATCTTCAATGGACCCTGGACAACACCAAGCCCACGGTCTAATGGCGCTTACAATTTGCTGCCCGGTTTCACGGGACTAATACTGTTTACTGTGGCACGCTTTCTGGTCTGAATTCAAGTCAACAACACACATACGCTCACCTATCTTGCCATTATAAAATATTTGTAATTTAATTTCAAATTTCCGTAATTAAAAATAAGTCAGAAAGTGAAACATAAAATCTTTTCACTAATGAACTGCTTTCAGTTTCTGTATTTATTCTATTTCCATGTTGCATTCATTGCTGCTCCAAAGGACATTTCTTTCACTTATGAGCATGTGGGTGGCTCTTTTCATAATTTCTACACGCATTTCTTTAGCTTCTCATCGTCGACTAAGCTGCCACATGCCACATGGCTGCGAACTGGTAGGGGGAAGACAGCTGCATTGGCATGTTAATGCGTCGCAGCAAGGATGTGTGCTGTCGCCCTCATTATACCTTGTATCTCTCAAAAAAGGTATAGTAAAGGCAGCAGTCGTCTTCAAAATATTAAAAATATGTATTGCTTATAAAAATCGGTTCGTTTTGAAGAGGTTATGGTCGCCTAGAATACAACACTTTTTCCAAACTTAGCAACCTCTACAAATCTTGCAAAATAACCGAAAAGTTGTAGAACCAGATTACTTTTCGTCTGGTTGCAGTTATAATATAATTTTTACACAGCGTTGTTACTCCTTCAAGTCTATCTCAACGAATGCCCGCTTTTATTCTTCTTCTTTCTTCTTATCGATCAAAGAGTGTGTACATATATTAATATCGATTAACAGAGTTGCTGAGAGTACGAAGTGTGGTCACATTCTGTTTTACATTATTCAGTTGACATTTAAATTAGTATAATTGTTAAGCACATAGGTTACATATATTGCTACAAAGTTTTTATTTATTTTTTTAAATTTGCATACTTTAATATTGGCAAATTTATTTAAATGGTCGTAAGGCTACCTTTTTGGCAGCTAGAACGAGTTGTAATTATTTTTTAAAACTATATGTACAGACTATTGATATAATATGAAAACTAAGAAATAAAATAGAGGGCTATTCATATTTAAATGTAAACTTCAAGTAGTGAATAAAACTGAAATGCCAAATGATATGGGAATATCTTCGTTGAGAAATCTGAAATCTACATGTTTTTATTTTCATTTGCTTACTGCTCACTTATTTTGAAAGTTATGTACATTTAATTGCAATGTGAAGAGATATAGCTGGCTTCAGGCTTCATCAGAAGAATCATTTTAAATATAATTTAATTTTTTGAATATCAGCAACTATTTCATAAAAATTAAGTTTATTTAAAAATATTTAGTTTTTTTGACGAAGGATATTGAATATAGTATGATATAAGCATGCATAACTTTTATTATTTACAGACCTTTCTGGATCTTCAGTTCTAAACTGATAGATTTCTTTATATAAATCGGCGTTCTTATTATAAAGGTATAAGGTTGTACAATTTTATATTTAAAATCTATATTTCTTCCTTGAACTCGTACTTAATATTCCTAGTTTATTTGCATTGAGCAAACAATGAAAACCATAAGCACAGAAACGAGAAAATTGCATCGCAATCATATTCAATGGAAAGTCTTATTAGTCTACTAATTGCTTAAATTGTTAAAGCGCAAAGCGCTCAATATCTGTGCTCTGCACAGTTTTAGCAAATTCGAAGCGAGTATTCACTTTTTGACTAATTAGAAAAACAGTTTTTCCAATTGAATGCACTTCAAAAACAGCCTACAGCCCACAATTGTGGGCCGGGCCAGCTCGGCCGTGTGCAGTAAAATCAATAAACGTGACTATTGAGACGCGACGATGACCAGCAGACAGCCACAGAGGATGCAGGAACCAGGACCAGGACCAGGACCAGGACCAGGCATTCACCTGTAGCTGCCAGGCCCCATACAAAGGAGGCATATGGAGAATGAGCAGAAACAGGAGCTGCAGCAGGGATAGCTATGAATGGCGTGTGCAATGCTGTTGCCGGGATTATCTGCTGTTTATATGAGATTTATTTGCCAGTGGGATCGATAGAGAGAGAGAGAGAGAGGGGCAGTGATGTGTAAGGGCAGACTAGCTGCTATGTCTATGGATGAGCTGGTTGCCATGACAGCCGCCGTTGCCTTTGTGTGTCCTGTGTCCTGTGCCCGAAGTGCAGCCGGCAATTGCATAAATGTTGTGCCTTTTAATTAGCACGCATTGTGCAATCTGCGTTTTCACATCCTCTCGATTATCAGCTGTGCATAATTAGACGCATAAGCCGTCAACCGTTTGCCGCTTAATGCGCTTAAAGCTGTCAAAACCTGATGAAGCTTATGATGAAGGACATAGTTGCAACTGCTGCAGCAGCAATGGCAGCCAATGTGGCAGCAGGAAAATTCAATCAATGAGTGCCACACTTTCGTAATGCAATCAGGAAAAGAAACGAAAGGCAACTGGACCACAACTTTGCAGCTTGGCCGGAAATTATGTGGCACTCGGTTGAGCAGCCAGGCGTAAGGCGACGAGCACTTTACACCACCATGTTGCAAGTATGATGTAAGGGTCGCCAAGGAGCTGTAAAGTGATGTGGCAAGTGGCGAGAAATTGTGTCAGCAGTGGCAGAGCAGCTGCCAACTTATTAAGCTGATCAGCGGCACACGCACAAGGATAACCGCAGCAAGGACCAGCCGACTGAATGACTGAATGACTGACTTACTGACTGACTTATCCTTTAGTCGCTTGTTACTCACTTGGCCATTTTGAGGCATTGCGAGGTCAGAGCACGAAGCAGCAGCCGAGCCATCACCAGCAGCGCCTGAAAGTATGCAACAAGCAGCGCAAAGTGCACTCAATTGTTTCTCAGACAACACTATGGGGAATTTGCCATTTTTTGGGATTAATTAAAAGGGAAGAAGAAGATTTTTGGGGGGGTTTTTTGTTGGGGGTGTAAAAAAGGGGGAGGGGGGGGAAAGGGGGGGGGGGCCCTTTTTTTTTCCCCGTTGTTTTTTTTTTTTGTGGGAAGGGGGGGGGGGGGGGTTTTATTTTTTAAATATAAAAAAATTATAATTGGATATATATATATATGAAAGGAGGAGGGGGAAAAAAAAAAGAGGGATAAAAAAAATTAATTAATAAAAATAATTTTTTTTAAAAAAAAAATATATTATATAATAAAAAAAAAAAAAAAATTAAAAATATGATGAAGAAGCTTTTCTTTTTCTTTTGTTTTGGGTGGGGGGGGGAGGTGGAGTATTAATTATTTATAGGGGAGGGGGAAGAGGGTGGGGGGGGGGGGTGGATTGAAAAAAGAAAAATAAAAAAATATATTTTTTTGTTATTTTTTTTTTGTTTGTTTGGGGGGGGGGGGGGGAGAAAAAAAAAAAAAAAAAAAAAAAAAAAAAAGAAAAAAAAAAAAAAAATAAATAAAATATTAGTGTGGGGGGGGAAAAGAGTGGGGGGGGGGGGGGGGAGTGGATGTATATTTATGTTATTTTTTGTTGTTTTTTAAAAATAGCACAAGGAGAACTGAAAGGATATACATATATCTAGGTATATACATATATACAATAAAGCCTGACTGTCAGGGAGGGGCCGCTGGCACAATCTATAGAAAAAAACCAGAGAATCAGTTGGCATTTAGCCAGAGTGTATATTAAATGCAGAATATCCTTTCCAACGGAGCCAGCCCCCAAGTGGGTCACCGGAGCGGAAAAACGCGTATCCAGCAACAGTTGAAGGTAGTTGAATGGGGGATAGCTAAAGGGGGAATTGAAAAACAAACGGAAAGGATTTGCTGGCTTCATTTGAAAACAAAACCACATCTCTTAAAAGCTTAATTCCATTGCAAATAATGAACAAGTTAATTGCTTGAAACGAAATAAAGTCATATTTTGTGTTCCACTTTCGTATGGCTCAGCATAAAAATTGAATTCTTTTGAAGCATTAAATAAACAAAGGGAAGACCTAAAAGCAATTTCTTTTCGACTGGAATACGAGTAGTATATGTAGGTTAAAGAAACCAAATTAATATCCAAAATATAAGTTCAACAGAAGGCTGAAGCGCATCTATCCAAAGGAAGCTCGCCAGCAGGAGAATCCTCTAATAATCTCCTATATTTACTGGTTTTTTTCTTCTCTCCCACACTTATATTAAGTTAGTCTTTAGTTAACTCTGTAAATATGTAGATTCTGGTTCATTGAACTCTATGTAAAAAGCGATATAATATATGTAGACTAAAGAAACCAAATGATTTAGTATTCTCACACAAGTCTTCATTCCTGCCCATTCTATTACTGTCGCTTCAATACTTCCCTTTTATATTAATTATCCGTTTCCTGACTCACAATTTAGTGTTAAAAAACAGTAGTTATTTATTTGTTTTCACACATGTTTTTTCAAAATATGTGGACATCTAAGCCGATTGCTTCCCTTCTCAACTTGCTCTGTGGCACACTCATATTTCGCTGAAAGACAATCCCATGCATATTAATTATCCGTTTCCTGTCTCACAAAGTCCGGACAAAAGCAAAGGAATAAATCAAAAAGCCAGGCATCACATGTGTGTGCAATGGCTTTGGGGGAAAGGTTGCTTTAAAACTTTTAGCTTTTAATGTCCTTAATTAATCGATATGCTGTCGCCCTCTCCAAATGGGCTAGCCTCATAGCCAGACAAGCAATTAGAAAAATGTAGCAGCCAAGTTTCCAGAAGGCAACAATAGCAAAGGACTGGCCCCCAAAGGCAAAGTGAGCAACAATAAGTGTAGCAAAAACAACAACAATACAAGCAGATGCCACACATGGATATGGAGTTAGAGTATTCGGGGCACCCCAGCACTCCAGCCGAGCTCTCTCATATGATTTACAGTCTCAAATACACGGAACGATGGCTCTCAAAAGCCGTTGGCAAAAGTTAAGAAATGAAATTTCAAGAAAATTGCACAAACAACAGGAAGCCGACAAACGGCACAGGGGAATGAGCGGCAGAAATATTGTAAAACTCTGGCTATAAAGTAAATACACGATACTCGTACATATCGGCAGGCAGCAGACTGAGATGCCAAACAATATATATATATATATATATATCCTCGTAGCAAAGAAAAAATGCGAACAGCACAAAAGTCGTTATCTTAATTACTTTTATAGCTTCGATTTGGGGAGCAGGCAAAAGCAGCAGCATTTTGACAACAACTACAAACAAGTAGAAGTCAAAAACCCCTTGGGTGGGGAGGTGTCCCCCCGTCTGAGCTTAAAGCAGGCACTTTAAATCGCACTTCTTATTGGATAGCACATATAGTACCCTCAGCTATACAGACATCTCATTAACAGGGTTCGGGCCATAGAAAATCTGAGCACATTTTCGCAGTTCATTATGACACATTTTTCATCTTTTATCAAGTGTGGGCCGCATGTGTTTGCCAAGTTAACACGCCAGTTAATGAAGTCTCACACATACATATACATGTATATCCCCCACTGAGTAGCCCTATTCAGGTTACTGGGGCTCGTCCTTGAGCCTGGGCATACGCATGGATATTTAATGAGCTGCCTGATTCATATTTCATTTAGCCAGCTAATTTAGAGGAACTCGAGCTTTAAACTAGCACTTAATTAACATTGCGCATACGAGAAGTGAGCCAACTTCAACAGAATCAATTTCCCTGGTCGCCGGAAGCTCCACACAGGATATGAAAGAGAACTGCTGGCGGCAACTTCCAAAAGCATGGCATGACTAAAAACATATTACAAGAACCGCAAAACAACATCGAATTGAACAGGCAGGCAGGCGAGCAGGCAATAACAAGCTGACTGACGACAGACAACATTGACAATAACAACTGCGGGGCTTTTGAGTTGAAATTATTTTGACATTTGGCAGTGCCGCAAAATGTTGCTGGTTAAAACGCTAAGAAGCCAACATCAATAAACAAGTTGGCAAACTTGAAACGCTCTAACAAGGTGGCATTCAGGATGTATGGAAAAGGATCTTGGCAGGCACTTCGTTTATTGAAGTACGCTAAACTTTTAGACGGCGTCGTCCTTGCTTGCCATCGTCGCTTGTTAATATTGAGACGCGCATTATTTATGGCAAACTTTTAGCAACACTTTGGATTGATGGGCGTTCCGGGGAGGCGGAGCGTCGGAGAGAGTCTGTGCACTTTGCCTGAGCAACTTTTAACGAGTTGCCGACTCAGTTGGAGCTGCCGTTGCTGCAAACTGCAAATGTTTGCACCTCGAAGCTGCAATTTTGTCGCTTAGTTTTACATCAAATGCCTGGCAAAAGTTAGAAGCTGCTTAACTCCTTGCAAGTAGCAACAAAAAAAATATATATATATTAACAAAACAAAAAAAACAATATGCAACTTGCTGCAACTTGACAATTATACGCAACGTTGCGCCTTCAAGTGGCTTCAAGTAGCTGCTTTTGTACTGCGACAGCTTTAACTAACCGGAGGCGTTTCTCAGGCAATCAACACAGTCTTCCCCCTGCTACCTGCCTCCTAAGCAGCATAGCAAACCAAAAGCATTTCATTATTAGAACACAAAAATGTTGAAAATTTCATTAAATGGCTGCGTTGTTCAGCCAACAAACCCAGCCAGCTGGGCGTGGCCCCAACCAAAACCTAGAAAAACTAATGATATTTCTAGCTGGTTGTTATGTGCATACACTTGGCAAAACACTTTCATCACAGGCTACAAATATTTTAAAATCTACATGCTCTTTTCAATACCAGACATATATTTCAAGTTTCATATATAATACTATCTTAAACCTATAGAATATATAGATTTTCTACGAAAATACAGAGATTATTCTGACAGTTCTGGCTACAATTTTTGAATTTTCCATTGAAACTTCAATATATAATTCTATTTTAAACGAATATATAGATTTTCTTCAAAAATATAAAGATTGGTCTGACAGTTTTAGCTTAAAATTTTGAAATTGAAACTTTGAAACTTCAATGTTCAGCTTAGACAAGATTTTGCGGATTGAACTCACTTGTGTTTAATGTTGGATTGAATTCACTTGCCATTGAGAAAGGTTTCAACTCACTAACTCTACAGCAAGATTGAAATACAGAACATTAGATAACTATGACTAAAATCAGAAACTTATAAACTTCTCAAGCGAGCATTAAATCGCAAAATCATTGCTGAAGGTGGAAACCAGAACAGCTCTGACAAGGTCTTTAAATATAGTGTTTGTTTAAACAGGAAAGGTTTAAGGTTTTATGAAGAAAACTCATATAATCTAAATAACTGAGAATTTTGTTTATAAATTAAAACCCAACTTGGTTTATCTTGCACGTAATCATAATAACCACTTTATTCCATCATTTCGCTATAAATGTAAATTCTGCAGTAATTCTATTAATATTTAAATAAGCTTTATTAACATAATGTAAGTGGTAGTCCGTGAGTATCAGTTAAGCCATCATATTAGTTATCTCTTGAGCTACAATACATACAACATCATAGTGTAGTCAACGCTTGAGTATAACAACAAATATGCATAAGGTTCCCAGTCCAATCGGGCAGCAAGAATTACCAACAAGTGGCAACCACATGCAAATTCATAAAAACGTTTAAAAACACGCAACGGGCAAAACATCGTCCCTGAACGCCCCTGATTGTAGTATCCAACTGACCAAGCAGACCCCAACATGAAATTCCCAGACGAGCAGGAGATGCCCAGGCCAAGGACCTGACTGCACTCGTAATGAGGGCTGGAGCTGGAGCTGGGTCAGCTCTGGTTAGGAGATAGAAGTCATATTTGTGGTGCTGGTCAGCAGCAAACATTGCAATTTCATTTAATAACAAAATATTTGGACAGCAACGCCAGCCTTGGGAGGGGGAGCAGAAGCCCCAGTTAGTGACTCCGAGGGTTGCCAAGAGAGCAGTCGGCAAATTATTACGTCTTTATGCAGAAATTATTTATGATTGCATTGTCTAGACTTCATGGCGCGCACAATGCACCGGAATTCCGCGACGCCACAAACCTTACAATGTTTTGTGGGTAATTTATGTGCTGATTGCTCATACGCCACGTGAGCCAGCCGTGTCTAGGATACCTTAAAGACTGTTAAATGCCGCTTAGCGAAAACTTAACGGGGCCTTTTTTTGCTTAAGTTCTGCAAAAACGCATTTATTCATTTCAATTTATCTGAAAGTTTCCCTCAAAGTTGTTCATAATATCTTCAAAGTTGTTGCTGCGCCAACTGAAACTAGGTCATTTCATTTTGAATAAAAACTAAGGCAACAAGTTAGATATAACGAAGTGCTCCTAGGAGATACCCTGTAGCAAAGACTCAAATATTCTGAGCAGCAATAGTTTTCTAACTTCATTATATATTCTACCAAATCTTCAAAATATGGTTTATTTTGGTTTACTTTAATATATTGAAAGTATTTCAAATACTGATTATTATGATGATTATGCGCTCCACTTTATAAGGTCGAAAATGCCTCCTTCTGTCTCAACTGCTCAACTAAATTATGCCTCTTTCGTAACCATCTTATAAGTACAGGGTATAACAAGATATTGCCAACGGCAGAGAATATTAAAATGAGGCTCATCAAAATCAAAGTTTTAATGCCCTTACTTATCACAATATTTATGGCGAGAGATTATTAACTGATTATAATAAAGGAAGTTTTTAAAGGAGCTACTTAAATAATTCCGTGCAGCGCCACCTGGTGGCTGATTTACGTTATTATTAACAGCACCCAAAGCTGCAACTTTAAACAAGAAACAGGACTTCTACCCAAGGTTGCGGCTGGGAGCAGCTGCAACAAAAAAAGTGCCTGTAAATTGCATTGGGAGAATTTAATTAACGTCGCATTGAATTTTAATCAAGTTCATTCAACGGCGACAACGACAACGACAACGTGACATTATTTGCATGCGAAATTAACCTGTGACAGGTGAGAGCACGCGGTTTCGGGGCGATAGGTGGCGGTCGCGGTCGATAGGTGGCGCCCTTTGACAAACATGACACGACACGTCGCAACAAGATGGAATGGGTTCATTTTTTATATATATGTATATACAGTCTGTAATTTTCAATATGTTGTTTGGTTTGTCATTATGTCAATAGATTGAAATTTTGTGATTTGTGCACAGTTAGCCAACGAAACCGATAGGAGAGCCTGTGGGGAATGGGACAGCATGGAGAGTCCTGTAATAGCACACTGGCTAAACTCGGTTAAAGCTGCACTTTCAAATTTGATTACCAGCTGGTTTTTGAAATCAGAGCTCTTGCTAAACATTCATTTTGCCAGCAATTCAATTGCAATGTGCAAATGCCAAGCATTGTGGAGAATCCTTCGCCTCGCCGGCAATTTGTAGTTTGGCAACAATTACAGCAAAATATGCAAACAAATTTGTAACAATCCCAATAGAGAACATGTTGTTGCATGTGTCTGGGCTAGCCTGCCGTCCACCCCCCTCCCAGTGGCAGGTTGGTTCCAATTTCCCTTGCAGCATTTCTGTTGATTATTACTCTCGTACACGCTGCCTGCCTTTGACTATTGTTGTTGCCTGTTGTTGGCTGGCATTTAATTGAAATATGATTTTCAGAGCAACCAAGTCAAGCCAACAGTGATTGGTAGAGCAGATGGTGCATATACCAATGCCATGTCAAAGTTGAGCATCCCACAGCATTTGATCTCCGGCTGCAACAATATGCAAAGTGCATGCATGACACGTCTGTTAGATGTCCTGCGGCTGTTGCCAAGGTCCGAGAGCTCTGGGCTGCTCCAGACGCAACTTTATTCATATGCCAGGCACATAAAATCTACACAAAACTGTCATGTTTCAGTCAACACGGAAAAGTCACAAACTTTTTGCCATTCAACAATATGCAATATGCAAAATGGCCAAGACGCCACTGTCAAGCCAACAAAATATGCAAATTTTCGTTGGCCAGAAAGCACAGAAACAGCGCTCAAAACGACAGCCAATAATTTTAACAGCAGTTGCCATGAAACATTTTTTGAATAACACTTGAAAATCAAATGGAAATGAACTGAACATGGAAATTCTGTGATGTTCAAGGGAGGCAAAAGGATGGCAACGGATGTAAAATGCTAACCGAATGAGTTACATCAAAGTTTCAGCGAACTGCTTGGAAAATGCAATTAAGTTGTAGAGTTTAATTGAAGTTGAGGTTTTAGTAAGTAAATGCAGATTATTCTGCAACGAAACTAAATGAAAGCCGCTGCAATGTTGTAGGAATGTAGTTATTGCAAAAACTTTAAGCTGAGTATTTAATTTCTAATAAACTGTAGAAAAAGTCTTCTGTTACTAAGTAAAAGAAAGGCTAAAACATCTAGGAAGTCCATTCCTATATCATATTTCATCCTTTCCTCCGAATGTTAACTCTTTTGATTAAAAAGAAGGGCTTTACACTGAGCATTTTGAAAAGCTGCCAGACGGACTTTTAAAGCCTTTTATTCAATGTCTCATCTACCAAATTTTCATAATGTTTCCCATTAAAACATTTTCATTTAATTTCTGCAAAGGGACCTCCTAAAGTTTCAATAGAACTGCTGCCTCTTTTGCTTCGTCCTTCAACCTCTTTGTCAAATACATCCCGTTTACACTTTGATTACTGTCACATCTTCCGTTTCATTTTCCCTCCCTGATGCCTCATCCATTTCTCTCGCTGATGGCCATTCAACAGCTTTTCGCATTTCGTCCACGCTCTGTAATTTTAAATCCTGCAGCACCTTGAAGCTTGTGGTCCAGTTAAACGCTTGACATATGACCATCATCATTTAACGCAGATCTCCGAGTCTTTTAAGGTTGCTCTTGGAACCATTTCAAATCATGGACTGCTTTTTGCACTCGCCACACATCCTCCCTACCCACCACATTGCAGCAAATTTCACAGGGACAACATCGCAAGGGGCATCAACGGCAGCAGCAGCAGCAGCCCATCGAGGGGGCGTGTCAATGGTTCAGTGCTGCATTTACGTAGCCCATTCCATTGGGACGTTTACGACGGGACGAACGATGTGCAGCAATTTCTGTGGCAGCATACCCCTTGCCACAGCCGCAGCTGTAGCAGCAGCATCCACAGGCCGATCGGCCTGAGGCAACCAAAATGCACTTTTCGGGCCACAACTAATTTTATGGCTACAGAACTTTGTATGCGTCTGTTTTAATGGTCGATCCGTGGAGTGATTCCTCTTAACTCATAATTGCCCGCATAGTCGAGCTCTGTGGCCAGCATCGTCTTGGCCATTATGACAATTGGCAATGCACCAATACACAGAGAAAGATGACGGGGGACGAGAGACGGGTGCCGGATGCTGAGTACCCTAAACCCAACAAAGACATTCAAAAGTTGGCAGCTTTGGCGATGCGTGCAAATGAATGCGAGAACAATTAAATGACAATCCGTTTAATGGCCAGACATTTGGAGACATACTGCCTGCTATCCGGCTCCATCTTCTTAATGGTCACATTATTGTCACTTTGAAGTCGGCGCCATAAAATTAGCTCGAAAAGCCACAACGCTCATTTTATGACTACCGCAAAATTTCATTTGTGCCAAGAACCTACTACATGGACACTTTTTCTACTCTAAATTTATTGTATTCCATTTTACAATGCTTTTACAATTTGCAATTTTTCAACACTCGACGCGTCGTCGATTCCCCAATGGGACCACAACACAAAAGCCAATCCTCTCCAGAGCTGCCTCTAAATTATGCAGCTTTTAAAGCAAAATTATGTGTACAGGTCGCCACTGCCACACTCATTACACTATGCAACAAAATGCAATATTTGTTTATATATGTATGCAAATATTTCTGTTGTAATCTGATTAACTAACAAATAAGTAATGCTACTAATTATAAATGATATTTATCAAAAACTGATATTGTTTTTGCATAAAATGTACAAGAATTTATAACAATATTGAAATGTTTCGTGTTTATTATCTGATCGATTGAAATTTTGAAGTAGGTTAAAGTGATAAATTATTATAATGAAAATTTAAGGGAAAGGTGTGTTTTTTTTGTTTTTGGAAAAAAATGTTTTTTTGATTTTCAGTTCGCTTAAAGACTAAATTCCTATCCTTTTAATTATTAAAAACCCCGTAGTTTGCTTAAAAACAAATTCTATGATTTTATAGTAAAGAAAAAAGTAGATAGAAACATTAATTATTTTAAAAATTTAAACTTCTTTTCCTAAAAATAATACCTGAAATTTTTCAAAAATATTTTAAACTTTTTTTCCTAAAAATAAAATCTGAAATTTTAAATATATTTTTGTTATTGGCTAAAAATAAATGTAGCATAGTGTTGATGTCAAATAAAGTCTGCACGCTCAGTAGTTTATTTATAAAAACAATTTGACATTAATTGATAAATCGATTTATAGCGCCCTCTAGCGTTGACTTTACGCTGAATGCTCGGTTCACTGCGCTCGGTTAAATTCCGCTTAAAGTTATCCACATTATTTATCAGCTATTTTAGTTAATCAACTGATGAAATTTTGTTAGTGGCCGCTAATTGAATTTCATGCACAACAATTTCAATTAGCCTTTATAATTATATTGTGCCCGATAGTTGGTATTTTTCCAACAGTTGGTATAATGTTTAGGCCGGTCAATAATTCGAGTTAATTAAGCTGGCTAATAAAGCATTACAATGCAAACGAGTAAAGAATTTCAAATAGTATAAATAAATCTATATGCATAATAAGTTTTCTCTAACAAATAATTTGACCTGAAAAGCCGTTTCAAAGAATTTAGAAAATTGCAATTCATTTTGGAATGTTACTTTAAAAGCATTTCATAAAATAGCAAATTTATTATATTATAAATAAATTTATAAATATTATTATATGTTTTATAAAGCATGAATAGAATCCAACTAACCCAAAAGAGAAACAACCTAAAAATGAGGGTCAACAGCTAAAAATAACATGCCAGCAGCACTGAAACTTGGCTAACAATCCAGATAGCCAAAATAAATATAGCACACAGATACAAAATACACACACAACGCACACACACGCACACACACACGATGCAAATAGGAGACGAGAAGCGTTTTTAATTTGCGTATTTTAGTCACGTTCAGGTAAATCTCAATTGAATCGAATGTGACACCGGATGTGAAAATTGTGCACATTTTCCAAGCATTTACCAGCGAGAAAGTGAGAGAGGCATGTTGTTGTTGTTGCTGCTGCTGTTGTTGCCAATGTTGCTGTTGTAGTTGTAGTTGTAGTTGTCATCGACGCGATGGCTGCTTGTAATTGTTGCTGCTGGAAAGCAAAGCACGAGACACAAACAAAGATCGCATCACTAAACATGCTGCAAATGTTTAGCAGGCATAGGAAAACACGTAGTGCCATGTATCTTACCCAGATAGCACATGGCCAGCAGTGGACCCATGCTGAGTATGAATAGTTGGGATACAGCTCGGGCTTTGGGTCCAGCTCCGACTCCTGCTCCTGCCGCTGCCACTGCCACTGCTCTGGGTTTTCCTGCGTTGCATGAACAGCGGCAGCGTTGTAAACAAAACGTTTAGAGAGTGTGCAACAGCTACCCCCAGCACTGCCACTGATGACGGCTACTTTGTGCCACGTCCAGGCAACTGAGGACTGTAATATGCCGCACCTGTATTTCTATTTTCTATTTTCTATTTACTATTTTTTTTATGAAAGGTTTAGAGACGTTGTTACATACGGTGCGAAATGTGAGTTGTTGTCGGTTGGGTTGGAAAAATGGAAAATGCGCTGTGAGATTTTCCCTAGCTGTTGGTCGTTAGTTGTTGTTGGTGTTGTTGTTGTGCACGTTGTTGACCCAAGCCAGGTGGCAAATACCAGCAGGATATAAAATGTGCTGCTTTTACTTTGATGTCGAAGCGTTTGCAAATATTGACACAGCACATTAACAGCAATTCAAATTGCCTTGTGGTGTGTAAGATGTACCATTGTTGATACAATTCTAGCTGCTGTCAATGGTTGGCCATTTGTTAAAGAAAGCCTGCTTTAAGTGCTTAAGTTGTTAGTGTCCTTCATAAAGTGCTTGTCGCCTCTGCTGTTCACTTATAAACTTTGAAGCTGAAGCTCATGCATCAAATTGCCGCACTGCTGGCAACTTTTGGCTGTTCAACACGTAATTACATTTTTATTTATTGAATTTTCGCCCGAAACAACAGGCAACATCCTCAACAACAGCAATATCAACAGCAACTTACAATTTTGTACGACCAAAAATTGTTTAGCGACAAATTGTCACAGGCCCCGCTCATATGTTGTTGTTGTCGTCGGTTGTCGGTTGTCAGTTGTCGGTCTTTGGATCCTCATCCTCATCCTAACTGACTCACAGGCTGGCTGACTGACTGGCTGACTGACTGCCTGGCATGATGCGTTGCTGCTGCCACAAAATATTCCACAAAGTCAACAACGACAGCAACAAAATGAGGTCAACCATGAAAATTGCACCAGCGGCAGCAATTTCTCATTTTGAGTTTAGCAGGCAACAAAACCCAAAAAATAAAACTAAATAAAAATACAAAAACTGGCAAAAGGTAACACAAAAAGGAAGAATTTTGCGACGCGGTCCACTGGCAACAACGACAAGCGATTGTTGTTGCTGTTGTTGCTGTTGCTTGTTCCTGCGGTTGATCGGTTGCTGTTGCTCTTGTTGCTGTTGCTGTTGCATGTTGCTGGCGTAGCTTTGTTGTTGCTGCTGCTGCTGCTGCTGCTGGTACTACTGCTGCTGGTGTCATGTCGTTCATCAGCGTAACAATTTTTATTGCCTTGCGACCGCAACATTGTTGTCGATAAAATTTTAATTCACATTGCCAATTTTTAGGCCAGCTTTTCGACTTGGCCAACAGCGAAAGTGCATTATTGAAAATGTAACAATATGTATATATATCAATTCTATGTTTAAATTACAAAATGCGTTTCTAACAGCATTAAAATATAGCTTATATTCTGGATTACTTTAACCTGTATCCTATTTCTTTTCAAATCGATTTTGTTAGCGGTTCTTAATTCCGCAAAACCTTTAAATATTCGGTTTAAAACGTTATCGTTTTTGGTTAAGTTGGCGTTAAACTAGTTAAACATATATTTCATTCAATGAATACTAATCAAAAATGGGAATAGGCTTTAATTTTTCGAATCCCAGCAGTTCTTTATTCCCCTCCTTCCTTAACCTCCACTGTAACGCACTCAACTTTTCATACAGCTCAAACTCTCTGAAACATTTTCTAACAGCATTAGCATATGGCTTATATTCAGGATTACTCTAACCTGTTCCCTTTTCTTTTAGAATCGAATTTGTTAGCGGTTCTTAATTCCGCAAAACCTTTAAATATTCGGTTTGAAACGTTATCGTTTTAGGTTAAGTTGGCATTAAACTAGTTAAACATACATTTCATTCAATGAAAAGTAATCAAAATTGGGAACAGACTTTAATATTTCGAGTCCCGGCAGTTCTTGGTTTCCCCTTCCTACCTTAAGCTCCACTGTAGCGCACTCAACTTTCCATATAGCTCAAACCTTTGCAACATTTTTGGGCGCTTCCTTTTGCACAGCTCTGCCGCCAAATTGATTTATAGCGTTCGAACATGAAGCAGCCTCCCCAAAAAAACAAAAACAAAAAAAATACATGAAATATTAAGAGCAGAAGGAAAACATTTTGAGAGCACGTCCCCAATTATAAATGCAACTAATTGCGCTTGCAAATGTTGCATGAAAGCGTCGCAAATTTTTAATAACATGGCATACAAATGTTGTGCTAAATTGTCAACATTAGCAGCCTCTGCCGCGACACTTGACAGTGTGGCAGCAACCGCAGTTGCAGCAGCAACAACAACAACCACACTTAGAGTAACAACCATTCACAGATTCTATGTGGCACATTTATCATGGCTGGCTGCCATGCCCCATGTTGCAATGTCTGCTGGCTACCGTTTTCAGACTGCACGCTTTTGACCTGCGCCGGCGCAGCGCGCGTGCCACAACAACAACAACAACAGCAACAGCAACGACAACAAACAAACAAACAATGGCAACACGAATTGTGGCACAGCCGCTGCCAATGTTGAACTTGCAGCCTGATCTTTGATCTTATCGCATCCGCGAGCCAAAAGTGTTAACTGAAACTGAATACATCTCTTTCAGTCTCTCCTTGTCGCTCCTTGTCTCTGTTTGATTAATTGAAATTTCACTTTTTGCGCCGCAATCTTCATTTATTTCGTGGCACTTTAATTTATGCCCCCAAATGAAGAGCACGCCCCAAACATGTTGCAAGTGCCACTTAGGGGCGCATTTGTTGTCGCTTTTAAAGCGTTTGCGGTACGCCCCTTGAGCATTTTGGTCCCTTATTGCCATTTTGCACCACGCAATTAGCCACTGGCCAAGTTGCAGGCTCGCTTCTCATCCATGAACGTCTGAGCCATGTATGTATGTGGCAAGCAGCCCAATTACACATGCAAATTGCAACACAAAGGCCACAGTTCTAGCCAGGCCATAAGTTTAGCTGCCTATTTGTTTGCCTACGAACAACAATTTGAGTTGCATCTGCAAATGATTTCTGGGGGCTGTCTGACTGAGTTCATTAGCAGTTTGGCAGAAGATCATTAATTTCGGCAACTTGGCCGGGTTCCATTTCTTAAATACGCATTATGACAGACAGATAGACTGATGGATGGCCAAATCATAAACAGCAAACAGCTAGAAGAGTTCAAACGAACTAGTTGAGACTGCTGGAGAAGTAGATACCCTGTATGCCTTTAGACAACCAAAGCATTCATTTCACTCTCCTCTTAACTATTGACAATATATTTGTGGAAAATAATGCAGACTCCCTAAAGAAGGCATAACAAACGCCGTAACGAGTAGGAGGACAATTTTAATAAAGAATGTGATATTGTTTTTATTAAAATTGAACTACAACGGCCTTAATAACTCGCTTTAGGAAACTCAATTATGTTTAATATCAGATTAGTTTTTAAGTTAACTGAACACTTAGATGACATACCAAATAATATAAATATTCGGTTGATATTTTATTTTACTTTTATTTTAACAAATGAAACCCAGTATTCAATACCAATCCTATTTACAATTTATCGAGCACTAGCTGCCAGGACACTCTATTCAAATATATATTTGTTTTCCTACTTTGAGGGGAAAATAGTATTATTTATACCAAGTTATCTTGAACAGTAATTAAGAACAGGTAATGATATATCCTTTACAGGAACAGGCATGCCTCGGCCTTTTTTAAATCTTCACAAATTTATTATACCCTTTAAGGCAACAATCTTTTTAATTTATAAACAACCTTTCTAGTTTCTGTTTGCTAATGGAAATTCAGTAAATTTATTATTAGTAAGTTATTAATAGAATGAATATCTTGAATTTGATAATACTTAATACGTATAACGAATTTATGATGCGTATTATGAATATTTAAACTAATTTAAAGCCTTGTAATCTAATTCGATTCTACACATAGTAAATTCATTAATTTTTCATCGTTGATTAGGCATAATAATGCACAATTTGTGATTATTAAAGCACAAATTAAGCATTGATAATACACAATCAGTGATTAGTAAAGTACAATCTGTGATTTACTCAGGGGATAAATTGTCCCTCAGAAAAGCTTGAATTGTACCTAAAGCAAAGATCTGTGATTAGTTAATCTAAGCTCGATTATGTGCTTAATTTTTGTCCCTAATTATGCCCAGATATTCTCTCTGTGTACTAAAGCTAGGAGCACAACTTAATAATACTTATCAAACTAATGTAATAATTCGGCTTAGTAAATTACTTGTGCATAAAATTAAACTCCTTATTTGGGTTAATCTAAATAACTTAACTTGATAAGAGTATTAAGTATAAGCGTATGTGTAGTACAAGTTAAGTCTACATTTTAGTTGACTGCTAAGTTGGCTGTCATTTTAGAATTTATAAACTGTTTAAGCAAAGCATTAAACACAACTCAAAACAAGTTAAGTTTGCTGAGCGAAGACAACATACTAAGAGATAATCTATCCTGCCAACTCTCCCCCCTCTCTCTCTCTCTCTCTCTTGATCTAAATATCTCTTACCAGTCATAGCTTAGCAACATTTGCCGCTGGCAACATTCTAGTTGTGGGCAATGTTGCAATGTCGCCTGCTGCTGCTGGCGTCGACGCGGCGACAAAAAACACGCTGCCAACTGATGCGGCGCACAGCAGTGAACTGCACGTGGATGCTAGCAACAAGAGCAGCAGCAGCAGCAACTGCGGCAGCTGGCAACGTGTGGCACGCAAAACCGCGTGGCAGCAACAGCAGCAGCAACAACAACAGCAACAACAACGCTTCGTATGAGCAAGTTCGGCTTCTGTCTGCACTTCGTGGATGTGGTTGTGCTTGAGCTGAAGATGTTGCTGCTGTGGTTGCTGCTGCTGCTGCTGCTGCTGTGGCCAGTTGCTGCTGGGAAATGTGGCCGATTGCCATGTGTTGCAAGCAAAGGTTTTTGGAAACTGCATTGGTGTTAGGCTGCTTTCTTTCAATGCCAACTTAACTTGGCCCAGACGCTTATCAGTCAACGCTTTTGCGCGCTGTCATAATTTATGAGCAATGTTGCAGCTTGTGAGCTGACTCTCTTTGTACTGTTGGCAGGCATATAAGTACTGCACACACCCACACACACACACTCGCAAACACTCAACTCAAACACTCACGACCATTCAAACTCACTCACATTCGTATTCAAAGGTAACACTCACGCGTGGTCGCCTCAATAACTCATCCCTCATCCGAGTCACGCCGTCTGCGGTCCCGACATGTTACGCTTGCCTGCCTGAGTTCAGCTAACAGCGGGCAAAACTTAACTAAAACCGCCTTGCATTTCCTGCCTGCCGCCTACCCCCTGTCCCCTTCTCTTAGCCCGCCCCACACGGGCTCCCACTTCACCCACCGCATTGCAAATCATTTTGAAATGCAGCCACGCACGCAAAAAATGAGCTCGTTTGAAATCCAAACATTTTAGCAGCCTTTCTTGCTTCACTCCTGCCCCACTGTCCCCCCTGCTGCCGCACACAGCTACCCCTCTGGGTGGACCCCTTGCCCCCTAATCCCCGCTGCCACTGCTATTTATTCATTGGTGCGTGTTGCCAAATGCCAAACATTTTTAGATGCGACTGCGAACGATGCTTGTAAATACTTTGGAGTTGTGCAAAAGTGGAAAAAGATTTGCTGTCGCAGCTGTTTTAGTTACTGATGTTGTTGTTGTTGTTGTTGCTATTTGGTATTTGCGAGAGAATTTGTTGTCTGTGTGTGTGTGTGTGTATCTTTGAGTTGCCTGCTGACTGTAAGAGCTGAGTAGGAGAATCTGGAAGGCAGTGGAGCACTTGGGCGGTCGCCAAGGAGCCCAGCAAATATTTTTAATGCACTTTTAATTAATTTTTGGCACGAAGAACATTTACCAAAGAATAAAATAGAAGTACATTTTGAGAAACTTACTACTACTACTGAGATTATATGCTAGAGTTAAAAAAACAATCAACAGTATCGCAGATTTTGAATGGTTATTCAACATAAGCTTGCACATAAAATTGTTACATTCATAAAGCATTTTTGGTCTTGATTAAATTCATTTAAAAAAGTTTTAAATTAAGTTTAACAAAAATAATAACATTCCTGATATCCCTATCTTCCCAAGCACCCATTTCTGTTTTGTTCTATTTTGATAGAAGAAGAAGATTAAGAAGAAGATTAACATTGTCCGTTGGCTTAAATTAGTTTTATTTATTCAATTTTAAAATTAAGTTTAGAAAAAATAATAACATTCCTGATATCCCTATCTTCCCAGGCATCCATTCTGTTTTGTTCTATATCGATAGTTGTAACTTTTACTATCGATACAGTCTCCCGTCACTATTTACAGTCCTTTACTCATCAATTGATTTTAAAAATAAGATTAACATTGTCCCTTGGCTTATTTATACAGTTTTAAAATAAAGTTTAAAAAAATATTAACATTCCTGATATCCCTATCTTCCCAAACATCAATTTCTGTTTTGTTCTATATCGATAGTTGTAACTTTTACTATCGAAACAATCGCCGTCACTACTTACACACTATTTACACCCACTTCTTACAACTGAAGTCAATTGATTTCTAACAGTATAATAACATTGTCCTTTCAAAGCCAGAATCCAGTCACATTCCACATCGTTGGCATTCCTCTGTTGATGCACCCTCTCCTATGCTACCTACTACTGAGATATAGTTAACATTTAAGGTATATTTTACAGCTTTAACAAATAGTTAAAATTTCTCGAGCTGCTGTTAAAATAATCGACCATCAAGTTACCCACTACCCACTATCTATGCAATTGCCAGGAAACTAAGCTCAAGCCACATAAAACACTTACACTCGTTAAATGCCCCCAAGCAGAAAACTCGACATTTTACGATAAGTACTCGTAGAAGGCAACTGTCCGTCCACCTACAGTGAACACACCTTTAACTGCCCGACTACAACTTGAATAGAGCCATCAATTAATTAAAAGCCAAATAAACATTTAAAGAGCACGAGAAATTATCAATTAGTTGCTCTCTGGCCCAGCCAAAGAAGTGCCACTAAAAATGTATGAAACTCTAACGATAGCCAGCTATCGTAAAATGACTTGTTATCATTAAAGCGATAAGGAAGCTCGGCTCACAGCACAGTGGGCAGCGTGGGTAGCGTGGACCTCGAGTGAGCGAGGCACTGTGGCCACTGTGGATGCTGGAAATCCCAATGCGAGGCCGTGCCCCTCTATAGGATCCTCAGACACACAAGCACACACACACACGCAAACATGGGATACCCGCTAACAACAGTGAGCGATGTTCCACTTACGTTCCACAAACAATGTCCATGTGAATGGAAGGAAACTGGTTGTTGGCCGCACTGTGGTCAATAAGCCATTTTCAATGGGCAAAATATATTTTACTCTCAAACCTTAAATTTTTCTTGATCTTAATATTATACAAGAATTATATAAGCATTATTTAACAAATCAAAATAAATAGATATCATTTCATATATCTTTCACGTCGAAACTCAATCAATGAAAGCATAAGTACATAGGTACACTCAAAAAAATAAATGTCCTTAAATGTAGAAAGTCGCCATACTTTTGTAGCCAAAGGCAGTTAACCTAGCCTTTTTCTGAATTTAAGAAATATAAATGTCAAATTTAGAAATTATTTCTATTAAACAGAAATGTTTTCTGGCTTTTAAGGTGAATTTTATTATATGGCGATTTTCTGAATTCTATGGCATTTAGTTTTTCTAGGTGTACGCACTCAAAAGATTTAAATGGAAAAAAAAGTTTAACGAAATGATACAATATTTAATAAAAAATAGATTTTAGGGATTATCATCATATCCGTACTTATTTATAATAAGATCATAAGATCGGTGAATAATGAAGAGACACAGTTAAGATCTCAAAATTCAGATAAATCTGGTAACCATAAAGAACAAATAAATAGAGAATATTATTATTACATTGGTATAATAAAATAAAACATTAAATAAGATTGATCTTTCCTGGGTAGTAACTATATCGATGAAATAAGGAGTCTGATTGGGAAACGATTTTAAGTAATATAGAATTTTGTGGCATGAAAATGAACTGTTTGCCACTGTGCGACGTCGACGTCAGCTGCTGGCTGTTGCTCTGAGCAGGCTGCCTGACTGCCTGCCTGCCTGCCTGGCCTATTGAAATTTATGTGGCCGTTTTTAGTCGTTTACGCTTAGCCAGCGGAAGCGAACGTCGCAGTCGGAAACAGAATCGGAGTTGAAGTGGATAAGGCGTCTATATCTATATCGTCGTCTTTGCGAGTGCATTATTGCTGATGTGCTTGGTCGTACATAGGTGCAGCTGTCAATTGGGCCTACATATTTGTTTCGTAATAGATTTGAATATTGTGTGAATCATTTACCAAAAGCCCGTACAGTGCAAGTGAGCAGAAATGCTAAATAATCAACAAAAAGTTAATTCAAATTGATAATTATACATTTATTGGAAACTTGTTTTAACAAAATTATTTCAAAGAAATACTAAACGTTGGCCAATTAACATTTGGAGCCAACCTTTTGCACGACTAAGCCAAACTAGAGGCTGAAACCTGTTGCTGCAGCTGTTGACACATTCAAATAGCTGGAGCCCAAAGCGGATATATACCAGTGCCACAAAGCAGTTCTATAAGGTTGGTGGTATGCCATTAATACTTATGGCAGTAATTAAACTATTTCGAATAATTATGCTAACATGATCATCTAATCGCGTGTGTGTGTGTGTGTGTGCGGACCCAACGAGCCATTTAAATTAATCAACATGACATACACTGGCTATGCAAATTTCTCCTAAATTGAGGAAGTCAAAGAAAACCACGCTTAACTGTTACACTTTGCTGGCCAGAACAGAACAGAACGGAACAGAACAAGAACAAGTTCTTGGCTGTTTGTTCAGCGCTCCCAAGCGTGAGAAAATTCACAGCGCATTAATTAGCAATGAAATCATTTTAAGGTAATCGACAATGCGGGTAGCAATCCCAATCCCAATCCCCAGTCTCAGTTTCAGTCCCCAGTCTCAGTTTCAGTCTCAGTTCCATTATTCCCAGTCCCCCAGGTTCCATCCAGCTGCGGTCTTGCTTGCTCGCATGCAAGTTGCTTGTGGCTTGTGATTGGAATTGCACAGCTAAAAAACTAATTGCTTGAAAATTAAAAACGTGTCAGTTGACACGCTAGGCTCCTGGCTGCTAGCAGCCTCGGAAGCTGCAGCTGCAATTGATTGCAACAGCAATTGTTGTTGCTGCTGCCAAGTTGCAACAAAATAACAACAGCAACAGCACAGTGGTACATCCTAACAAATAAGTGCCAGAGAATTCATAAAATCATCCTATAATAAACAATAAATGCCATAGAATTCAGAAAAACATCCTATAATAAACAATAAATGCCATATGTTTTAAGGATATGCCATATTATTAAAGGTGTTTTTGATTAATTCAGAAAAACATCCTTTAATAAAAGTCACCCTAAAATTCACCCTAAATTCTGTTGAATAGAAATAAATTACGAAATTTAAGAAATATATTTATTAAATTTAGAAAATAAACTAAAGTTAGCTGCCTTTGGGTTCAAAAGTATGGCATTTTAGGGCAGTTATTTTTCTAAGTGTAGCAATACACACACGTTGTCTTTAGGTACATTTGTAATTGACTAACAAAGCCATGATTCAAGCAAATATTTTAGTTTTTCAAAACAGGTTTAAAAGTGTGTTAGAGCAACAAATGAATGGTAACATTGAAACAAAATTATTATTTTGTTTGACGAGCTAATAATACAATAATTAATCAATCATTGCTTTATTGATGCTGCAAGTATTTCGAAATCAAACTGCTTTAAAAACACAATTGAGATACAAATTTTGATAGATATTCCTTTTTAAGACAATTCGTTTTTTTGGGAAATTATAAATTAATTTCATATATTTCATTTCATTTCATTTATTTTTATTTTAAAGGTTTTTTTGGTAAATTTTTTTTTTTTTAAGAATGAATTGAAATTTCACCTTTTATTTATCGAAATTGTCTCAATTTATAATTTAAAAACTCTTTCGGAAAAATGAAAGAATTTAAAACATGTTGGATCCTCAAAAGACTTGCAGTTTCCTTCCGAAACTTGGGAAGAAGAATACAACAATTGCAGACATTTTATTTATTGTAGGCACAACTCCAATTCTCAGTTGCAGTCTCTAAAACAATTTCAATATTGTGAAGAGCATCAATTACACTGAGGCGGGGAGGCGAAGGGAAACGTGTCTTGTGGCACAGCATGAGCCGGAGCAAGCGCACCAAACCCAATTCATACAGACTCATTAAGGTTTTAATTTACAAGTTTAGGTTGAGACTTAAGCACTGCGATTTATATGCGTCGAGGCAAGAGGCAATAATCAACAGCAAACAACAAACAGCAACAAGCGGCAATCACGCAGAGCGGCAACAACAGCAACAGCAACAATAACAACATGCCAATGTCCACCTACGCAGTCCAAGAAACAAAGCCAAGACTTTTAGGCCTGGCCAAGAGAGGCAACAACAACAAGAGCCAACTTGACAGCAACGACGACCACGACGATTTGTGCAAATGGACCGACATTAATGTTTGGGACATGAGCAACATGAAAACGATAGCAGCAACGTGTGTGTGGGGGGAGGGGAGGGCTTGAGGGTACAATAAATACCAAAAATGCAGCATTGATTAAACACACCTTGGCAGGGCACCATGATTACCATGGCTTGTCACTTGGCCAACTGATTGCACGAAATGCTAACCTTAGACAACAGCAAGAGCAACAGCAACAGCAGCAACACTCTCCTCTACACACCTGCAGCAGCAGCCGCCAATTATACACAGACATTGAGTTGACGCACGTGCATGTGATTTGAAAGACCAAAAACCGTTCTAATTTCTCAACTGTCAGTGGCAAGAGGCAATTGGAGCCTGCAACAAGCCCGCACCGAACTCGTTAGTTCTGCAGCTTCGGCTGCTGCAATTATGTAGCGCGTTTACAAAAGAAGGTCGTCGTCGTCGTCGCCGTCGTCGTCATCGTTGTTGTTGTAGCTCATGTCTTCATTTTGGGCTTTTTGCACACAACGGCAACAGCAACAGCTACACATGTTGCTGGTGTGCAACACAGCAACAGCCAACAGCTCACAGCCAACAGCCAACAGCCACAGCAGCAGAAGCAGGAGCAAAAGCAACGCTTTTTGTTTGTTTGTATTGCCAACACTTTTGGCCTTTGGCGTTGACGGTAACCTCACCAAGCCTGGTCAGACCGACCAGCCCCCGCCGGTCTGCCCTTGTTGCCTTTATTAAGCAACGACCGAGGCAAAGGCACTTGCTGCCACACCAACAGCAACACTAACAGCAACAACAAAGCGTGGCCTGCAATCCCAGCGCGTTTTTTTCTTAATAGTTTTCAGCTGCAAACAAGTTTTTTGAGCCAGGCTGCTGGGCACTTTGGGCCCCTCCGGTGTTGACGTCGCCGCTGGTTGCCGATTTTTTCTCTAATTTGCACCGCTTTAATTTTGCCTTTTTATTTGCAACACTTGTCGTTTAAATGCAGCAGCCGGGCAAAGTGTTGCCAATAAATTAAATGCGATGCAAGCAACGAAAAAAATCAAGAAATAATCATATTACTGACCATACCGAGGCTAATATACACTTGCTGGATACTTAACTGAATATTAAATCAAATTTGCGATGGAAACCTTTAAAGTCTAATAAAGAAGACATTTACAAAGTAAACAAACTTCTTAACTGAACTCAACCTTATAAAAGAATTGCCTAATTTATAGTTTGTTAATAACTAAATTTATATATCAAGGATAACTTCCAAATTTTGATTTATTCACCAATCAAGAATCAAGATTCTACCGGACAATTTATTACTATAAGAGTTCTTAAGCGCAGCTGGCCTGGAAAACGTTTAAGAATGCAGCACAAAGCGAAATTGATAAATTAAAGCACAACAAGTTACTCAAACAAGTGATTTGGCTTACAATATAATTATGTATAATATTCAAGTTTGGTTTAATAATAATCCCCCCATTTCGCCGTTTCCGTTTATGGGCACTCAGATTTAACAATCGGCGCCTCACAAACTTCATTAAGAATTTATGAAACTTGCTGCAAGGGTATGAAAAAACCAACAACAGAGGTTGCAACCAGTGCCCCATGGACGAAAATTATCTATGTGGCCGGCAGTTCTCAGTTCTCAGTTCGGTTCGTGGCACGGCGCAATCGCAACAAATGGCATTTTTATTGATATTTCGGTCGGTTTGCCTGGCAGCTTCATGTTGAAATATGCGCGCCACCTGTTGATTTTGTTTTCAGATTGGTCGGGACGGGGCTCTTGGAGACTTTTGGAGCATGGGCTCTCAGACTCCGTCTACGTCTCCGTCTGCAGCTCAGGCTCTGGTTGAGACTGAGACTGAGCCTCTTGGTTCAAGCCAAAGGGGACTCGTGATTTGCAGCACAAATTAAAAGCGAGGGCGATGCATATAAATAGCAATTTGGACAGACGAATTAAGCCAAATGACTCCAAGTACACACAGCCAAAGTTGTAAACTTGTCGTGTCACAGAAATGAGCTCAAGTTATGTCAACAGCGTGACTGCAGAGTTGTGTGCTGGAATGGCATGAGGAAGTCATGCATTCATATGTAGACCCCATGGGAAACTTAGGGAACCCATGCGGAATGCGGAATGCTTAGAACTTTTTAGACCAAAATATTATTAGACGTCTGCAAGGCATAAAAGCCTACAGAAAAGGGTACAATTTAAAGGACAACCACGACCATTAGGGTATTTGAGGAGAGGGGGACGATAAATTGATCAATCCTTACTGTTTATTAGTTGCGGATAAGGTGGATGCATGTGTGGGGAGCTGCAGTTCATTGGGGCCAATAGACAGCCTAAAATTAGCCTTCTTCCGTTTTGGAGACTCATTTAAAAGTTTCATACCACCATTTTTTAAACCGCCCAAATAAGTCACCAAAGCGTATTTTAGTCTGCCTCATGAAACCCATGATGTCCCTTTCAACATCCCTACAGGATACACATGTCCACTTGAGGCCAGATTTTGACTCTATCTGGTCCACAATGGGCGATCTTGACACTTTATAAATTGAGGATATACACCAACATGTGTACCAAGTTTAGTTGCTCTAGCTTCAAGGGTGTCATACGGACAGACGAACGGACGGAAGGACGGACATTTCGCTAACCCAATATACTATTTTCCTTTCGGGAACATAGTATAAAAAGATAAATTAAAAATATAACAATAAAGCACTGAAGAAAGATACTTGTATAAAGAACAGGTAGGAACCCTAGGGTTAAACAACTACCGTTGATTTGTACTTACAAATGAAATAACAACACAAAGCGCGTGCGCGAAGACCGAAATTCGCAAACGGAATGCTAAGAGAAGAGACCGCGATTAACACCAACAACAACACAACTAATGCAAGCGCGGGAGTGAGATAAAAAGAGAGCGCAGTGATTAAGCACAACAACAAAATATATGCAGAGAGCAATGCAACTGTAAAATCAAACAGAAAGCTACGCTGCAGTTTGTTGTTGTGTTTAGACACAAATTATTATATTAAATACACAAATAAAGCACAAAGAAGTATAATTATAGTCCACACAGGTGTTTAACACAACCGAATATATAACACAAGTCACAAATATGAAGTTTGCAATTGAATAATTGCTAAGAACGGGGAAAGAAAGGCGCAAGAAAAAAAACACGTCCGTTTGCGAAAGCGAAGCGAATGCGAATGATTTCGTATAATAGACTCAGAGTCAATAATAATAGGAGGAGGATTAAAAACATTTCTTTGATTTTTTGGCATAAAGTGCCCAGAATAAGCTTTAAAGTAATTTTAGATATTATTTTAATGTCCGCAATCCATTTAAAGTAAAATGTTAAACTTTTAAATTTTTTAAAATTTTTGAAATTTTTGACAGGGGTTAGCATGGAAAAAATTGACACATTTTGATAAAAAATTTTTTTCAAAAAAAAGTACATTTTAAATGTCCTAATCAATTAAAAGGACAAACCATAACTAATAAGGTATTTCACATGAATATCGGATGAAATTTGACAAAGTTATGTGAGTTGGAAGTCTATGAAAAACATATTCTAAATTTATTAGTTTCTGGATTGAATTTTATTGCAACATGAGAAATAAAGTATCCTGAATAAGCTTTAAAATAATTTTTGATATTATTTTAATGTCCGCAATCCATTTAAAGTAAAAAGCTAAAGTTTTAAATTTTTTAAAATTTTGGAATATTTTGACAGGGGTTAGCATGGAAAAAATTGACAAAATTTGATAAAAATTTGTTTTCAAAAAAAGTACATTTTTTAATGTTCCAATCAATTAAAAGGTCAAACCATAACTAAAAAGGTACTTCACATGAATATCGGATGAAATTTGACAAGGTTATGGGAGTTGGAAGTCTATGAAAAGCATATTCTAAATTTATTATTTTCTGGGTTGAATTTTATACCAAAAAAATAATCTATTTTATTCTCTGGCATAACTATTTTATTTTGGTAACTTAATTTGAGAGCTCTATTTAGTTTTATACAAACTGTTTATCTTTGTGGTTACTTTAACACTCTGTAAAGGCATAAATTCTTATAATGAATTGCGATTGCCGGAAAATTCAACTTTAAATGAAACTTTTCTCGAAATATTCCAAGAACTCAATTGAGCTGAAGCCCAAGTGCATTTGTGTTTTATGAACTACTATCAACTTTATCAGAGATCTTCATCCAATTAAGGGCTTCAGCCACGTTTGGTTTGGGCCCATACACGTAAGATAAGCTATCAGATGCTAACAAAACTCCCCCCGCGGAGTGCACTATAAAGTTGCTGTTGACAGACGAACGACAGGTAGATAAGTAAAACGCTGATAAGCAGCAAATTTGACAGCCATAAAGTAAACGACCGACCGACCGACGACCGACTGACAGGCAGGTAGAAAAGATGTCAAACTGTGTAGTACAACAACTGGGAACTAAAATAGTGGCAAGGAAGCGAATTGTAGGGAAAACAGAAGCAATCACAGGTAAAACAGAATACAACCGTGCAGTGAATTGAATCAAACCAGTTTTTGAGAATTTTTATTGTATTTTGCGCATGTCGTTTAATTAAAAGACAATCAAAAGCTGCAGCTGTATTTGTATCTGTATCTGTAGAAGGGACAAAAGCAATGCAGATGAATCCCACAGCATCCCCAGGTTCATCACAATCAAGGGCCAGGCCCACAGGCTGACAAAGCGGCGCAGCTGGAGCTCCAATAAACCTGCTCCAAAACCTCAATCGACATGTTTATGAGCTTTAGACGTATAAATATTTACACGATATCTTAGCTGAGGGGTAGAATGTAAAGAGGCGGGGAGGTAGGGGACAGCAGGAGGAGGGCGGGTAATATCACCGCCTCTTAATGAAATGCTAACGATATTCATTGGAAAAATCAAAAAGCGTAACGAGCCAACTGCAAACCGCAGACGCCGCCCCGCCCCGGCCCCCTCCCCGGCCCGGCAGAGGCAAAAGAGTTTACATTTCGAAATGTTGTGCACCGTTTTAGCCAACAAAAGAAAATTATGTAAATGCTGGAAAATTGTTTTGGCCATTTTCGTTGTTGCCTAGCAATTTGCGCTGCCTCCGCCTGCCGCTTAGGCTCGACTGCGCATTTGGCAAAATCAATTTGGAGTGGCCTCCCAGCGCCCAGAGGCGTGCGGCCGAAGGGCGTGGCCCCAGCAGCCAAGGCTTATAATAATAATTGAATACATCGTTGCCGCCAGCAGCATTTTGACTATTTTGCAATTGAATTGAGCAACCTGAAGCAGAAGCACAAACAGAATCTGAATCAAAATCAGTGGCACAAGCTGAGGAAGAGGCAGAGGCAGAGGCAGGTGCAAGTTGCGCCTGGCAAAAAAGCTAGCCAAGTGGAAATGCGGCACATAATGAAATGGTATCTGACGCTGTTGCCCCTCCAGTTATTGGTGGGCATTATTAATTTGTGGCAAGGCTTTGACCGGCCAGAAAAGCTTTAGAAATGTTGGCAACATTTCAAGTGATATTCAGGGCACATCAATCAAATGGTGAATTTTAACTGATAGCTGCCAAAACTCAAACAAATCAAATAGTTTAATTGGAATACATCACATTTTTGGTTACTGTCTTTCACTTAAATCAAAATAAGCTCTGAAATTCATCTTATACATATTTTAAGTGGCAAACCAGAGCTAAATTATCTGTACCTATAAGATACACGACCACACAGCTCCGTCCTCCATCCTCCATCCTCCATCCTGCAGCTCGTCAGCTTATTTATGCACATGCAACTGTAACTCTTCATCAAAATAATGTAATTATCCAAATTGTTTTCTTTGAAATTTGTTTACATCATTTTTTACTGGGGCTGCAATATGCTAAAATGCCAGCATGCAATGCGAAACGGTTCCCGTTAAGAGCCACTTGAAGTTGAAGTTGAAGTTGCACTCGCAACCAACACATGAGCACAGACGGGACAGGAATAGGGATAGGGATGGGGACAGGGACAGGGACAGGGACAGACTTGCAGCAGCAGCCCCAACAGAGCCGCAAGCAGCTTTGCCACTGCAACAGCAACATCCAACACATCATCAGCATCCGCATTTGCATCCGCATTCACATTCACATTCGCATCCGCATCCTCGTCCTCCTCCTCCTCCTGCTCATCCTGTTGGCTGGCGCTTCAATGCAGCGCCATAATCTTCATTATCATTAAAGCCGCGCGGAAAGCGCCGCTAAACTGTTTAACTCTTTTTGCAGCTTCCGTTTGAGTTTTTACTCCCTGTTTTTGTATCCTTTTTTGCATGCAAACTGCTCGCTTGTGCCAGATAGTATAAGTACATATAAGCATATAGGAGCATTATCCAACCCAGCGCGCATTTTAATTGCATTCCATTTATAATGAACACACACACACACACACACAAAGTATCTCAACACGCTTTTGGCTTGTTTTCCATCTCCAGCATCAATTTCATAATGAAATTATTTTGGCAACCTAATTTTTTTGCTGCTGTATAAACTTTGATAAATGTACGCGGCTAAATTACTTTGGCTAAAATGTGTGAAATTTGTTTACGCTGGGCACAAATTCGCTATGAGGATTGTGAAAAGATGTACTTAGCTGATAGATGGGAGAAAAGGTTCGAAATGGGCGGAATTGGGTTCGCTTTACTTCCTCCAGCTGTGATCAGGAGCTGAAAGATAAGCCTGGGAACGTTCGAGATCGGAGAGAACAAGTTTTTTTGAATCGAGCGAGATCAGGCTTGAATTCTGACTCCCATGCCCATCTAAAGTTTACCTCAATCTTCAGTCAACGGACAAACAACCCAAGACCATAATTTCGAGGGCCCTCCTTAAATACAGGATGAAATCCTCAAGATATTAGTTGTGTTTTAAGTTCTTCATCGTTCTTTATATATTACGTATATTAACATGTTAAATTAAAGATATACACTCTTCTGTCTATCATCTAAAGTTTACTTAATATATCTCTTGTATTAAGTCTATCAACTATCAATTAAGATTACTAAGAGTATCATTTCTTGGGCCCTCCTTAAATACAGGATGAAATCCTTAAGGTATTAGTTCTGTTTTAATTTTCGATCTTTTAATATAACGTTTATAGACATGTTAAGTCCAAAGTCTACTTAATCTATCTTTTGTACTTAATCTATCAACAATCAATGAAGCTTACTAAGAGGATCATTTCTTGGGCCCTCCTTAAATACAGGATGAAAACCCTAAAGGTATCAGTAGGGTTTAAGTCATTAACTATCGTTCTGTATGTTAAATTAAAGATTGTATCTCAATATCCATATATTATTATTATCCTATGCTTACTTCGCAACGATAAACTCCTGATTTCAAGCATATTTTGATTAACTTGAAAGCGTGTTCTTCCGATTAAGTTATTAAAGAGCTGTATATGGTTATTTAATAGTTCAGCAACTGCGTGCAACGTTCTGGCCTGTTATTATATATACTGCAACTGTCAATCAAAATTGCTTTAGTGGTAAATTGCTGCTTGTCGTAGATGCATTTACAATTGAGCCGGAAAAACTCTTAACTCAAAACTGAAAAGCGCCATTAGAAAGCCGTTTTCCGATTGCCTCAACTGAAGTGAAGTGTAAAAGCTGCACTTGGGCAGCGTCAAGTACAAGTGTGTGCCACCGTTTAGAGATGGGATAAGTTGGGATAAGATTGTCTAAGATGGCATACGAGAGGGGGATGTGATGTGATGTGATTGAATGTGCGATGCGATCAGTTGGCGGTCTAATTGCTTTGAATTTGGCTGTTGTCTACTGTGTGCTGTCGGAGTATTCAAGACACTTGAACGAGGCGACACCCAGCGAGAACATACATAGATGGTTGGGAGATGGGATGCCTGGATAAGTAGGCGCCTGGGCTGCTCTATTGTGGGAATAACAATGCAGGAAACGCGAAAGGCCACTAAATTGTCCCCTGTCAACGTGGAACGGCATGTCAACAACAATAATAATCGTAATAACCAAGAGAGTGGCCATGTCCCGGTTCTGTTAGTATGTGAAATACATACATATCAAACTATTAAGGCCATGTGCTGTACAGAGAAGCAGGCGAAGGAGCAGGCGCAGGCGCAGGAGCTGGATCTCGAGCTGGAGCAGGTTCAGCGGGTTGAGCGGTCTTGACAGCCAACGCGGTGGGGCAATCAAGGCACAAAGCTCTCTGCCAGCGATTTACTTTGAGAATCGTCGTGTGGGGCGCCCCGTCTGTAGTCGTAATAGTCGTTGTTGTTGCCGGATGAACTGGATATTGGCCGCTAAGAATAGAGCTAGTCGGCGGCGACGGACAATGCTGCTCCGAAGGACGGACAGTTTATAATGAAGAGCAAGGTTGCCAGATTGTTGTAGTAAGCGAAAACTTAAAAAGTATATAATAGTTAGAGGAAGTTCCAAGATATATAGTTAAGAAAGGGTTCTGAAATGAAATTTAAACTCTTTCTATGTAAATACTGAATAAAGTTTGGATTTTATTAATCACAAATACCCATTCAAACTTAAAGCTTTGCCATTGTTTATAGATTATGCTTGGGACGGTAACCTTCCTAAGTTTTCCAACTAAATTTGTATTTTGCTTGTTTCTTAACTCTCATCCGTTTCTAGCTCTATCTAGATTTTGTGTATCTGCAACTCTCTTTTAACTTTATCCACAAGCTACTCTACTGTTTTAGTTGAGCTGCGGACCCATTGCTTTTACAACAATCCATCAGCTATGTACATAAAGCAGGCAACACTTCCTCGGGCGGAATCACCCGAAATTGCCCAACTTGATTAGCAATTCCAATTAGAAGTTTTCTCATTTCTGACAGGCATAACATTCACCAGGCCCCGGTTAAGGCCAAAAGAGTGCACTGAGTATGGCAACAATTTGCAGCAACGAGTCCGCAACGTCATCATCATGAAATCATCAGCATTATCATCTGGGTTGCACAATAAAAATAAACAGATCATAAATAATATATGAATTCAATTCATATCCGAAAGGATTTGCGGTTAAGACGCCGACGCCACGCACAAATATGGTCAGAAACAAGTTCCAGAGCCTGAAAACTGAAAACTGAACATTGAACACTGAACACTGTAGATTGTAGACAGTAGAGACTGGGGACTGGGGACCAGGGGCCTCAAGAATTGAGCTCAAGATCGCGTAGATGCGGTCCAAAAGAAAACAAGAAAAACACGTAGTTGTGTTTGTTTATGTGTGTATCTTGTGTGTGTGTGTGTCTTTCAACTCACTTTTTCACAATTTCCCAATGCCGGTTGTGAAATTTGCCAGAGCATCGAATGTTTCATGGCCAAGTTAACAGGCGCACAGCGATGCCAGCCGGCAAATGGAAACAGTCAGCCTGCTAGGTAACCAGCCAGCCGGAGCTGGAGCCGGGGCTGAAGCCGAAGTCGAAGTCGAAGAGAGCGATCTACTAGCCAAGCAGAGAGGCCATCATTAACTCAATGTCGTTGTTGCTGTTGTTGCAACAGCCGCAACTGCATGCAACATGCAACAGCAATTCAAGTTCAACGAAAGAGCAACGAGTTATTGTTTCTAGACAAGATTCTTTCCACTTATTACACAAGTCATCAGGCTGGCAGCCGCAACGTCATCGTCATCGTCGTCGTCGTCGTCATCGTCATCTCTGTCATCTTTTGACATCACTCAGAAAGATCTTTCAGCTTCTCTGATCTTTGCCCCCGCTGCTGCCTTTGCCTGTCTTTGTTCTTAACGGTCAAATGTTGCTGCTACCAAATTCAGACAGGCGTTGCCGCATCATTATCAACAACTCATCGTGCAGTGAATATGTGAAAGAGCTACCGTATCCTGTCTGTATACCTGACCACAATTTGATCCACCGGAAAGCGATGCTCACATCAAAAACTCTTCCTGTACCCCTGCTCCATCCACATCAAAAACATTGCACGGGTGTTGCATCTGTCTGAATTTGTTGCTGCGGCCGCGCCTTTGATGCCACTAATTGTTAATTAATGGAATGCAGGCGGTATGTGCCGTGCCCAGGCATCGCCTCGAAAGATTAGCGCCCCGGGGCTGGTTGGTCTTGGCCAAGGTATCCGCAGATTACCTTATCCCAAGCGCCGCTCGGCTAGCCGAGTTAATGCGACTCTCAACATGAAATGGAAATTAAATGCCAGGTTTTATTTCATTCGAAGTCATCACAGTTTCAGAGGAGGCAATTTCATAATTATTATAAATATTATCATAGTTATATCAACAAACTGCGAGGGCTTCAAATATTTTAAGTATTTGGTAAGTGGCCAGTTGGCTAAGAGAATATCAACTGAAGAATATCATACTATACACAGTGATTTGTGAAAGCATCGATGTTTTGTATGGAAAACATCGAAGAACATCGATGTTTTGTATGGAAACAGTAGTAGTAGCCTTTTGGTTATAGGTTGTATATACAGTGATATCTCAATAGAGTAACCTTTTGGTTATAGGAACAAATAGTGAACAACTTCTTTGATACCTTGAGAATCTAAACATAAAGATAATTTTTACATAAACATAATTTCCAACAGGAGTGCCCAACTACATACATAGATTGTACCCTCTACTGAGCCCAAGGGCCAATCTCCTGCACAAATGCAAGGACTTTCATTAGATTAAGAGTTGCCTACATCCTATGTTTGGAAGTTATTCTTTCCCAGAAGATTCTACTTCTTTCTCTTCTAGCCAGGATGGTGCATTGTATTAGTATTTGCAATGAGGATTCATCCTCGAGCTCGCAGAAACTGCTTCAAATATATTTCAGCTTTAATAATGAGAGTCTCATTTCAATAACTAATTTTCTTTGACAAACATTAAAGAAAACGCTTTTGGTTTTAATTAGTGAACTTTTTCCTTTGCCTATAATCCAAAGAAGAACGAACAAGAAATAAATGCAATCTTAAACTACTATTGAATTGTATAGAATTTCAGAAATGTTAACCATATAAAAGTCCTAAGCCAACAAAAGAGAAACGAGCTCTCCTTTCCGTTTAAGTTCGCAGCAAAGCAAATAAAAAATTGGTAATACGAAACGAAAACGAGCTTAAAATGATATCGATAGAGTAAACACATAATAATATGCTCGAAAGTCACGTAGGGAAGTTGGCAACAGATATTCCTTTCGTTTGCTTATAAATAAGCAATATTATTTGAAAATTTGCAGAGTTTGAAAATCGCTTTCAAAACCATCTGCAAAGAATTCGTAATTTCCTTTTTCAAACTTGTGCTCATATACATATAAGTTATTTGTCCTGCCAACTGAAAACTGAAAACTTAACAGGAAAGGCAACTCCTGTCGGTGTGTTAGCAGCTCGTATCATCTGTTGACAGCAAAAGTAACTTAAGAACCGAGGAAACCCAGCCAGGTGACTGAGTGTGGCTGCATTTCTCAGGCGTTTCAGTTGTCTCCAAGGTGCTTATCGATACCAAGGACCTGAGTGTGAGGAGGTGACTGCTCCTTAACTTTGAACGCTGGCTGCACTTTGCATGTTACCAAAAATGAATGATAAAAAAGTGAAACGCTGAAACATATTTCATTTTCAGCTTCAACGAGGCAAAAGTTTTTCAATCTCCCAGAGACGCAACTCACCTGGCCACCCCAGGAATCCCGAACCCCGAGCATCCTTTCACCACAGCCCCCCACTCCAGTCGCCCTAAGCCCGTCTCGTGCCACAAACTGTGTCATCAGACGCTGTTTGTCGCATAACTTTTATTGAACTGTCGCAAACGTTGCATAGCAAAAGAGTGGCAAGGGGGAGGCAGTTCGGGAAAGGTGACAAGTGCCAAGCCAAAAGCCGCAGACATTTGTATAAATTATTATAGTCGCATGCGTTGGCGCCTTGGGGAGTGTTTGACTTTTTGGCCTGACACAAGCGATATGCATTTATGATTGCATGTGACATTTGCATGCAGTCTTCCTTCTGTCTCCCCACACCATCCCCTTTGAACTTGTTGAAATTGTAGTGCAACAGCTGACAGTGTCCGCGGGGCGTGAAAATATTTATTTTGCTATTTCGCTTCTTTCACTTTAATTTGAGAGTGCTTCGCTGATTCGTGGAGCTCTTTGCTTTGGCATTTGCACGACACAATCATTAAATAGCCATGGCCAAGTGCTGACAACAACAACAAGAACATCTACAACAAATTACAAGCGCACATTGTCAACGTTGCACTTTAGGCGACATAAATTTCATGTACATTGCCACAGCGACACGGGCAAAAAGAGGTCCAAACCGGCAGCCAGGAGGTGTCAATGTACAATTGCGGCAACAACGATAACAACAACAACAACAATAACAATAAAAGCTGCAACAAGGGTCTGGTCTAAACAAAGACGCGATTGTTGTTGTTGCACTGCGCATGCCAAATGCGGACACGACGCCAAGAAGCCGCCAGCCCGCCAGTCCGCCTGCCTGCCCTCCAGCCTGCCCCAGCTTGACAATGTGGCTACCCGGCCTTGCCACCGCCTGTGCCCTAGCCCTGCTGTTGGTCCTTGTCCCGGGTCTTGGCTTGGTTGGGTTTTGATTCTCATCCGCATGCACGCCGCGGTTTTAAGCCATTGCGCGCTCTTCTATTGACACACGCGACGTATGAGTAACGTCTTGGAATGTTGCCGCCGTCATTGTCGTCGCTGCATTCCGTAATTACGCGGCATTAGCACAACAAATCGAGCGCACAGCATTGCATTTAATTAGTAGAACCAAGGAGTGGGACCAGCAGCAGTAGCAGGAGCAGAAGCAGAGCCAGGGGCAACGCAACCCAGACCTCAACTGCAAACATGCCAAATCAAATTGCTGGCATAATTCATAATTGAATTGCATTCGCGGCTTGCGTGAAGGCTACATAAATTTTGTCATAGCTTTTGCGGCTGACAATGAGTCGGAATGATGATTTATGGCATGTTCCGGCTTGCGATTTCACCCAGAAACTGCTACAAATCAAAAAAGGCTGAAAAACTTTAAGATATAACAGCTTAAAGTTGGCCTTAATAAACTAATATAATAGCGTTAATTAGTTGTACAATTTAAATCAGAGTAGAGTTAGTTAGGATGTCCTGACGGGCTAGTTCTGTCTAAAAACTAACTATATTTCAAATAAGTTATAAGCATCCCAACAAATGAAATGAATATACATATAGAATAACTAAAGTACAGCGAAAACTGGTAAAGTTTATATATCTATCGATACTATCGATAGTCTTACGTATATTCAAGCTTGAAACTAACAAAGCAATCATTTTTTAACTTTTATAAGAACTTTATTTATAAATTTCAACTACACATTCAAGCCCTAGCTTAAGAAATTCAAAGAATATACATTTTGAGCTTATTATAACAAAAATAGCACGATAAAAACCTATCGATAGTGGCAAAAATCTAGGTATGGTAACAACAGCAAGCGCAGCATTGCTGCTATCGATAGTTTTTCAACTTAACCTATATTTTATCAAACTAACTGTGGTTAAATGTGGTTTTGAAAGCATTTTTAAAAAATAATAAAATACAAAAGTAAAATAATTGAAAAACTTAAATTTCCAACGGCGAAAACCAAACAGAATTCGAGATTTTTGGTAAAAACCGGAATAAGCGACAAAGGAAGACTGAGGCCGACTCTTTGGTTGTTGTGGTTATTGTTGTAGTTGTTGTTGTTGTTGTGGTTGTTGTGTGTTGTTGTTGTTGTTGTTGTTGTCGTTGTCTCATTGTTAGCCATGTCTTGGTCTCTTTATTCTCATCGTTGTCGCTGATGTCAAGCCAAATGCGGTTCACATTTTAAGTCTCATTGTGGCTGTTGTTGTTGGCTTTGTTGCTGTTGGGGCATTGTTGGGGCCAGGGTGCGCCTACTTACATACACAAACACACACACACACACACAGACACACACATAGGAGTACATGCCACATGTCGGCACATGAAACTGGGCTGAGGATTGTCACGTAACAGGCAATTCCGAATTCAGCCTGGCCAATGGTCGGCTGAACCGTTAGTTATCACTCTGCCGAGTTGTTAACTTAAAGCTCTGGGTATTTTATTACAATTGAGTGAGTGGCCACCCAGGCGGCAATCCGAACTCAAAGTTCAAAGACTGTTGACATTTTGTGCCTGCAACATGCAACATGCAGCAACTGATTGATATAAGGCGCTTTAAAAGAGTCACCATGTGGCCAACTGGCGATTGAATTTCACAGTAAGTGCATACATAGCACAGTCTAAGAAAATATGAACTCGAATAGCAATAACAAGCAGCAGCGGCATGAGACATGAGACACTCTCCCACGGACAGCAGCTTCTCCAGTCTATCCAAAATATTTCCAAACGATTTAACAATGAATTTCGTAACGAAATCTCTTAGAAAATAGAAATAAAAGTGCCCACAAAAGACAAACACACACACACACAGACAGACTGGCACGAGTAGACCGTCGTTATAGAGTTAACTTGCCGTCAACTCTGCCATAATATCAATTTCAATAAACTAACAAGCAAATGTGGATGCGGATGTGCGGATGTGTGCATGTGTTTCTCTCTGTGCGTCTCGCAGGCAATATAAGAACTTATAGTGTGCACACACACATATATAAATAGATATATATATAGATATACTTACCCGTATAGTGGCAAAAGCAGCGCTCTCGCACATATGTTCTGTCTGGGAAGTCGATATTTTCGAATGGGGATAGCTGAAACAGAAACAGACTGCATATAAAGGTAAATTTCAATTGTAGCAAATGAGACACTAAAAGTGCGACAGACAATGCGACAACTAAGCAGCGGAATAAGCAATTCAGAAATAAATGAGAATATTTAACAAAGAAGTTGCTATTTTTGGCGCGCCGACAAGTTTAATAGACAGAAACTTCAATATCAAGCGACTTGATTTGATTTTAATGACATAAAGTATAATATAACTTGCAATTGCTGAGTTTGGTTGAGATCATTTTAAAAGCAAAGAGGTTGTTCATTCAAGAACAACTTTTTAAGCCATTATTCATGTGGAAGATATAGTGATCTAATTTTGATTAAATTTGATCAGCTTCTAAATAGAATTAGATTGGGTGAGCTTAGTTGAGACAGGTTGAAAATACAAAGTTTTTAGTACAGCAAATCAGTTTTCAACGCTTTGTTTCCATAACATACTATATACCGATTTTATTCAAACTTATTCAGCTTATACAAAGCACAATAAGACTATGTTATAGTGAGTTTGATCAGCATATCATCAATAACATAAAAGTTTTTCATACAACAACTCATTTCATATACATCATATATATATTTATACCCTATTATAATTTTGTCTCGAAATGTGTAATGGACAGAAGGAGACCTTTGACCGACCCAACAAAGTTTATAATATATTCTAGAATCAGCATGAATAGCCGAGTCGATATGAGCAATGTCCTGATACTGTTTCTATGCAAACTAGTCTCTCAAGTTTTAAAGCTATCGTAATGAAACTTGGCACAGAACTTTCATTTTGCTGAAGTCAGAACATAATGGCGGAGCCAGGCCGATTTTTCCGGACCACTATAACGTATAGCTAAGCCATAGTGAATGATCGGTCTACAACTATGTGTTTGTATGAAGCACCGTTTATTTTTGATGATAGACTATTCTTACAAGAACTTACCCAAACCAAGTCTTTAAAGGTTTTATACAATCGCGAATCGCGAAATTCACTTGTCATAATCGAACTAACTATATCATATAAGTTTTGTATCTTTCATTGCTTAGTTATTTCATTGCTTTGTTTATTCCTCATTACCTTATAATTTTAATTTTATGGTAATATCGTAATAAATAAATATCATACCATTCCTATAACAGCTATACAGCTACTTATAGTATTTCTATTTTGATCAAACTTATTGAACTTGGAATAGAACACAATTGAGCTTCGATATGGTGAGTTTAGTCTGTACATCTTGAAAAATAAAAGATTTTCATAGATAACTTCAACTGTTGATCGATAGGCAGTTTTATGTTATAGTAAGCTGATTCCCACACATAAAAAGGAAGTATACATATATACTTTTCACACTAAATAGCTTTTTATCATAACAAAATAAATGTTTCATGTTTCAGCCAAAAGATACGCCAAGAAGTTAACTGTTACCAATTGCAAGCAATAACAAAGCAAATCATGAAAACACATTTTTTAACTTGGTTGCAATATTTTATTGCATTGCATTTGCTGTTTTCAAAGTTGTTGTTGTTGTTGTGGTTGTTGTTGTTACCACGGCAGTTTTAGGCACTCGCTGTAAAGATAAAAAGTTTTGTTGGCCAACAATGCCAAGAACAAGAACAGCAATAAAAATAAGTTTGCACAAAAATTGATCGAACTAAACTTTAACTTGATTTGAGGCAGCAAAAAAGTGCAGCAAATAAAGCACAAATCTGTATGTTTCCATGGGAAAAAATCAAGAAAGGAAGAAAAAAACTGCCAGCATAAAAGACGCACAAAAGTATGCTATGGAATTTGTGACTCGCTAGCAAATGCTGTTGTTGTTGCTGCCAGTTAACATTATTGTTGTTGTTGTTGGAGTGTCCTTGTTGCGAGTGCAGAAAAACATTTTGATGCATTCGTGTACGACAAGTTAAATGAACATGTTGGGAGTGCCAGAGAGATGTAACAGAATTATTATAATGCCAGATAAGCCAGTTTGTTGTTATGCTGGTTGTCATAGTTGTTGTTGCTGTTGTTGTTGTTGTTATTGTCGCTTCCGTTGTGACTGCTAACATTTTGCAACTTATGCAAGCAACTTTTGCATGAAGTGCCAAAATGTCAGGACATTTGTGTCTCATTGTCGTCGTCGTTTGTTAAATTAATGCACAGCCAACATGGCGTATACTTGTTAAATGCAGAGCAGCAACATCAACAGCAACAGCAGCAACAGCAACAGCAGCAGCAGCCGCATTTGCATAGCTTCAGCTTAACTTGGCTTGGAAATTCTTAAAGGCTGCTTTCGACTGCAGTTTTTGAGATACTCATTCACTTTTATGGCCAACTGCTTGTCCTGTGCTTTGGCTGATTATCTGAGCACTCTATAAAGACAATTTAAAAGGGTTTACTGATTTTGATTATCTAATTTGTAATTTTGGATATCCTTCTTGTAGAATTCAAGTTGCTTAAAAGTTATTACGAAGCTGTCTTCAGCTCTTAATTGGAATTGGGATGGCCAAGTTGACAGCCATATAACTTAAAATCTATAACAGCTTGAGTTATGAAATTTGGTATGCATTATAATTGATACTCATAAAAGTGATTAACATGAATTAGAAGTACATTTCTATAAATAAAGCCATTATAATTGATATTTGAACATCAGGAATGATTCCAAATCTCATAAAATTCATTAAATAATCCTTCAGCGTAACTACTGCAGTATTTACAAAAGTAAACGATAGTTTCAAGCACTTTAGAACTTAGAAGAGCTTATCTTCTAAAAAAAACACTCTCAATGCAAGTTTCCCCCATTTCCCCTTCAAATCAAGCTCTGTTAAGAAGGATTCTGTTGTCTATTAAATAGTTAATTTCATTTGAATAATTTACTGGGTGTTTTCAAGTCCTGCTTCCATCACTAAGCATAGTAGTAGCTTGGGGCGTTATCCGTTTTCTTTAGAGTGTTGCAGTTCCTTTGTTACCACGGCTGACAGCCTTTTCAGCTTTTGTTCGCTGGCATTGTACAGCTGCCAGCTGTGGAAAGTAGGTGAATGTTGCAAGGAACAAGTGATGCGGTAAGCTAACTCTGAGAGGCGCCACAGGCACTCAAAATCAGTGCAGTCACAAAGTTGTCACAACCTTAACCCAATTTGCAACAGCTACGCTTTCAATTAACACACAATTTGTGTAAAACCGCAGAAAGCGCTCGCTAGCTTTAAAATTAATATGCTGAAAATCTTGAAACGATTTGCAACTAATAGGCAAAGGCTTAAAAATGCATTAAAACTTTGCAAAACTACTCACAAGGCCAACACACATACACACACACACACAAAAACACACACACATATGTACATATAGATGGCAGAAAATTCAATAAGCCAAAAGTTGTAGACAAAACTTTAGAGCCGTCGGTGGCTTTTAAGCCAGCAGCATGAGAGCTCTTAAAGCAAAAGTTTTGAAAGGGACCGCAAAAAAGGAGTACAAATATTGTTGGCCCCAATAAGTGAGGCAAGAAATCAGGAGCATTAGCATAAACTTAAAGTGACCAGTGCGGTAAAAGTTGTGGTGAAAGGGTTTTCCAACTTTTTAACAAGCGCAACTCAACTCTTAACTCCTTGCAGATGCTGTAAGTACACCCCCCCGATGGCCATGCAGGATATACGACTACGTCTTGAGCCGCAACACAGTACAGTCGCGTTCTCCAACACGCCAGCAATCGCATCGACAACGGGCATTGCGGAGACAACGCTCATTGAAACTGGTGAGACGACAGGATCAGCCTCAGTCTCAGTCCCAGCCTCCGCCTCAGCCTCGCCCACCAATCGCCCGCTTGGGCAACTGCTGCCCGAGTTAAGCTTCAGGTAAGTCCTGCTTGGTCCAAAAGTATACAATAATAAGTGTGTCCCCCGTCGCCTTCTGCCTCCAGCGAACCAGCAGCAACGAATACAGCGCCACAACAGCAGCAGCAGCAGCAGCATTACTACCATCATCATCACCACCATCCGCATCCGCATTCGCATCCGGCGCTACCGAGGGCCTCGCCACGGCATCACGTGGAGCAGCTGCAGCTGTTGCACAGTCACCACGCACACGGCCATGCCCCGGAGCAGCAACTGCCCCGCTCGCCCAGCTCCGAGGAGGACAATTCACCAACAGAAATGAATAATTGTCGTCGTTTGGTTGATAAACCACCTCTGGTGAGTCCATGGCCAGTTATCCTACCCTACTTCCTTCTACTTTCCACCTTTTTTTTGTTGCAATATTAACCATTTTGCTCTCATTGTCGGACATTGTCAGCAATGATTTCCTTTTTTGGGCATTGTGTTGTCTGGGCTTGGCCCAATGCATAAATCTGCTTACGTTCATGATTTCTGTGGATGGTTTAGACCCAATCGATACAAACTGAATTGCAATGCAGCTGCCAGCTGGTAAATAAACTTCGAAATTGAGACGAATGCTGGCAAACAGCAGGATGAGAAAAAAACTGTTGTATACTTTCAGGCGTCTTTCAATGTAACGAGTGCAGCATAAAGAAAAAGGTAGTAAAACTAGCAGCAAAGTAAGAAAAAAGTTGCAAGAAATATCATTAATATTGGCAACTTGGCAATTCCTTAGAAGCAGCTCTGAGCGGATTCAGCTGGGATGTTTGTGTATAGTCAGAGGAATAATAGGAAACAAATTTATATACAAAAGGAAAAGACTAAGCAAAAATACTGATAAGTTGGGCCATTGAGTATTATAATGGTTGTTGGATTGCTATCTTTAGATATATATCAGATATAACTGTATAAAGTGTAGAATAGACTTTCTATCTGCACTTAAATATTCATTAGAATACTACCTAATTTTATATATTTTCTTTGATTTTTATTGATTTACTTTTCTGGTCATTTACAATTGATTTACATATTTACATTATATA